>CM060844.1:4740000-5340000 GCA_030762175.1 Metallyticus violacea
TCCCACACTGATAATTCTGTGGGTTTTTGAAGGACATTTAATAGTTTTGGTTTATTTTGGAACTCATGGTGTTTTTTGCCAGAAATGGTATGCCACTGTTGATTTTTCTGCATGTTTATATTTTACACTTTTCATGTGTTTATTATAATAATAAATAATAAATATATAGGTAAAACAAAAAGGAACATTACCTTATGGTTTAAGGAACATGTGAGAAATGTAAAATATAAACATATGGAAAAATCAGCAGTAGCATACCATTTCTGGCAAAAAAAACCATGAGTTCCAAAATGAACCAAAAGTCTGTTCTTCAAAAATCCATAGAATTATCGGTGTTGGAAAATATATTCTTGAATGAAAACAAAGAAAATTTAGTTAACTTTGATCTTCCAAACAACAGCAACCTCATCAAAACGTTTATAAAATCCAAAGAGCGACATCTTAATACCACGATGGAAAGCTGACAGTGGAACCTTGCCTACAATGAAGGAAATTTGCCTTTGAAACATGTCCAAGGAAGTGGAATAAAACTAGTGAAATTTGAGCGATTTCCTCATAAATAATTTGTTATATGATACTATATTTCTCTGTAACCATCTCAAACTATTCAAATTTATATTAAACAGTTCTTTGCAAATTGGAACAACTTAATGAAGGAGTCAACACAACAAGTTAAGCCTAAGCAATTCTATCATGTACCACTGCAGACTGAACAAGGAAAGTACTGGAGTTGTGTGTATTGGGACCAGAATGTGGGCAAAACTTCAGAAATAAAATATTTAGAACAGATAAATAACATTAATATTTACTTAAATGTAAAATTGGAACTTAACACAGTGAAGCCAATCATATGTATGATTCAGTTGAACTACACAAGCAGAATATACATTCTCCAGAGCAGAATATACATTCCCACAGCTCAACGAATGATCCGACAGTTGAACCTTAGCATGGCTGAAGATGGGAACAAAATGTTCTCGAAACCGGTCCCATACATTTATGAAAAGTAAGTGAAGCTTTAAGAGTGTGTAGTTCAACTGAATCATACAATGATATCCATTAACATTAATATTATTTTAGTTTAGATTTTATTTTGTGCTAGATTGAATAATATGTAAATATAATCAAATGATAGTTGTTGAAATAAATTTAAATATAAATTAGTGTAATAGTACATGAGTAATGAAAATGTTTTAATAGGAAAACTGGGCTCTAGGCTCTTAGAATTCCAGTAGATTTGTACTGATGAACCAGAGTCTGGGGTATAGTAGCAATACCAGTTAAAAAAAAGTTTATAAAGAGTATAAATTGGCATTTTTTTTATAAAGTATGTATATTTGAGTGAATTTCATTATGTTGCTTTAGGGGTATGTTTTTAATAAATTTCTATTTATGAACAAGGAAAGCACAAAAGCTTGCAGAAACTATACCCTTTATGACATAAGTCTTGCCTATAATTAACTGCTTTTGTTTTGTTTCTTCTTTATTACATACTTCTAAACAAAAGTTATCCTTAATATATTGTGTTTTTATATGCATTATACTCAAAAAATAATTTTGTTACACATTATATGGAATTTTAAAAATTTTATAAGTAAAATAAAATTAAATTATTGATATTTTTATAGCTCTTCACAAAAAATTCAAATGAATATGCTTTGCATAAAATATTGTTATTAAAATATTTAAACATTATAAGCAATAAATTACAGTGCCACTTAGAAACAGAAAACTGCTATGCTATGTGTGCATATACAGAGCCCATGTTTGGACACTAGCTTTAGGAAAAGATTTACATCTATAAACATAAGGATCATGTGAAGAATTTTGACATTCAGAAAGAAGAAAATATAAATTTTAAGTTCATAAAAGTTTCACCAGAGCAATGAAGCAATGTTCTGATACTACGTAACAGCTACCTTTCACACCAGTCGTCCACAATCAAAGATGGAGATAATATATCTTTGAAACCGGCTCTGGATATTTTTACAGTTAGTGAAGCATGAAGAGTGTTAGATGACAGATTTAATTCATGTGAGCTTCACGTGTTAGTTCCATATGAATTTTTTAAAGTTTTTACAATTTTAAAATAATTTTAATTCAAATCCCTGCTGTTTGTGTGCCTCAAAAGGAGCAGTTTCATAATTTTGTGAACAGATTTAGGGAAACTGGATCTATTCTTGATAAGAAACTAAAAGTAAAATGCAATGTTCTTACAGAGAATGGCATTGGAGAAAAGTTAGAACCAAGTTCAAAGAAATTTCTGAGTAAGCTTGCACAGGAAGCAGGAATTTTGCAAACCTCGGCTTGGAATGGCATTAAATTTTTAAAATTAAAACCTTATTAGATAACTGTAGTTCAGGAGTTAAACTATGCGAAATGTGAATAGAGTTTTTACAGATGAAGCACAGTTTTATTTACATGGCCAGCAGTGACAATAAACAATAGATGACATTATAAAGAAAAACCCTTGAACAAGAAATGCCACTGTGTGACAAAAATTTTTTTGGTATGCTGTGAATGCTTGAAGAATTATAGAGCCTATATTTTTTTAAGATAAAGTGAATGGGCAGAGATACAGGGATAGCATAATCACACCATTCCTAAAAGAATTGTGTGACACTGAATGTACACATGCATATTTTCAACAAAAGTCTGCTACAGCTCATGCAGCTTCCTTCATTAAAATTAAATACCAAAATGTTTGAAGATTGGGTCAATGCAGTCTCCAGATTTTACCATATGCAATTTCTATTTATGGGAAATCTTAAAAAATAAAGTGTATCAGAATACCCACATTTGCTAAAAGAACTGAAAGACATTATAAGAATAGAAATTGCTGCAATTTCAGAAGAATAAATCAGTGGTAATGTAAATTTTCTTAAAAGGTGTGAGAGATGTGTGGCGACACAAGGACATTATTTCTAACATCTTTTGTGATGAAGGTATGTGGTTATAATTTGCAAGAGAAGTTTACGTGCTTTTAATTTAAGGGACTACGAATATTTACTCTGCCAGCAAACTGTGTGTTTCCCAGTGCCAAGCAAATCTAAGTTAAGCAGATCATACATCCAAACAAGGGCTCTGTACAATGTTTCTAAGTACTATTGTTGGTATTGCTGAACTTTCCTTGAAACAATTATTCAAGGCATAACAAAAATAATTTAATATAATTTCTCAGGGGAGGGGAAAAAAAACACTGTATGAGATCTTTTTGCTCCTTAAGAAAAGATTTTTTAGAACACTGCAAATTCAGCAACAGAAATGACAATATCTAATAAAATCCAACTGTCACTAAAGTACCCTATGGCAGTGTAGTTCATTATGGGATATCAAAACGTTTTCGAAGATCAGTTAAAAAAACAGTTGTAAACCTGAAAGTTATATGGCAGTGTACAGTTTCTGTAGCTCTGAGAAACATAAGGAAAGTAACATTATGATACAAATGCCAAGGAGCCATAGGTGGAAAACGTTCAACACTGCAACCCTTCTACTAACATCAATACATATACAACTTTCATTGGGACATTTGTAATAAACAGAGGAGAAAATAATTCATATTAAGTAATGCAAGATGTTACAGAAGAATACAGTTATTGATATTGCTTTTAATGGCCTAAATAAAAAATATTATTGTTCCACAAGTGAGCTTTCTCTTGATTATTGCAACTTCTGAAACATAAATTTTTAATATCAATATTTCAGAAAATAATTGGTATAAGGCTAAAAAATGTAACCAATTTTCTAATTGAAAACAGGATTTTAATATGAAACTTTGCAGCTAAAACCCATATTGAAATATTTGGCATTTACATTACTGAACACTTCCTTTCCTTTTATTAATTAGGTGCAAAACTGTCGCTTAAAAATCCATGAAAAAATAAGGTAAGTTTTATCACTGGTATCTGAGATATTTAGACTCTCCTTTAATTTTACTATTCCTTAAACAAGTTCAAGTACTTTGATTATTCCTTGACTATTGGCTGCCACAACAACATTTGAATGCTGGCGCCAACACACAGCTGAAACAAACTCATTGACATCATCTTCTTTCTTGTCCTTTTCAAGTACACTTCGGACTGCATCAAACTTGAAACTGAACAACTGTTTTGTGAGACCCTTATAATAAACATACAAAGCATTGTTTTCTGATCCGCAGGCTACGTAGTCTCCATCTGTTGCCAAACCAACAAAGTTCTTCTCATTTATGTGGCCGACAAATGATCTCAAACAATGTGGATTGTTAATGTTCCACATTTTGAGCTGACTGTCTGTTGATGCAGAAACAATTTCTTCTTTGTTGAGAAACTTAACATAGGAAACTGCTTTGCGATGGCCTTTGAAAACTGAAAGGGCCTCTTTCATATTGCGCAGATCATAGTAATGAACACAGTGATCTGCTGAACCAAAAGCAAGATGACAAGAGCTCCGAGGGTTAAATTTGACACAACACACATTTGCTTTGGCCTCCAGTGATGCTACAGAGTGATCTATGTGTAGCGACCACAGTTTGACTCGGGCATCATCTGATCCTGAAGCTATTAATCTGGTATCCACATCATTAAAATCCACACTCCAGCAACGTTTCTCATGTTCCTGAAATGTCTTTGTGCGCTGTCCTGTCACAGCATCCCAAACAGTGACAGTTCCTTCATAATCACTGCTGGCAAGAATTCCTTTGTGGTATGAGTTCCAACTGACACAGGATATCTTAGAGCTAGATATCATTTCCACACAAGGATAGTGAATGTCTACAGTGTCACGGATTACAGCCCCATAATCAAACACCTTGATTCGCTTTGTTACCCCAGCAATAGCAAAAAATTCATTATCCTTATCAAACTCTATGCTTGAGACAATGGTGGAATTGTTGAAGATGTCGCTGGAATAATTAAGGGTAGCTAGAGGTCGCAAGGTGTTGTACCGTGAGAACTTAACAAGGTTTTCTCTGAAGAGATCGAGACCTGTACTCATGCCTAGGGAACTCTCTGATGATGGAGTCTTATCAGAGCTGCCAAATATCAAGTCTTTTGCACGGGAAGTGAAATAACACTGAACAAAATCATCAAAATGTGCATGCATACGCTTTCTTCTCATTGCTAGAGTTGCAGCAGTGTTATCTGTAGTTTTCTGACTTCCATTAAACCCGTCACTGCCTCCTGCCTCACTGGGGGTGCTGCCTGCCTCCCTTCTCTGTGAGGACATTAATACTGAATCACTGTACAAAGGTTCTTTTTTTGATAAGGATGTTGAAGGGGATGCTGACCCACTACGAGAGTCTTTGTCTAGCTTTGGGCATTTATTCTGAACATCCTTAAGGATATTCTCCACCTCATCCATATCCTTTTTGATAAGTGAGACCTCCTTAGTAAGTTGGTTAAGCTGCTCTTCTTTTTGCTGCAGAAGGTGTTTCAGGAATTCATACAGAAGTTTGTTCTGTGCGATGCAGGACTCTGCTTCCAAAAGATGCTTTCTCTGTGTCAACACCTCTAGTATGACATTAACATCTGGAAGGGTGAGGTTCTGAGATTCTGTTGCTACAAAGTCTCTGAGACCATCTGCAGAACCAGGCGTATCCCCAATACAGTCCTGAGGATGCCCAGTGTCTAATGAACTCATCATGCGGGATTTATATTTGGATACCAATTCATTCAGAAGAAAATTTGGAAAAACATTTTCATGACTTCCTAATGCAAAACTACATTTAGGGCAGCGGCCACTTGACTCAAGAGACTTAGAGATGCAACGGTAGCAGAAAGTGTGACCACAACGGGTTATGTGAGCCTCTTCAATGAGTTCAAAACAAATGGGGCAAAGGAAATCGCTATTTTTGTCCTCCAATGAGCCTCCTATACCATTCAGGACTGCTGGATGTTGCCTCTTCATTGGCCGAGTCCTCTGTGGAGTTGTTGTGGAAGATGGACTTCCACTGCTACGACTTGATGCCATCTTCTAAGCGAGGGTGATCTGTTTGAACAATAACATCAATCATATTAGAAACTAGAAACAATGGCAAAAACCTTGAGTTGATAAGTCATTCTGTACAGCTTGGAAGCTGATCAATATAGAAAATACAATATAAAGCAATTTTGCAAAATGAGAACCAAAATAGCCTAAGTAAGTTTTAAAAGAACTTTTAGAAGGTAAAGGCAAACAGCTGGCACATCTTGCCAATTGTGCAGGTTTCTGTTACATGTTTAGTTCATACTTTCAGCATTTATATACTCATATCAAATGTTAGGAATCTGTAAAATCATCTGCATATACTTATAATGTAATAAATTTACAATAATTGTGAGAGAGTTTTTCCATAGTCCCCAAAAACTACATAGCTAGTACAAAGAAAAGTACAAAGAGACTTTTCCTTTCTCCAAATTTATCTATTATTTTTAATAATATTCTGTACTAACTGAATTACTAATAAATTATATTTTAAATTAATATTTTTATTTTATTTGCTTATTAAATGCTAAGATAAAATAAATATCTTCACCCATTCCACTCTGGCCATTCTTAAGTGCAAACTCAATTAATACAATCTGTGTTACAATAGTTTCTTTACTTAATTTTAAATTCAACATAATTACTGCAATTGCAATTCCTAAAACAATAATAAATAATTAGAGTATCCCCTATGTAACACTCATAATCCTTACTTAACTCTGTCTTTGGTCCATCAGTAGTCTCCTACTTTAATTCAAAAAACAAAGTTCAGCCACCAATTAAATTAATATATTGTCTAATTATGATACATCAAATCTAGAGCATAGTTCATAGTATGAATGTATTCAATATTACAAATATCAACCAAAGTATAGTTTACAAGATTATATAATTACATAAACATACAAAATCTCCAAAAGTTTAGTAGCACCAAAACTGAGGTCTTCCTATATCCCAACCACCAGATTATTTGTATGGTAAAGGGCCCGTCAAATGAATTAATAATGTTCATCAATGCATGTGTTCTCAAGCTCTTTCTTCTTTATATCTCTTCTCCACTCATCCCTAACTTTTCCTAAAAATTCCCCTATCTTAATCATTTTCTCTACTTCGTTTCGATAACATTTTTGTTGACACTATTTCTTGATGTAATTTGTCCCACTTTACATCCTAGAATCTATATCTCCCCATTTTTACCATTTCACATTCAATTAAACAATGGTTTTTTTTTATTGATTTATTTATGGACGCTCTTTAACATCTCAGGTCATCAGCATCCCATTCAACTCAGAGCGTGAAATGGCCAACAAATTTTGCTCAGAGGTCTCTCTTTCAGGCTTGAGATTCTTTTTCGTGCCATAAATGTATGACCGGGACCCATGGCTTTACTTCCCTTCTGAAGGTAGCCATACTTAGGATTTGTACGCCCAAAAAAATCCATGGGTCTTGGCCGGATTCGAACCCACGTTCTTGGGTGTAGGAGGCAAGTATGGTAACCACTACACCACCAGGACTGACAAGCAATGGAATTGACTTTCCACTTTCTCAAACATAATATTCCTTCTTTATAATTTATCCTTAGTTCTTTTGAATATAATACCCCTGTATACATCCTTGCAAAACCTATTCTTCCAAATTGGTTACAAAGGTTTACATATTTTTCCAGTCCCTAATTTCTTTTAACTGCTTTATTGATTCTAAGGAACTTTTATCCTCTTAAGTAGCCAAGATCTCTTGCCTCTCTACACTTCATTAGTAATTAACTACTGGAATATTCATATAACTGTTAATTCACTATTCTCCTAATTTAGTGGAGAAGTTTATTTCTATTCATTATTTTATCATCATCATCATCATCATCATCATCATCATCAATAATATTAAGTGTTAGTTTTTACAGAATAAATACAATTTCATTTTATTTTTTTAAGCTCCTTTAACACTAGAACTGCCAGAAAGGTTATATTCTTAAAACACCAATACAGTCAATTTGACCGCTGCTGTTAACTCATACAGATTATCAACAAAATAATCAAAACACTGGTACTTTAATGCATAAATCATAATTAGTACTAAAATTACAAGAATTCAAGGTAACAAAGCGTAATATGCACACATCTTTACTATCATTATAGAAACTTTACAAATTGAGTTTAGTAATCAAATGATAAGACCTGAAGCAATAAAAGATAGTTGACATATTTTGTTTGAATTATTATTGTTTAGCCACACTAGCATACATGACAAATGTTAAGTCTCTCTCTTTCTCTCTCTCTCTCTCTCTCTCTCTCTCTCTCTCTCTCTCTCTCTCTCTCCAGACATTGTGTATTATCTAAATCATAATCAGAATGATATGCTGCAACTGTTTTGGCTGTAGAATAACTAGTTACAAACTGTCTAATTGCTTCCTTTATAATTTTGTTTTTATGCACTATTTATAGACATGTTTTTTTTGCATCTGCTTCAAGTTAAGATGTTTCATTTCTACAATTCATTTGGCACTACTTTCACGATTTCTTTCTTGGCACTTCATACTCTTCTTCCATTCTTCTTCTTTGATTTCTAGATTTCATTTATTCTAAGTACAATTCTGCAAGTTTTAGAATGAAACTTCTTCGGCCTATGTGCTATCCAGTCACAGACTTGAACATATTCCATGAGTTGATGGCAGCTAAATCAAGGAAAAACATGTATTGGCCAATAATGTGTACCCTAATGAACTGAATATAATCTTCAAGTTCAGCATCTGTTTTTTTTTAATGGTGTTTAATGCCTGTTTTTATTACTGAGGCACCACAAGCGGTGAACACTGATGGTACATGAAATGAACTGATATATTGGGAAAAGATTTTTTAAGGAAGGAAACATTTCAGGCCTAAGTTTAGGGTACCTCCCCAGCATTGACCATTTATGAGGACTGAGGAAAACCTGGAAAAACCCTGTAAGGGAATTCGAACTCCATACCTCCCAGTCACAAGTCTGTGCCTTAATGACCTTGGCCATCTGTGTGAAAAATATGTCAATTAGAACCTCTTAGTTTATAAAATTCTATTGCCATGACCCAAAGCATATTTCTACTAATGATAGTGACATTAGTAAAGATTGTATAATAACAATAATAATAATACTGATGAAGACAACAATAGTAATAATAATCATAATAATAATTATAATAGTAATAGTAGCAGTTATAACATAGGATTATAAAAATAAAATTACCCTCTGTCCCTTCATTTCCATATCAAATTGTAAGTAAATCATCCTCATTTATGAACTGTTACTTTCAGGAGCATCATTTGCTTGGTAATCTTCATTTAAAGCAACAAATCCTCAAATTCTGACTGATTCTCAGAAATTTCATTCCAATAAGCCAGCACTTTTCCATCTGTGAGAGGCCTTTGCCTACACCACTGTACACTGCTTTGACATGTTACTCAAAAATCACTTCTCAAATAAATTGAAAACACTCTTCAAACACATTATTGCAATTTCAAACCATTGTACACATTGTTGACCACTCAGTTGAGTTTGAATTATTAATTTAGTACCAGTAAAATAATATCATAGCTGTCAATCTGATTGCAAGGAGGTTCTAAGTACAAATACCAATTAAGTATGAAACTAATTTAGAAAAAATAAATGTTGTAGTATCTGCATGATCTAGAAGATGACTTAGGAAAAGCCATGTGCCCCACAATAACATACATTGAAAACTGTTAGAGTAATAATGCATTTCAATTTTACCTGCATTAGCAGTTCTAGTGTAAAAAAATCTCCACACATTCAACTAAAAAAACAGTGGCAACTGTCGCCATACCATTAATGAACATGTGAGGGCATTGTTGTTCTCAGCATGTCATAGCTGTTTAACTCACTCACTGTCACCAGTGCACTATCTGTAGACTGATGAATAAGAAAATGTCAAGTAATGATGTAAATTTGGACTGCCCTAAAGTTATGTCTTCTAAAAAGGTGGCACATGTTAGGAATGTGAAGGAATGTCATGCAGGTCTCCAAAAAGTCATTGGCAATGAAACTTTGTCATATCAAACAGTGGTCTGTGGAGTGCCAAACTTTCAACAAGGATGCAATAGAGTGAAAGATGGATCATGTTTAGGTCATTTTGTCCTTGAAGTGCATTAAGTTGATTTGATTCTTCACTGCTGGAGACGGGTCATTGATGTACAGTGAGTGAGTTAGTCGCAGAAGTCAGAACAAGTCACACTACAGTGTTGCAATAGGGTGTTCTAAGTTTAGAAGGTCGATACAAAACTATAAGGTTTCTAGATAAAGGTAAGGAAGAAAAGGAATAACATCTGGATGGAAGAGACAACGAAAACTCACAGTGACAGAATGAAGAATTATTGGATAGCCAAAGAGAAATGGAAAAAAAAGAATGAAAATAAAAGCATTGGGTTACTTTAAATGGTCCCTAGGTGGAATGAAATAAAAAAAAAAAAAAAAAAACCACTTACACAATCTATTTACCATTCCTATTGGTTCTTTAATCTTACTTCCTTAACTCCTACCTACTGCCTATTTCCTGTTTTACTAGTATCTTAGATCTAAAATCTTTTTAATACTACTGTTTTGTTACCCTTCCAACAATTCTTTCCCAAAAATCTTTTAAACTACTTGTTGGTCCCTTTACAATCAAACAAGTTACATGTTGTATCTTCATCTCTCCACAAATAGGAAAATTATTACCAGAGTGGAGCTAAGATTTATGGCAAAATGCCTTTTTGTTTCTTTTATGTAAGTAATAGTATGCATATCTCTTCTGTATATTCCAAATTTTAAATTACTGCTTGTTCTTATAATCTTTAAGTCAAGGAAAGAAATCATATTGTTTTGTTTTGTTTCAGATGTGAATTAATTTCTATATCCTGTAGATTTAAAATTTCCAAAATTTCATCCAAATGCTTCTTATTAACCACCATAAAGATATCATAAATATATCAGTGTCAAACTTTAAAAATATACAGGAATGATTTGATGATGTGCATTTCTAAATTACTCATATATAAATCAACCAGAAAAGGTGATAATGGATTTTCCATAGCTATTTCTGCTTCTTGTTTATTAAGTTCACCATTGGATATATGCTTCAGTCCCCTTGTTGCTTAATTACAGACACTGCAACCTTTTTGAGGGAAAGTTGGGAGTTTACATTTTGGTATGCTCGGAAAAAATGAATTTACATCAAAGGACATAAGAAGATCATCCTTTTGGAGAACCAAATCTATAATTTTCTCCACCAGTTCTATGGAACTACTTATACTTAAGCTGTCAACTGGAAAAGTCATTTTGATAGTTGGTAGGATGGTGTGTTTCTACAGTTGATTATTGGCCTCATGGTATTTCCTGATTTATGTATTTTTGGTAGGCCCATGTATCCTTGATACTGTGGTGTTATCCGCTTTTAATTTTGGTTTCTCCATGGATGGTATGATTGTGCTTTTGTTGACGGATTTGTGTATAGATTGTATTCATTTTTCAAAAGATGCCCTTTAATTTTTGTGTATTTTCCCCACTGAGAAGTTCTTACATCTTATCGGCTTTTTTTTTATATATACTACTGGCTTTTTTATTCAGTGATTCCGAAATTTACTTGTGTACTCTAAACTTAACCTTGCTTTTGGTGGTGATGAAATCCAGAATTTCCTCCCCTTTTTCATAACAATATTCTTATCATCATTATTTAGTCCAATGGTCACCACCATCAGGTCTATAATATTCTTCCATGTTTTTGGAAAATTTAATGTATGTTAGTTGTTTCGCTGTATTAGTTCCAACACAAAGTTAGTCTTAAATTTAAGCAACTGCTTGTTCCAACACAGCTGTTGCAAAGATGTTTTGCAATTGATTTTATTCTATAAAGGAAAGACTCTATGAGACAATATGTTAAATCTTCCTACAAAGACATTTATAAACAATTTAAGTTGAGAAAGTAGGTCACTATAGTAGTCTCATTTTTACTGTGGACAAGCAGTATGTGAGCTGTCCATCTCAGGTTGCATTACTGACTTGTATAAAAAATCACTACAGTTACAGCATGGCATGGTTTGGAATAAAAAGACTTACAGCAATATTGATATGATAAGGAAAATCTGTTAGATGTGGCTTGCCTGTAATGAAAACAAAATTACTGTACCTGATTCTCAATCTTAAATTTTCACTGATATCTGACTTATGGGATTGCCTTGGAATTTACAGCAGCATCCTTTATTACACTCAACAAGAAATAGGCTCTTCTTTCACAATTTGTACATTATTAATAGAAAAGTTAGTTGTTTAATAAATGTCTTACATATTTTTGTGTTATTCGTGACAAATAATATTGTTCTAAGTTCTTAAGACTTTTACGGCTAGTGTCATCACTAGAAACAGTATTTTTTGGGCTTTTGGACATGATCTACTGGAATTCTTCTTCCCAAACGTTTGAACCATCTTCAGTGGGCATCTTCAGTAGCAGTAGCAAGGTCTCCATCACAGTCGCCATCGACACTTTCGCCAGAATACTTTGACCTCGCTACTGCCATTGAAGATGTCTACCACAATTTGTAGTCAAAATGTTTGGCAAGAAGAAGAAGCCCCATAGACCTTGACCTACAAACCCTACAGTTACTGTTTCTAGAAGTAATATTGCTGTTTAAAAATTAAAAGAATTTTTCGGAGTCCAATGCTAGCAGTTTTGGTATGTGGGTGTGTTTATGCAGCATTCCGTATGGAATAAAGATGGATGATGAATTAGAAGTATACTGGATAAGGATCAGATGCTTTAGACATAGAAAAATGCAGAGAAAAGGAACAGGGATATCAGGAAGAGTATTAACAGCTTTGATAATAGCTCTGCTTATTATTGGCAGAGTGCAGTTAGTTGGTCCTAGTGATATAATGGTAACAATACTTGCCTTCTCAGCCCAAGATCGCGGGTTCAAACCCAGCCAGGATCGATGGATTTTTTGGGGCGTAAATATCCAAAGTATGGCCTCTGGAAGGGAAGTAAAACCAGGGTACCATGTCGTACATTTACGGCATGATAAAGAACCTTAAGCCTGAAAAAAGAGGCCTCTGAGCAAAATTATTCGGCCGTTTCACGCCCTGAATTGAATGGGACGCGATGACCTGAGATGTTAAAGAGTGTTCATAAATAAACCAAATGAACAACAACAAGAGTGCAGTTAAATCTAGGCCTGGCTGATTTAGAGCAAGCAGGTGATGAGTCTACTATGGATCATTATCAAATCGGATGGGGAATTAAAGAAAATGGAGAAGAAACTGGCACCGGTATGGAATAGCTAAAAGTGGTCTTACAAGGTGTAAAAGAGGAATTTAATATATAGCCACAGGCATGCAAAAAAAAAAAAAAAAAAAAAGAGGAGGAGGAGGAGGAGGATGAAAAACACATTAAGTACACAGAAATTAATATAATCTTATTTGAAGTTGAAAACAAAAATATAAAACTCAATCACTCTGTGGAAGAGATATTGGAAAGGAAAATATATTTCAAACTGGTTGGATGGGAAATAGTAGATTTTTACAGATTGGGAAAAAGGGATGAAAAACCTAGACCAATTCCAATTAAAGTGGCAATGGTGAGTTTTAAATGCCAAGTGCTAATCTGTACATTGAAAGAGACAAAAATTTTTATGGAAGACTACTATGATGAAGATCAAAGAAACCAACAGAAATACGTTATTTAGAAAAATGAAAGAAGCAAAGGAAAAAATGATTTGTTAAAGGACTATAGCTTTACGTTGCTGGGAAAAGACAGGAAAACAAATGAAGTTGACCAAAAGATGGGATTAAGACAGGGATGTAAATTGAGTCTTGCCTTATTACATTTATTGATGAAATTTTAGAAAGAGTTGCAAAAAGTAACTCACATAGTCCAGTGATAGAAAACAAAGAGACACCAGGATTACTTTATGTGGATGAGCTAATGGTAGTTGTAATGCAGCTGTAGGGCTACAGAAAGCAATTAATGAAATCACCTAATTCTGCAGGGAGGGGGGCATAAGAATTAATGTTATGAAATCTAAAATAATGGTATTTAAAAAAGGAAAGATGAAAAATGGCATGTGAAAAGAGGAGAAGTTAAAAATAGTGAAAGAATTTGATTTAGGAGTACAATTAAGTAGGAATGGAGGCTGGGAGTCAATCAAAGATGTTATGTAAAGTGGAAATTTGGGGATTATCAGAGATTGTGAATATAGGATATTTTGTAAAGAGTTATTGGGGTTGTAAAAAACATCGCCAACAAGAGTAGCATTGGCAGGATAGGTAGAAAGGAATAATTGTTGAAAAGAGCTGAAATACTGGTATAGAAACCTGAAACTAGAGGATGATAATGTAATTAAAACTTGTATGAAATAACAAAGAACAGTTTTGCATAATAACTGGTGAAAGAGACTGAAAGAAACATTAAAAGAGATGGTATGGTCAAGTTATGGCAGAAGGGAGAAAATAATTCAATAGGTTTCTGGAGGAAAGTAAGCAGGAGGATAGAAGATATTGAGAGACAAGAGATATGGTTAAATTTTGAGAATAAAAGATTTTTGAGGTTGTACAAGATAATTAAAAAAGACTAGGTAGCGAGAAGTATGTTGACAGCTGTGATAAGCAAGGGAGCAAAGGATATGCATGGGTGCGAACAGGGGCATTGTATCTTAAAGGATTTAGAAATATGTGCTATGTGATGGGAAACAAAGGGTATGTTTCATTGTTTGATGCAGTGCAAGGAAACAAGTAAATGGAGACAGAGTATATGACTTCAAAATGGAATAAAATGGAAAACAATATTGTAGCAATAAAAAATTTGACAGAGGGTGGGAAAGAATGGGTGAATATTTAGGAAGAGTAAAGGGTAAATGGATTAGGAAAGTGAAGAGAGGAAAAGTAAGTGAAACAGGCTCTAAATCATGTCAACAACCAGGGCGTCATGTCAGGTTAGGGTATCAAGAAAAGTTGGGTCAATCTCAATTGTAAGAAATGTATAAATCATTTGTTATACTTTTGTAATGAAAGACTGAAATAAATATTCTATTCTAAGTCATTCTTTAAAGTGTTTTTTATTATCCAAAAGGTAATTACATACACCTATAGGCATCAAATAAACTTTAAAAATAATTATTTTTATACATTTAATGTTCATCGCATTTAAATTTATTTTTAGTTACCAGTAATTGTAAGATCTTTTTTGTTGCCTATATTACATATTTTAAGTGTCTTTTTCTTCCTTTTTATTGCCTAAGCATCCATTATCCAATCATGAGGTGTGCAATTATCTACACTTATGCAATACTGTCACAAAGTTCACACACACGTATCTGTCATTAGGTTCATGGAATCTTTTCCTTTTACAGATCTTGAAATATTTCCTTCCTAAGCATGTACACATCTTGAAGGGGTGCAGTCTTAAGAGCTCTCTTTAGAATTTTTGTCTTGAGGGATTCTGTGTTACTTAATCAAGTATTCCCAGATATTTCAAGTCTATATGCACATGTTTGGCTTTGAAAAGCTTTGAAACAGGTGACATGATGAAAAATGCCTAATTTTGTGTATGGCATGCTCTGCTTTCATAAGCTTTTCATTTATATCCGCAGCAAATGTACTTCTTGTCATAGCCTCAAGTATTGTGAGGTTTTGCCTATTACATGTCAATCTCTCTCTCTCTCAGTCACTCTGCCCACAATCTGTTTACTTCTCACTTGGAAGTATTTTTCTACTTCTGAACATTTTAGTGCATTGGCCTCTTTGGTATACTTGAAAGGTTTTCAGAAGTAAATGCTGTATGTACCATATCTGCTTTCTTTACTATTTCCATTACATTCTGAATTAGCGCATTAAAAACGAGGGGATACCCCATGCACCTGTCTGATTCATCTTACACCATTCTACTTTATCTTCTATTTGTAGGTAGTTTTCAGTCCAAAGCTGCTTACATATCTTGCGAGGATTATTTATTCAATATCATCTTTAATTTCTTCACAATCTTTTGTCTGTTCATTAAATTAAATGCCTTAGAAAGTGAACAAATATTATATATACCTTACTGTGTTCAGTTGTTTATTTGGATCCTTGATTAAGTTTTCAAAAGACATTATTCAGTCAGAGGTCAAACTGTAATATAGAAACCTTAAAGAATAATCTTGTGTTTCTTTAAATAAGCTATTTCAGACCTGTTTTCCCCCATTTTCTCACAGTTGGCTTATGTTTTTCTATCACCTCTGAGAATTTGAAACTGTGAAAGACTGCAGTTTTGTCCCTGCCTGTCTTCAAATATTTTGCTTAACACTTCAGATATTTCTTCACATTTTCTCACTGTTTACTAATTATGTTTTGCCATACTTTCTGAGAAGCTGAAACTGTGATTGACTGCTGTTTCCCCCTGTATGTCTTCAGACATTTCTTCACATTTTCTCACAGTTTGCTAATTATATCTTTTCACCACCTTTGAGTATTTGAAACTGTGAATGACTGCAGTTTTGCCCCATTTCTTTCCATATATTTTGTTTAACACTTCAAATATTTCTTCACATTTTCTCACAGTTTGCTAATTATATTTTGCCATGATTTCTGAGAAGCTGATACTGTAAATGACTACAATTTTTTTGTTTATTTAAGGACGCTCTTTAACATCTAAATGACTATAGGTTCACTAGTCTGTCTTCCGATATATTATATTTGCTATTTCAGACATTTCACTCCATTTTCTTACAGTTGGGATTATGTTTTGACAGGGTTTTGAGTGGCTGAAGCTGAAATTGTGAACAAATGCAGCTTTGCCCGTGTTTGTCTTTGGCTATTTTACTTGCTATTTCAGACATTTCGTTTCAATTTCTCACAGTTAGCTAATTATGTTTTGCTATCAAAGCTGAGAATTTTGTTTTCATGCAGAGAAAAATAAATTATATTTTATCTGGAACATTGTGAACATCCAAACCTGCTTCTGCCTACAGTAAATAGTGTGTTGCATTTTCTATTCATTTAAATTTTTTAGTGTGCTGCAGTCATTTTAACTACAGTTATACAGACAGTGTTGTTTCTGATTAGTTGCCAATCCTCTTTAATTTCCTCATTTTCTATAAAACCCAAGAACATAAGCAATGAAGTATGGAATTTTTAAATACAAAGCCAGGTTATGAATAAATAAAGGTAATATTTTATTTAATTTGATTTTTGCTTTGGTTTTTCAGCTAAATTTGTAAACATTTTATCTTCAAATAAGATTTAAAGTATTCCAAGCCATGTTTATCAAATTTGTTAGTGATAATATAGTGTAGTGTACACTAGATCAAATGAAAAATATAGTGCAGTGTAAACCCAGAGCAAGTGAAAAATATAGTGCAGTGTAAATCCAGAGCAAATGAAAAATATACAGTGTACAACACCAGGGCAAGGGAAAAATACAGTGCAGTGCGACTTCAGGAGGTATTTTTGAAGTGAGTGAAATGCATATATATAAAATCCGGAGCAGATGGATAACTCACCACAGGTTGATACATAATAGATTCTGTTCTTTAAAACAATGCATTGAGTATTTTGTAATATTTTATACCTGATGCTAACTTCAGTTTTTCTCTTTTGTCACATAGCAGGTATATTTCTCACCAAACTTGAAGACGTTGAAAAGTAGGAGATGAGCTGCTGCAGTTTGCATGTATTGGCACTGTATCATTTTCCATCATCGCTGTAGGACCTACACATGCCTGATGTGACCAAGTTTGAGGATGTCTTTTCAGTGATGGAACTGTTATGACATGCATTCCAGCAAACCATTTGCTAGCAGCGCAGCACATGCAACAGCCAGCTGGCTGGCTGCCAACCAAATGAATAAATCCCATGTTATTTATCTGCTGGCAGATGGCTGAATGGGGTTCATGGTATTAGCAGATTCATTCATGGAATTGCATCTGGGGGCCACAGGTGACTATCTCCCCAGGATCCTGCACCCGACTTGGGGGCTGTGGAGGATGTATTAGGGAGTAGAGTAGACAGCCAATGGAGCCTGCAGGTGGGTGCTGTAATTAATCCAAACCTCCTACATCCCTGGTTAGGTCGCTGCACTAATGTAGAGTGTAAGATGCGCCAGGACATGCGATGTTGGAAAAATGATCAGAACAATACATGCAGAGAGAGAATGTACTGCCACCACTGTGATGTTATACTGATTTGTTTTCTTTTGTTTCAGCTTTCAGGTCATCTTAAGGTCAAGTATTTTATTACCTGTTTTTTATCTTTGTATGTATATTTCTGGTAGCATACTTATTTCTTGCACTTGTTTCAAGTGCAGCTTCTGCCTTTGTCTTTAAACTTTTGTCAATTTATCATTTATTAACTGATCACTGTGATGTGGAAATATGTACAAGATATTAAATTTGCAGACTGTAATGTTTTATTAAACTGAAAAAGCATAGAGTGTTTCTTTTCCAGGCATGCATCCAGGAAGGCATGTTCTGATGTCTCTGCACACTCTGCTGTTTATGTGTGTATGGTATGTGAACTCTATGACAGGGTTAGCTTAGCCAACTACTAGGTAGGGCCCAGCTTAGGTAGCCGCTCTATGTCAGGATTAAGTGGTCTGGAGTTTGCATAGCATCAATATAATCAGTCAATCCCTTTTTCGGCAAATTAGTCACACATTCTAAAACTTCCTGGGCCCTCCCCCTTCATGCCCCGGTAGCTCACCGTGGTTTGGGGGTGACAACAAACAAAAGTTCACTTGCATCACAAATTCTACTGTTATGTCTGCAAAGACCATGAGTTGTAATGTGTTTAGCTGCCGTTATTAAAATGTATTTGTTTCTAGATGGAAGTGTTGAGCATTCTACAATCTCAGAACTTCCAACATTAAAATACTAGAAACTATTTTAATGCCAAAGGGGCAATCTGCAAATAAAGCCAACAAATCTTATTGTTAGCCAAGAGCTGCACATTGCTTTTGTATTCCTGTACAAATGTAAAACATTTTTAATATAAAATAATTTGAAATGTTGGTAGGACTGCAATGGATACAAGTGAGCCTTTGTTTGGCTAAAGCTAGGGTAAAGCATGTTCACTTTTCTGAGCTTGTTGCAGGAAAGGCAGCATATGCAGCAGATCAGCTAGAAATGGAATTTTACATGATAATGAATGCACACACCAGAACTATGGCAGCAAACTGCAAATGGCAAGAATGCAGTATGGGGGCACCCAATGAATGCTGAATTGAATGCTTTATAAATATTATCAACATATTGCAAAATTTATTTGGAATAAATTGCAAATGTTTCTAGTAGCATTATATCCCAATTTAGTACCTGAATTTTTTTATATTGCAATATAACACAGCCCTTACTTATCCAAACTTCAATAAACTGAAATGCACATTAACCAAAATGCTTTCTCTCTCTCTATAAAAGATTAGATTTTAAGGTAGAATGTACTTTCCAAGAAACTGTTTGACGCTCACCTTTCCTTCATCCTTAACGCAAATATGTGCTAATAGCCAACCCATAAACAAACTGGAAATCCTGGGGTTTACTTTATGCTGGTTATTTAATGGCAGCATCTATTTCAGTGATAGAATTAAGATATGAGTTATTAGAAATTGTGGGATATTGTAAAGAATGGGATCTTAAAGTGAATCAGGAGAAGAGCAAAATAATGGTATTTATAAAGCAGAATAAGCTGAGGGATGAGAAAAGGTTAATGTTGGGAAGGGAGATACAGATTGTGTAGGAATTTTCATATACAGAAACGGTTCTGAGCTTCTCAGGTAAATGGGAGAAACAAAAGAAAGTATTGTTAACCAAGGGTTTATTATCCTAAAAAAATAATTAAGCAATGTATATTTGTTGCACAAGAAATGAAAGTGAATTAGTTGGAAAGAATTTAAAGGGCACTTATGGAGTCAAGGTTTTTTTTTATTTGTTTATTTATGGACGCTCTTTATTATCACAGGTCATCAGCATCCCATTCTATTCAGGGCATGAAATGGCCAACAAATTTTGTTTGGAGGCCTCTTCTTTCAGGCTTGAGGTTCTTTTTCGTGATGCAAATGTACGATATGGACTCACGACTTTCCAAAGGAAGCCATACTTAGAACTTTTATGCCTGAAAAAATCCATCAATCCTGACCAGGTTTGAACCCACAATCTTGGGTTTAGAAGGCAAATATGGTTACCACTACACCACCAGGACTGATATGTGCAGTCAAGGTGAGCATATGGCAATGAAATATGGGGGATAGAGGGAAGTTGGAAATTGATGGATAGGATGCCTAGTAGATTTTGTAACATTGTGTTGGGAATTCCACAAAATGTTGAAAATGCACGGGCACTGTTAGAAATGGAGAGGGTTAGTGTGAGAGGGTGAGTAATGGAGAGAGATTTGAAGTATTGGTTTAGGATCTAACAGATGTCAGAAGTTTCTTTGTTACATGAATGTTTAAAATTTCAGGAGACTGGTCTACTGGGGAAGCAAGGAACGGAATGGATAATGGTTAAAAAGAAGTGATTTGTGGGGAGGGTTTCAGAAACAGATTAAAGTAAGGTTTGAAGGTATAGATGGACAGATATTACATTCTATAATGAGGGGGAAGAGGTCTCCAGTGTTCTATGAGGAAATAAAAGGGGATGTTAAAAGAGATAGATACATTAGCAAGCATAATAAGCAGGAGTGGGGATGGCATGGTTTAGATTAGGAATCTGGAGCTTAAAGGGTTTTAGAAGTAATTTGGGCGTGGAGTTTGCCCTATATGCAGAAATTTGGAAAATGTAGAAATATTTTGTTTGAGCGCTCAGGAATAAGTGAATGGAGACAACAGGCAATATATGGTAAATGGTTGAAATTAAATAAGCAAATTTCAGCAAAGAAAATGTTTGGTGACCAAAGACAAATTAGGAACCTTGGGGAATATTTGTATGGAGTTAAGAACAAATGAGGAGAGAGGATCTGTGAGTTTGCCTTAAGTAATTGGCTGGTAGCAGTATTGTGATTATATATGTAGTAGATTAAAAGTTTAAATGTGCATGGATGTAACCTAGTTAAAGGCAGGGAAAATTTATTGCTAATTTTGGGTCATTACTGAATTGTATAAAATGTTTTAGTATAAATTATTGAAGTGTTTCTTTTTTTTAGTAGAAGGGACTGTGCAAAAGTTCTAGGAAGCTAATGATGAACCGAGGACTGGGGCTTAGCAAACTCTGTTAAATATATTTAGTTGAATAGTGAAAATGTTTGTATCAGAGTGATTTAAAATGTGGGCCTGGAACAGAACCCGGGTTAGAAAGAGGTCATATTGTAATATTTGTGAAATTAGTGCTATTTAAATAAATGAATATAAATAGGCCTCACTACTAAGAACAGTCAACCCCCACTGCCTGTGGGTGCCTCAGTAGTAGAAACAGGCATTAAACACTACTCAAAAAAAAAAAAAAGACAATCCTTCTGCAGTACAGTGGAAAAGGGTGTGCTTATCAGGTAACTCATATGGCTTTCAAACGTTATTTTACCAAACCAAACAAAAGAATAAAGGCACCTCTAGTGTTATACTTCAGTGGAAACTGCTATTTATCTGCAATTGAAATCTTATTCAAAGTATGCAAATCTTTGTTGACATCCACATTACAGTTGAAAGTGAAATGGTAATGGAAAAGTGTTGTGATAAAAATTGAAGCTACCAAGTGCAACAGCAAAGGAATTTGCACAAATTGAAATGGGAAGGAAAGGCACTATTATGGAGAGCTTTTAAATATTGGTTTAGAATTCTAAATTCAAATGAAAGAAACTTGTTAGAAAATACTTAGAGTTTAAGGAGCAATGGGCACAGTAATGGTCTTAGTATTATTTGGATTATTTTGGAGAACAATGGATTAGGGGATATTGGAGAAAAGGAAAAGCAATGTAAATGGTTTTTTGAAAGGTGCAAGGAGGAGATTTGAGGATACAGAAATACAAAAAATTGTTTAGTGAGATAGCAGATAAAATATCCTAATATTTTATACACTGATAATAAATAAATGGGAAAGAGAGAACTATACTGATAAATCAGCAAAGAACAAAGAGAGAGTATTGCAAGGGTAAGAGCAGGTATGTAGAGATTAAAAGGAATAACAAAAGATTTCCTCATAATCAACGTTCAATGTGTGGAGGGAAGGAGGATATGGAACATACAGTGTTTGAGTGCAAAGGGATGGGACTCAGGAGAAATGGTTTAAATTAGATAGAAAGATAGCCTTAATGAAGATCTTTAGTAAAGATAGCAGAAATGTAGGAGAGTTCTTGAGTAAAGTTACGAATAAATGGATTTGGGCCCTAAGAAGGGAAGTGAATCTATATAACAAATTAAAGGGTTTAACAGTTGTAGTTTTAGGTAATGAAGAAATTTTGATATATGATTATGGCAAGCTAAGAGGATGGAATGAATATTTAGCCATAATCCCTTGTAAGAATTAACACAAACTAATGCACAGGTAGCCAAGGAAGTGAGAAGAGTTTTACATCTTAGAAAGAACATAAAACAGATGGACACAATGTCTAAGAAGGGCACAGATTATCTTTCGTTTCTAAAAAAAAGTCACAGAATGCATCTCCAAATTACTTAGCCAGCATAACATAAAGGCCAACAAAAACAGCTAACAAATACATTCCACTCCACAAAGGACACAAGGAACCACTTGCCTCAATCTGTGTCTACAGGATACCATGGTCTTGTGATGCAGTTTACATTGGTAGCATGCTGTAGAGCTTTAATGCATGCCTTATAGAACATAACAGACATTGCCACCTAAGTCAGACCAACAAATCAGTCATCATTATTCGACCATTACTGCTGTGTCTGAACTTATACACAACATAATAAATAATCTAGAAGAAAAGAATAAAATAGTAATATTTTCAGATTTGTCCAAGGTTTTTGACTCAGTGTCTCACAACCTATTACTGTCCAAATTGCAGAACTATGGAATAAGAGGTAAAATACACGATCTTGCAACATTGACCACAGTGTACAGAAATATATTTGAAACAAGGAAAACTTATTTAGGACTATAAAATCCAAATATGATGTAGTTAAAAATGGTGTTCCTCAAGGTTTGGTACTAGGTCCCCTTTTATTTTTGCTATATGTAAATAACATAAAATCTACTGATGAATATAGTATAATATCATATGCTGATGACACTATGTTAATATGTACAGAAAAAACTATCAAAAAATTGGAAATTTAGGCCTCAACATATTTAAGCCATATATCAAAAACCCTAAAATATGCACAACTACAGGTAAATGTTGAAAAAACAAAATTAGTTCTATTTGAACTTCGAGACAGTAATGAGCATGACTTAGAGGTACATATTGGTAACACAAAAATTGACCAAATAAGTTGCACTAAATTTCTTTGAATCAGTAAGACTAAAAATTTAATATATAATGATCATGTAGATAATCTCAGTTAAAAACTGTGTGTTAATATATATTTGTTAAGAAAATTATTATATAAATTAGAAAGTGACATTCTAAAAACGGTATATTATGGTTTTTCTCACATCGCAAATGGTATTGAAATATGGGGAGCAACTAGTAACTTAAATTTAAATAGAATTCTGATTCTGCAGAAAAAAATATGAGAATTATCTTTAACCTAGCAAATTTCCAATCTGCAAAAGAAAATTTTAAAAACATAAAATATTAACTGTGATTTCATTATATGTGTATAAAGTTATTTTAATAAAATCAAAAGGTGTGTTTACATCACTTAATAAAGAGCATTACTCCTATAACACTAGAGAAATAAAAAATTACCATAGAGAATATTAAGCCAAAACTTCAAACAGGAAAGATCCACATAATACAAGTACTATTATGTTTAACAAACTCCCCTCATATATCAAACTAGCACAAGGTAATACCTTCAAGCAACTCTTAAAGAGATATCTTATTTACAAATGTTTGTATAATATAAGTGAATTATAAATATAATATACAGTTGCTCAATATAATTATATATGTATGAATTGTTTGTAATCTATTAGACTCTGACTATGTCTAATACTTGAAATATACAGTTCACAGGCAATAAAATTATCATCAACATCATCCCTGAGCATGCCCTCCTAGCTGACAGAGAGCATAAAATTGGTTTTCAAGATATTGACATACTAGCCTGAACATCTCATTATAATCCTTGCTTATACCAGGAGGCAATTGAAATCAAATATAGAAACAACTTTAACACGAAAAAAGAAGCTCTAAAATTGCATTCAGCAGGGTATCCGGCTTTACAAAATAGTAAAACAAAGAAGCTATGTGAGCCAATCAATAACCAACCCCCCCTCCCCCAAAAGCACCCACATCCTCCATTTTAGATCCAGCCCCCTTAGCCAAGCGAATCAATCATAGCCCAATTCCACAGACACCCAGAATATATATAAACTGCTACTATTTCCATCAATGAGTCAGTCACTGCCTTGTTTCCAAGAAGATTACGTCTAGCACACCTGTGAAGATGTCCATTGTAGTCATGGACAAAACATCTGGGAAGATGGAGAAGAGTTCCTTACAGCCCGGATGACTCAATTTACATAATTTACACAATTAATAAATAAGAAGGGAACAATTGCAAATGGAATGGCTGAGAAAGAATTACATAAATTAGTGTTTTGTGATATTGGTAACTGTTCCAGTAGGTGAATAAATATATATTATAGTAGGTATAATGAATTAGCAGTTCATAGAGATTGTAGCTACCTGATGGTGTATGTAGAATTATTGATATGGTTTTATTTTGGCACCTTGGATTTGTCAGAGCTTGGTTCCTTGAAATTCCAGTAGACTGATGAACCAGAAACCGGGAAATGATGTAATAAAGGAAGATATTTTGTATTTTGTTGAATTATTTTAGAATTTTAGATAAAGGTACTAGTAAAAAAACTGATTTGAACATTCTAGATTAGGCTAGTGAGTCAAATGTGTACTCTTATGCTTCACTTTTGGTTGAACTCAAAATATATATGATGGGCCTTTGCATGCAACATTCAGAGCCAGATTTCTTGATGATTAGATGTCTTTGGTGTACCTCTGGTGGGCATTTAATGAACTTTTGAATCAAATGTGCTTTGTTGGGATCATAACCTTAACATCATATTTCTTTATATAAATTCTTTCCAATATCTCCATCTCCATTGGTCTATCCACAAATTTTGGTAATGTGCTTTCCATTTCAATGTTATGTTTATTATTCTCAAAAATGATGTGCAACTACCAATTTTTCTGCCCATTTGTATTTGATGTTCCTCCATTGTTCTTTGAGTTTGATCCTTATACTTTTTGTTTTCCCAGTATATATCCAGATGCCTATACCAGGACATAAAGGCATACAGGTTTTGTTAATTTGTGATTTTGTTAATTATTTTTGTTTAATTAGTTATACATATAACCTGTACAAATAATGTAAAAAAATGAAAGAGAGAAGAAAAATATAATAAACTATAGAAACTGTAATATATGCCCTGGTATAGGCATCTAGGTACCAGGACGGCATATTACAGATTTTATTATTAATATATACCCAGAATGCAACAAAGTATAAGATCAAGTATTCCTAGCAGAGCTGGAAATAGAAAAGAATTTATGTAAAAAAATACAAGTGTACGAATGAACTTTGAGATCACAACAGAAGACAAATTGATATAAAAGTTCATTAAGTGCCCACCAGAGCTACATCAAGAAATCTGGCAGCTGATGATGCAGGCAAAGGCCCATGAAACATTTTCTGAAGAATTTAATCACAATTGGAGCATAAGAGTACAAAACTGACTAATCCAGAGTATATAATTGCTTCACGTAGTTGTTCTGACAGGAAGGTGGTTTTTACATTTGATTTAAGTATCTTGTTACTTCACACTCTCAGAAACAGATTTTGCAAAATAAACTAGATCTGGTCATATAAATGATATGAATTGATCATGCATACATGGGAAGTATCAAACCACATATGCCAAAACCTAACATGAAATTTTGGTTACAGAAGTGATTTGTCATAAAAATACTGTTTGCAAAACATTAGCTGCCAGTTTCACCTGCAAGACTCCAAAGTTGAGTGCCAAATCACCAATTTAATTTCAAGGAAATAACGATATAGCACAATTTCCTTCTATTGAAAAAAGTAGATTGCTGTTTAGCAATGAAATCATGTTCTTTTAATATATTTAGCTTGTAAGTTAAATACTTAAGCTAATGAGTCAATTGTATAGTTATTTCTCTACTTACCAATGCTTATTGGTAGAACATGTCTCGCAGATTCTTGTCTACATCCTTGGCTGATAGTCGACTGGTACTTACAGCTGGCTTTTGATGGGAGGTTATAAAAGTTTTGTATATTAATGTGACTCTCTAGGAATCTCAAAACTCATCAATCTACCTTCATTTTTCTTTATGCAGATCTTTTCCCATAAACTCAGTTCCAATGGTAGGTAACCCGACTTTAACAACTTTGATTTTGATTTTTCATGAGTCATTTCCCAAAAATGGTTGGCTACAGCTAATTTATCTGTTTGTTTATTTATACCTGATATTACTGAAATGTGCCTTTAAGTATAATGTTTATATTTATTTTAGTTTTCCCAGTATATCTGAATTGTTAATTTGATAGATTCCTGGATTTTTTTCTGGGGAAATTTTGGAACTAACTGGATGCTATTAGATTCTTTATATTGTACTTGATCTGTGAAGCTAAGATGACATTGAATTCTTTGAGAATTTTCTACAATTTTTGAAAGGCCAAGGGTGATATGTAAACTTTTTGAATTTTTGTTGCTCTTTCTCCAATGACAGTATAGTTACTTCCCAAATAAAAAATGTTAAAATCAGCATAGCTATCACTGGAATGAGCTTATGGAAAAAGATCTACATGAAGAAAAATGAAAATAGATTGATGAATTTAAAGATTCCCACAGATAACAGTTTAATTACAAAGTTTTGCAATCTCCTGCAGAAAGCTAGCTGTAAGCATCCAGGAGGTTATTTAGATACCTGCCAGATGACTTGCAATCTAGGATGTGGACAAGGGATCATAAAACATCCTGCCAATAAATGTTGGTTAGAGAAGAAATAAGAGCATTTAATTGATTCAGTAACTAAAATATTTTATTTATAATTATATTGTGGAAGTTTTACAAAGTTACATTTATATAATGTTTAGCATGGCTAAAACCCTTGTGAACTTATAAATAAATTCAAATGAACAGCAGTCCACTTAAACCCACTGCTTATAGGTGATCTTATTAACCATTTCTTCTTCAAGATGTGTCCATAAGGTTTTCCTGAAATCCTCAAAGCTATGACATGAATTTGAAAAGCATTTTTGTGCTGGAGAATTACATATAATTCTGGATAAGCAATGTTTGTATGTTTTTAAAGACACATCATTTCCTTGCAGAGTTATTTGTTTACATTATCTCCAGCAATCATGAGCTTTACACTCTGACGTTTTGTACACAACCACACAGCTCCTGCTATAAAGCAGTTTCTTGGTCTTAATTCCGAAAATGCAACATGTTCTGATATATACTTAGGCTTGAAAAGTTGATTTTCAAGAATCAGACATTTTTGGACATGAGATCTACAATCATTCTTATTTATAACTGAAATATAACCTCTCTTCCTTGGCATTTGCCTGCTGACATCATCACTATAGTTGAATGTATCATCAAATAATGCTTTTAGTTACAGGATAAGGACTTAATGATAGAATTGCTTTTCTTTGTTCAAGTTTCTTTCCCTTCTTGCACTGTAGTCACTTATTGCAAATTCATTTTCAGGTTTTTACAGGACCAGCTTTTTGGTAAAGTGCCAAAATCATAGGTTCTTCACTTTGGTCAGAAAATTTCCTTTCAGCTGCTGAATCATTTCTAACTAATCAATGTGATGAATTTGCTCCTCTGAGCTTCATCTTCATCTTTTGTTTGCTATATATTTTAGAACTGTATCTTCTTACTAACTGGAGATTCACCAAGGCAGGTCAAAGAGGCTTAAAGCAGCATCTGGGTTCACATACTCCAACTTGTTAATATAAAAATTATCTAAATCTTAAAGAGGACTTTCCTTTTTAAGTATAGTTATCCAAGTGGAAAGTTTACCTTTCCCAACTGCAACCAACATGAAGTGCATATTTTCATAACATTTCATAATTTAGTGAAACCTTCCAATAAGTTACTTTTCTAAATGGTTTATTAACTCAATATCTCCCACCTGTTTGTAAAAGTATTGCAACAGATTTTTCTCCCATTTATTCTCCTTCACATTTTAAATCAAGCAATTATCTTATTACAAACCTGATTAATTAAACTTAACAATGTTCACTTAAGAAAAAAGCACTTTTGTATTATACTGGTACTCAGTGCTTAGAAAACTTGAAGGATAAACACACACAGCTTCACTAAATACACACTGTTCAAATGAAACTCAATGCAAACAAAGAGAAACATATATCAACTGAGCTATAATGAAAGATGTTAGAGGAACAGTACATGAACAAGCAGGGCCTGTTTCATAAAAGTTGACAATTTGACAGATGAAAGGCAACTATTTATAATTCAATAACTTGACAAAAACCATGACAAATTTACAAAAATTGTCATGACATATTTGTCATATTCTGTTTTATTATAGGAAAAAGTTTAGCTGTCATAGTATTTACGGCAGCAATGAACAATATGCAATATGATAACTTTAACTTAATACAATATATGAAAGTGCCTATGATATATAAACCATACAATAAGTTTAAATCATTTTTTTCTTCAAAATTTGTATTAGAAAGAAGTGATTATTATGTTTTTGTCAATACTCCCATAGCTTATCTGACATTTATTTTATAGCTGAGTTAACATTATTGGCAATAGATAAATTATCATTTGTATTGTTTATTATAAAATATGTAGTAAAGTAACAGAGATTATTCTTTTAATATAGATTATTATAGATAATAATAGTAATTCCATTAGTTGATAAGTATTATCTAATACATTGCACTTCATCAGATTTAATTTACATTATGATATAATATCAATGCAAAGAAAGTAAATATTAATGCTCAATAATAGAGAGTCTTGAATGAATACAGCTAAATTGTTGATTTGGTTTATTTATACTCTTTAACATCTCAGATCATCATCATTCAATTCAGGGGTGAAATTGCTAAGAGGCCTCTTCTTTCAGACTTGATGTTATTTTTCGTGCTGTAAATGTACGACACAGGACTCATGGCTTTACTTCCCTTCTGAAGGAAGCCATAGTTAGGATTTTTATGCCCGAAAAAAAATCCATCGATCATGACCAGAATTGAACCTGCAAATTTGGGTTTGGGAGGCAAGTATGTTTACCGCTAGACCACCAGGACCGACAATACAGCTAATGCCTCTATGATAGTAGCAACACTTTCATTTGTTAACAATTTATTTTTACACAATTGTCAGCTTTGTGAAACAGCAATTTACCTTTTGACAAGTTATATTTTATACCTGACATATTTGCAAGTTATAATGAAGCAACTAATTATTATAATATACCAAAAAATTTGTCAAATTGCCACACTTGTCAACTTTTATGAAATAGCATCCAGGTAGAGATATATCAGAACTGGTATGACAGTCCAAAGACAAGATATACTCACTACATCACTCTTATCTCTCTCCATTCTCAATCTGTAATACATTTGCTTATGATTTAATTAGATTGGATTCCCTTAAATTTTCCCCAGTAATTTTAACTACAAACAGGACAGAAAAATGAACTTGAAGCATTTACAATCAAACTTTTAAAACTAAAATTTTTTATATGTCCATACTTTTAATCTTGCTTTGGAATCGTTTAAATGTAGTAAAATTTCAATAACTACAGGTCAGTACAGGTAAGTACCAGTAGTTGTTTCGGTTGAACACCAATGAGGTGGTTTATTGAACACTATGGAGAAGAAGCAAGTACTAAAGATTTTATTTATATTAAAAAGTTACAATTTAATATGAAGTGGAAAAAGATGTTAAAAGAAAGAAAGTTACTGCGGCACATTTCAATATTACCTATAAAATATATGCTATGAACCATTTAAATAAAAACAAAATTAATTAATAACTCTGTGCAAGTCTCATTTCACATAAGAAAGAACACATTCTAAAACAAACATCAAGTCACTCTCAATTGGAGAAAGCAATGTTTCAATGGGTGAAGTTTATGAAGGGACAAAAACATTAAACTGCAAGGTTCCAAACTCCATGAACAGAAGATTGGTATACAGCTGAAGATTGAATCATTTTAGGCAAGAATCGAATGGTTAGACTAATTTAAAAATAATAATGGAACTGTTCAAAAACTTGTATCCTGTGAGAGTGCTAAAATTGTAAAGCTACTGGAAAACTTTGTAGAAAATATAAAACAAGAAGCAAAAGAAATTAACAGACTTTTGCTCAACGACGTAATAGTTAGTAAAATACTCTCGACCTGCAAAATGTATGTAAACCATTACATTGGTGATGATATTCAGTAGTTTTGCTAAATTCTTGGTCTAATGGTTAGCATTGCTGAATTTCTTAAATTTTTTGATAATTCAAATTGTTATCCATTATTGAAGCACTTTGAAATATCAAGATTTAACTGAAATTCTTTGCCACTTCAAAGAAGAAAAATTTAATTTTGTATATCACTGGCACACTTTGAAATCTGAACTGAGCAGATACATTATAAGTTTTAAAATGGCATTGTCCCCGGTCCATACTTATTATAGTTTTCTAATAAACAGCATTCTGCCATTAGCAAATTAAGGGTTTTATTCACAATTTAAAAAAATCTATCATTGAAATGGATGGTTGCAATTATAAAGTATAATAAATTTACTTATCATATAGTAAGATACAAATAAAAAAAATTAATAAAATCCATGAGATGTTCCAAAATTAATTATTCATTATTTGGTGAGACACAAACTTACTCGGCACCATGACTTTAGCCATTATTCAAGACTATGCTTAATATTACTAAACTGAAATGCTATTAAACACACACTGTTGAATAAATGAACATATTGTTACACCTCTGACTTTCTTGATTACAACTTGATAAATTGTAACGTAAATTTGTTAATATATCCTATGTGAACCACTTCATGTAGATGCATGGGTAGGTTCAATTTTTATTTTTGCACATCAGTATCACATGGATTTATCTTTATTCATTTTAACTTATCATTTGGCAACTGCCATTGTGTGCATAGCTTTAAGACTTCTGTGCAGCCCTTACATATGAATTACTATTTGAGTAAATTATAAAAATTTAGGCCCTCTTTTTTAAATTTATTCATTATTAGTTAATCTAACATTAGCCATATATATTCATTTTATTTCATTCACCACATTAAATAGTAAACTGTCACTTAAGTGCAATAATCTTTCGGTGTTTTAACATTTTTATTCACTGATCTACGGAAGCATTTTAACTGTAATGAAAATCTGTTTCCTTCTTTACCGATATAAATTATGCCTACATATGGTATAATAGAGAAAACAGCCTTTAATCACTAATTCCTGTAACATGGGCCCAACATATGACAAACACGCGCTTAAAAGTGCAATATCCACACTGGCACAAGTACTGCCATACAAGTAGCTGAATAAATGCTGTAACACTTACATTTTTACTGAAGTATCGCTGTGTTCTCCCAGTTCAACTCCGACGATAGAAATTCCAACCTCAATTGCACTTTCGGCATTGTGAACTTTTGAGACAGCTCTGTTAAAACATACAATTTGTTATTGCTAGAAATACTATATGTAAATGCCCATTCATTTTCATTGCAAATATGAACCGATGTACCTTATTCTTTTTATACCGCCGAATTAAAAGGAATATATTACTTTCTCTTTAATCTTGCATTTGTTTCAGCATAATCAAAATACCTATTACATTATGAACCAGGTGCACCAAACTCAATTATCATAAATAATTCTTATGAAACACATTCCTTTAGAAATAAAACTATTCAAACGAACTAGCTCGGTGGAGATATGTTATACTTTATTGTGCGATGATACCCCATAAAAAATAAATATATATCATGACTAAGTAAAGTAATTTTTTTTTCGATTTAACTTTTGAAATTTGCGTATACTGTTTACTTGCTGATGCGCAACTTTTAAGACGGCACTTGTCATTAACATACAATTTGCTGCCTGCCGGCAGAAAGTTGCACAGTTCGTGATAGTAATTGTGCATAACTTTGTACGAGACCTAAAATATCAGTGTTGAAACAAAACCTTTTTATAAAATGGGTTCTGGAGATGGACCTGACAATTTGCAACGAAGATGGTGTCATTTACGCAAGGTACTAGAGCGTTCTGGCCCGTTTTGTCATCCAGATTTCGAGCCGTCACCAGACACACTTAGTTTTCTTATGGGAGCCTGCAAAGTACTTGTAATTGGGGCAGGAGGCCTGGGCTGTGAACTGTTGAAGGATCTGGCATTGATGGGCTTCAAGAACATTCACGTTATAGATATGGACACTATTGAGCTGTCTAACCTCAACAGGCAGTTTCTCTTTAGAAGGAAAGACATTGGACAATCAAAGGCAGAAGTGGCAGCAAAATTCATTAATTCTAGGATTCCAGGGTGTCACGTTACTCCACATTTCTGCAAAATTCAAGATTTTGATGAATCGTTTTACAGGGAATTTCACATAGTTGTTTGTGGACTAGATTCAATTGTAGCAAGGCGATGGATGAATGGTATGTTGATATCACTGTTGATATATGAGGATGGTGCGCTTGACCAAGCTAGTTTAATACCCATGATTGATGGTGGAACAGAAGGTTTCAAAGGTAATGTCCGTGTTATTCTACCAGGCATGACAGCTTGCATTGAATGCACCTTGGACCTTTTCCCTCCTCAAGTTAACTTTCCTCTTTGTACTATTGCCAATACTCCTCGATTACCAGAACACTGTATTGAGTATGTTAAACTTATTCAATGGCCTAAAGAAAATCCATGGGAAACAGCAATAGATGGGGATGATCCACAACATGTTAACTGGATCTATGAGAAGGCCATGGAAAGAGCTGCACAGTTTGGGATCCATGGGGTGACATACCGTTTAGTGCAAGGTGTCGTCAAGAACATAATCCCTGCAGTAGCATCAACAAATGCTGTTGTAGCTGCTGCTTGTGCTACAGAAGCATTTAAACTTGCAACCAGTTGCTGTATTCCCCTCAATAACTACATGGTATTCAATGATGTGGAAGGCATATACTCCTACACATATGAAGCTGAGAAGAAGGACGACTGCCTGGCATGTAGCCAGATTCCAAAGACTGTAGAGTTGGCAGGGCTACAAGTGAAGTTGCAAGATCTTATCACTGTTCTCTGTGAAGACCCCAAGTTCCAGATGAAGAGCCCTGGACTTACGGCACACATTGAAGGAAAGAATCGCACTCTCTACATGCCTACTGTAGCCAGTATTGAAGAGAAGACGAGAAGTAATCTCAAGAAGACTTTAGAAGAGTTAGGTTTGAGTGATGGGTCCCAGATTATGGTGGCAGATTCAACGTCTCCAAACGCTATGGTGATCAAGTTGAAATTCTCTCAAATCCAAGATGTTGAAATGAACTGATAAGCAAACAGTTTTTGATTAGCCTGTCATAATCACAACATAAAATATACCTTAATTTTTTTTTTTTCCCCCTCCTTCTTAGAGATATTTGTAACTCTGATGAAAGATTGTTATTCAATGTATATCTTGTAATGCATGCAGGCTATAACATTTCTTTGTATGTTGCACAGTAAACAACAAACTGTGTCTTGTAAGGCGAGGAACAGTGTCTGTTGTTGGGATTGTTTTTTATAAAAATAAAGAGTTAGGTAAAGATGATTTCTTGTGTGTGTATGTGTATGAATGAAACTCCTGTAGGTGGGGGCTGAAAGTTATTGCCCTAAAATGCATACAAATATGCCCTTAAAAGGTACAAAATATGGCAGTAAATATTAAAATAATGAAGTTTTCTGTAACAGTAAGAGCACTAAGTGAGAATTAACTTATATACTGTATTCAATTTTAAATTATTACATAGCGAGTTTAACCCTCAAGACATAGATAAATGAAGTAGATCATGCCTTTTTTTGATATCAGATACTCTATTCTAATTGTCATGTTAACTAGAATATAATGTCTTGTGTTTTTATTGTAACAAAACTTATTACATTTTTAAAAATATTGGTTAAATACATGAATATCACAAAAGAACAAATTATCCTTGAAAGTTACTTTCAAACAATTTTTGCTGGGAAATAGTGTTATGATATACTTCAAGTGTGGGCATGAATTTTTGGCCAGTGAGCCACCATTTCAATTATTTAGAATCATAAATTTTCTAAATCTCTTATCAGATACGTTGATTCCAAGTCAAAAATAAAAGTTAAAAGATTCTTTTCTTTAAACCAAATAATAAGCTTAAGACCTCCTTGGTCTAGTGGTTAGATTGGTGCCTGGGAGGATTTGGGATGAATTCCGAGTGCCTACGTAGGAATTTTTCTAAGTTAGGGAAGTCTTCCATGGACCCAGTCTTGTGAGGATAATCCAGAAACTGTCTGATGAACATGTGGCGTTCTTTGATCTAGAAAGCCTTGTGATAGACAACTGGAGGAATGCCAGCATGCTGATCACATGCCCCCGTGCAATATTGTCCTCTTATTAATGAAGTCCTAAAATGGAGATAGGGAAAGCACAGGTCATTGTGGCAGGCCATGGCTAGATCTCTGGTTATAGTTCCATAGAAGAAGAATATGGTATAAATTTGCAGTATGCCATGTTCATAATGAAAGCATAAAAATCTCGATTAACTCAGAAAACACGTGTAGAAAGCAATGCTTTGGTTACATTGGCATAATTTGTCATGCAGTGACAATATCATATAAATTTGAACATGTAATATTATTTCTTTAAGTAGAACCTGTTCCATTGTCTAAAATAAGAATAAATTGCAATTCACGATCAACATTTGACCAGAGTTTTTAATTTAAAAGCGGTTGTCCATGTACTTTGAAAAATTTATTTTCATGTCATAAAGGTTGTTGAAGTATATCTAATAACATTAACTGTGCCACAGAGAGAGATGGTATTTTCTTCCATAAATGTCTTTCTGTAGATGTTCAGAAATTGATCATATGCTAATCACCAGCGCCAGAAAGTTAAGCAAAATGTCTTTATAATCTCGCTAGATATATTTAAATCAGATAGAAATAAGCATATAACATTCTCATATATTTGGGCTCAGTATTTTGTCTTTTTTATTTTTTTTATACCTGTTTTAAAGTTTGAAACCTTTTTTTTGCCAGTTTTGTATCATTATGCATTTTTCCCTATATTTATTCACTCGTTTTAAAAACCATATAAAGAATTTCCATATATCAAAGTGAAAAAAGTTATAAAAATTAAATAGCACGTTCACCTTACAAAAATATGTATTGAGAATCTTGTTATACATTTATTTCTTTTCAAGCAGTCAAAAATTTTCTCCTCAATCCATTCACCTAAGCTCTTTAAATAGCAGAAACTTCATTAGTTAAAAGAATGGATGGTTACCTTGGGCATGTGAATACCAGGAAATAGAATTTGGGAAGTACTATAGTATTGAACAGTCCTGGCAAATGGCCTTTTATTGATCTATGCAAGACAATTCTAGGAAATTTGTGGTGGGGATAACTTTTCAGCTGCATAAATGTAATAACTGCAAGCGATAAAGATAAAGTAAGATACAGTGTGCAATAAATTATTCTTACAATGTGTTCAGTACAGAAATAAGAGAGATACTAATCTGATTCTCCTATAAATGCATAAACAGAAAATAAACTTAACCAAAAACCACTGCATATCTATTGCTCATTTTCCAGGACTTTCAAAACTACTCTGTCTTAATCAAAATTTCCATGATGTCCTGAAAGGTGAATGTTAGGTTGTAACTGGTATGAATCCTTCCTAAATAGCTAGTTTTAAATATGCTCCAATCACTTCGTGGAAGTGGAACATTTTTTTTCCATGATGAAAAATGTTCTCTCTGACATGAGGCTGACTATGACAGTCGATTGCTACCTTGATAAAACATTCTGTTGTTGCTTGTAACCAAGAAAAGTAAGACTAAGTAGTTTAATTTGTAATAAATAAATTATTAAGTATCTTAAATACCTGTTTTCATTTTTAATAAATGTATTTCAATTAATAACTGCTTATTTTCAATATTTTACAAGCCTTTTTGCCTGCCTATTTAACCAAAAACAAATGCCTGAACATCTGGACTCTGTTAATCACTTTTCCCTTTGTTACCAGAAACAGAATTAGATTTTATATGCGCTTATGGTGCCTAGCAGTAAAAACAGGAGTTAAACAGTATTTAAAAAAAAACAAAAAACAAAAAACAAAAAAACAATGATTTCATATGCTCAAAAATATTTAGTTGCTATATTTAATAGATCATATTTTTTAATAGTGTTTAGTGCCTGTTTTTATGCAATGAAATGATAAATAGGGAAAAAAGTCTTAAGGAAGGAAACATTGCGGGCTTATTTTTAGGGTACATCCTCCATTTGCAATTAATAATAATAATAATAATAATAATAATAATAATAATAATAAAGAAACACACAAGAACAAACATGGCAAGATTAAAAATGCAAACCTTCCATTCATGAATATGTCTACCTTTTTACGGAGTGGCTACAGAATCCAGTGATGTAGCTTTTAGTATATCAGTAAAATGGAGAAATAAAAATACAAAAATTGCCTCCTAAATTACTGAAACTATAGTCAAATAGAGGTTTGCAACCCACACCACTTAATTTCTAAGTGACTCATGTATAATGCTACCAATTGATGATGCTGCTATACTATGTTTGGCTCAATAGGGTTACTTCTTATTAATTGATATCATTGTATGATTCAGTTGAACTACACACTCTTAAAGCTTCACTTACTTTTCATAAATGTATGGAACCGGTTTCGAGAACATTTAGTTCCCATCTTCAGCCAGGCTAAAGTTAAATGTTGGATCATTCGTTGAGCTATGGGAATGTATATTCTGCTCTGGTGGCAGTGTGATAAACTTGTAGTTTATGTTTTCATCCCCAGCAATGCCGAAGTTCATTATGCTGTCTTTGTATTTGTAGATGTAGATTTTCTCCCAGGTTGCTAATTCCGTAGGTCCTTGTACTGATTTGACTAATTTTTAAGACAGCATAATGAACTTCGACATTGCCGGGGATGAAAACATAAACTACAAGTTTATCACACCGACACCAGAGCAGAATATACATTCCACAGCTCAAAAAATGACCCGACAGTTGAACTTTAGCCTGGCTGAAGATGGGAACTAAATGTTCTCGAAACTGGTTCCATACATTTATGAAAAGTAAGTGAAGCTTTAAGAGTGTGTAGTTCAACTGAATCACACAATGATATCAATTAATATGATTGGCTTCACTGTGCAAGTTCCAATTTACATTTAAGTAGGGTTACTTCTGTTAACCAGATGCTTAAATAATTATGTGGGAAAGAGAAATATGTAGATTTGTGTGATAAATTGGGAAGGAATAGGAGTAATAAATCTAACTGGACTGAGAGAATGTTAAAGGACACATATCATTGTGTAATAAAATAGATTGTTAGGTTGGTAGTTGTCATTATATATGCTGATATTTAGTTTTTTCCATAGTTTCCCATTGGATAAAAAAATTGATAATTAATGGCATTATATTCTGGAATGTGAAGAAACAAAAATTCGAGAGAGCAAATAATACCTAAACAGTAGGGAAAGCTACCAATTGAAAATATAGATAAAAAAGTCTAGGGCTTTCATCAATTGTGCAGATATTGTGGACACTTGGGAGCTGCCACTATCAAAATTATATGTTGCAATTCAGAAATCCTCTGTGCAAGATTATATTATTTTGAAAAGCACAATACAACAGACCTGCGGAAATTGATTTGACATTTCTTAAATGATGAATTAGTGGTTACTTTAATCTTTTTGTCAATCATCTGAACAAGTTTTTCATGATAAGTCTGCCAGGCAGTTTTCTCCTCATCATGAACAATGGTTTGCCAGCTTTAAAACATATTGTGAGACACCACCATTTGGTATGTAGACTGCACAAAGTTGATAACGCATTTCCACGTACAGTTTTTGACCATAAGGTATCATGATGTATGGCAGGGCTCTTGATTGCAGCACACATTTTGAAAACCTGCAGCTTAGGAGTAATATCTCTGTGACCTTCACTCTACCAATGCTCAAAGTGTATAGCTGTTAAACATGGCATTGCTATTGTGAGTGCTTTGCCTAATATATAAAAATGAAAGTAACTTCATGAATTACTATTCATGAAGTTACTTGTATAAATTCTCAAATAAAAATACTAACTTTAAGCATGCCAACTCTTACCTCACATTTTCCAGTTATGACAGTAAGCAGCTGCGCTCAGGCTGCCCATTATTCAAATAACCTCACTATAGATATAAGATAGAAAAAAAGGATATGGAAGTGTTATACAAACAGTTTTCATTTATATATGACTACATTTTTTAATTAACATTTTGTTAAAACTGTATAAAATATATAAGATATAGATAATGATAATATCAAATTTAGCTTGTAATACAAAATAAAATACTATGAAACATTAATTTATGTTTTCATATTTTTGCAATTCTACCTTTCTGATCTACCAATTATTTTAAAATAATCAACTCAATACTTTTAAAAGTGTGGTTTCTGAAATGCAAAAATAGGTCTGTGCTATTGAAGTATAAAACTATATATTAACAAATGTTATGTTTTATCTTAACATAGTCAAGAGATTCTATAAATATAGCCTTACAGGGTGTAACATACAACAGTAGAAATATAGTTACAAAAAATATTATAAGAAAAATACAATTCTGATGACAACATTGCACCTGCATTGTTTGATTTCATCCCAAAAGGATGAATGTTGTTCGACTTGATTGGCATGACTGCTGAGCTGGTCAGAGACCCTTTCAAGTTATTGTTAAACCATTCTCACTTGTGCATAGCAGCTAAAGAGCTTACAGAAGAATGGAGACATTTTTGACTAACACTTTTGCAACCCTAGTTTTGAAAATATGGTATAAATATGAAAAAGTACTAGTGTTTCACTGTTTAATAGGTTTTATTTGGTAATGGGATGCAAAACTAACTAGAACTGTAGCATAGTTCATGTTCACTTCGTAGCAACAATTTGTGCCCTAGGTATTTTTAGCTAAGGCAGTTCGCAGAGTTGTGCTATTCTGTGTAGAATGGTTAATCTTTGGTATTTTCAGTGCATCCCTACTAGTGATACCGTGCATTTTTGTGAGGGGATACCATAAAGAACAAAGAATGTCATGAAATATTGTTTTTTACAGAAGAAAACTGCAATTTATTCCATTTTTATGCTTTAAAAGCCTTTAAGAATGACACTTTGGGTAAATTATAAGTCCACAAGTGGTTTTTTCATTTTTAAATGTGAAACAATAAGCAGAAATGAGAAAAATGATGATAAAGTTTAACAAGCTATTAACAAAGATTGCCAAAAGACTATTAAGCAAGTTTTTGAAGAAATAAATATATCATGGAGTACTGTCAGTACATTTTAACAAATTTGGACATTATAAAGTGTCCACAAAATGAATGTCTTGCTTGTGTACAGAAGAGCTCTGAGATACCTTAATGTTTGCTATGACTATGAACGTAGCCAAGTCAAATTTTTATTGCTTGAAGTGCTGGAGTGTATGACAGTATTTTATATTAACATATTTTTAATGAATTTATTTATCCTCTATAAATTAAAATAAAGCAGAATGTTTAGATTGATCTGTAAAAAAATTGGTATAAATATTTTTTAGAACAAAGGAAAAAAAAAACTACTTAAAAATTTATAGTACAAGTAATTCCATTGTCTAATTTTATACCTTTGACAAATTTTCTTTGAGCATTATAATTTAGTGGCATCAAATTTCATAATTGCTCTTTAAGCCTTGCAGAATTTTAACTTTATACTTCATTCCCTGCTTTATCTTGACCTCACCTCTTATTGGCAGAGGTAATAATGGAAATCCCAAACTGTTCTGTTTTGGAAATCATAACACAAAAATAATTGTCTTATTGGGCTGTATTCATTACTGCAGATTAACCTCGACTAAAGTTACAGAATTCATAGACATTAAATAATTCAGGACTAAATGTATCATCTTATTCAGTGTTGAAATTTGATTCTGCAAATATGTACTTGCAGTTGTTCTCCCTATTGTTTTGTTTTAATTACAACCATGGAAAAAAATAACAGGAAACATTCCTCCAATTGGACAGAAGAGAAAAAAAACATTGTATTGATACAGAAGAGTATGAAAGTGATAGAGAATAAAATATATCTACCAAGAAGAAAGAAGTATAGAAGGATCCTTTAGAATTTGATATCGGGATGTATGTGCCATCTGTAGTGCCAATAAAGTAAAATATATCTAAATATACTATTTTATCAATTTTGTACAGGATTAGTTAAAAGTGCCCCATCACCTAAATAACCTTTGAAACATGAAACTTGATGTGCAGGAATGGCCATGTACTAACAACTCCAAAATGATATCAAGTTTTTATATTTCTAATTTAGCTGGAAGTTAAGCTTTGTCTCCAATTTTAAATGAAACACCTAATATATTAATATTGTGTCTAGCCACTGTTTCGAGTGATGGCGGTTCAGTGAGCAACTGAAAGTGGGAGAGATTCTCTGGAAACGCGTCTTATTTTATATAAGTAAATGGAGTTTAGTGTAAAAAAATGAATACCTAAGTTTAGGACCGGACATATTGTTACATTTTTTAATAACATTCATTAACAGCTTTTTAAAAAGTACTAACTAGATACTTCTGTAAAAATTACTACACCAAGAAAACAAAAAAATATGCACCAAATAATAAAATACTTAATAGCATTTTCTAATTATTATATATAATTTGGCAAAATTGTTTCCTTCCATTTAATCATTTCACAAATTCTACTCACATAAGCCACATCCATAATTCCATAGTCATCCATTTTGCAAAGATAGTCCACCCTTATTGTATACTTCCTAGTGAGATTAAAATTTAAGCCAGACTATGACATTTAATATACAGAATATTATAAGTTTTAATTTATGAATATGTATAACATTACTCCACTCTTAATCCACAAGAAACCACTAGTTCATATGTACTACGAATTTGAGTGTGTTTTGAATATTTTAGGTAATTATTATAGGTTTTACTAACAATTATTGTTGTAAGATATAATAAACATGAGCTAGCAAGATACACCAACTTGTAATATGACTGTATCATTATGTAAGTTACATTTGATATGGGATATTACATGTTTGAATGAGGCACCTGAGACTATTGCCATTATATGGCAGCATCAGTCCAGTGGCAATTGGTGACATTTGAGATGTTTACAATAGCAAAACAACAGTTGCAGATGTAGCACCTCTGAGTGAGTGTACAACCCTCCAGTAGTGCTCCATTGTTTGATTTTTTATGGGCAAAAGTACGTATTCAAGAAGTATTCATAAAAAAAATGCTTCCCATCTATGGTGAGAAGTGTCTGTCATGTGAAGTGTTTACAACTGGGTGCAGAAGTATCAAAGACAAATACTGCATCAATTGGCTAATGGAGGTTGTCACAGAAGTGAATTTGCAACAAGTTGAAGACTTAATCGAAATAGACAAAAGGGTAACTATAGAGACACTATAGCCAGTGCTATTATTCACACAGCATGTTACCTCATAATATAACAGTTAGGTGCACGGCAGGTGCCAAGCATGCTGACCCACAACACAAAATGCAAAGAATGAATTTTGCATTACAGCATCTCAATTGCTACCAAAATAAAGAATACAACATGCAACCTTGAATTGTCACAGGTGATATGTCTTGGGTTTACCATTACCAGCCCAAGACAAAGCCTGAGTCAATGCAGTGGATATATCCTGCCTAAGGAAAAGAAGTTAAAAGTAATATCATCTGCCAAGAAAGTGATGTTTGCAGTGGGATGCTGAAGGCATACTGTTCATCAAATTCCAGTCTCAAGGACAAGCTATATGTTGGCTTCTACTGTAACATCCTCAGGAAACTTTGTAAGGCTATTCAATGGAAGCAACTAGAACTTCTCACCAAATGAGTATTGCTCTTGCATACTAATGATAAAATGATAATTGTATTTTCTTGTGGGAAAAGAAACATTTCACCCTTAAGTTTGGGTGCCTTCCTGAAATCTACCACTGATGTAGACTGAAGAAAACCTGATAAAAACTTCAGAGAGAGAGGGAGCCACATACCTCCTGAGCTTTAAAAGCCTTTGCCACTCGTGTCTGTAAATGAATGTCATAAATTTGCCTACCCAATTCCTATACCCATTTAATAACATGTACTTACATCCTGACACATTATGGCACAAAAACTAGATTACCAAAAGAGCTGGCTTTTTGCATGTAAATGGTATAAAATATAATTTTTTTTTTTTTTAAATAATTTTAGTTTGTAAAAAGTTACAAGCTAAACAATAAATATCTCCTGCTGCTATAACTATAGAAGGACAATCTTGCATCAGCTTTTTTGTGGAAAATGATACAGAGTTACTTTGTTCCTAAAACTGTTACATACTCACAGCTGAGTGCTTTTTATCATGAAATTGCAACATCTATGGAAAAGTTGTATTACAGCAACTGGTACAAGGTATGGTGTACACTGTTTTCTGATGACTAGCAGCGAATTTATCAGCTCTGTTGACGTACTCTTGAGATCTTCTTGCTCTTATCAAGGTATTTTGGTGGAGGAGGTCCCTTTGCTGTAACATGCCGGCTGTAAACACTGTTATCAACATTTTCATTAAAAATTGTGAATGTGAACTTTAGAATTTAGCAACATTACTTAAGAATGCACACACTTACTATCTGTATGTTTCAGTGCGAATATAGTCCATGACATGCGAGACGCCCACCTGGAGTTGATCAGCAATTGGTGTCACCCATGGATTGTTCTCCATTTTCAGAACTGACTTGTTGCTTACCAAATCCAAATTACCTACACAATACATGTTATAAACAAGTAAGTGGAGCAATAAGAGCAGTAGTTCAACTCAATATACAATGATCTTAATTACTAAAAAGACAGTTTTCCAGCTTTTCAGTATTCAACACCTACAGATGATTTGCAACTTAAAATCAATAATGAACAAGAGAAAGAACACACTATATATCTTGGAATAACACTTGACAAACAGTTTGTCTGAACAGATCAACAATATAACTAAGAAGTGAATAAGAAGAATCACATATTAAGAAGACTAGCAGGCATTAAATGGGGTAGATCCATAGGTCTACCTAATGACACGTATAAAAGCTACATAAAGGCCAATTCTCTTTATGAAATTGAAATAATGTCTACAATAAACAACCACTTTAAAACTAAACTGGAAACAATACAATCTAGGTCATTAAGAATAACAACAGGAGCTATAAAACCAACACCTATTGCTGCAAGCAGAGCAACAACATGCCAATTAAAACAGAGCTAGATATTAAAATGGCAATACTGGGAAAGAAATTAAAAAGTAATCAACACAGGAATAAATGATTTCCCATTCCTGACAACAAAACTATAAAAATAAAATTAAACCTGCCATCATATCAATTGACCCTTTACAATATACAGACATCAGCATGAAACTAAATTTGGATACAATGGTCTCCAAGAAGAACATCCTACCTGAAGTATCAACATTGATAGCACTTATTACACTGAACAATTATTATCTGACTGATACATGGTGTAGAGTATATACAAAGGGATCACTTAAAAATGTAGCAGGCTTTGGAATATACTGTGAAAAATTCTCTCAATAAATACCTTTGGGATAGTATGCTAACAATTTTGATGGCAAAATAATGGCCATTAGAGCACCTTTAGAAAATCTACTATATAGATTTAATGTAAATAAAAATTGTTATTTTAGGTACTTGAATGCAGCACTACAAAGTATAATAAATTTCAGTTACCCACGAATGCACACTATAAATGAAATAAAAAAACTACATCATACAATCCAGATCAGAAATAATTTTAAAATGAATCCCAAATCATATTGGATAAGAGAGAAATGAGTTTGCTGATACTTAAGCAAAAAAGGAATCATCACAAAATTTCTTTTTAAATTAAAACTTATAAAAAGATTAATAACTGATTAAAAAAAACAAAATATCCAACAAAAGAAAAACCATATGAAGATCTAAAGACTTCCAAACATTAACAAATTTAATATAGTTGAGTTGAATTTGTAACACATCACTTATTATTTAAGGAGGAAAATAAGTTTCAAGAGCTAATCGCTTCCATCCTCAGTTCCTGATCATCTGCTGGCTTTGTTCTTTGTGTTGCTTTGGTTTGTCTCTGGTGATGGTTGGATGAACTCTTGTATTAGGATATCATTGGTGGGATTTCAAAGTTGAAAACATGGTTTTTGTTCTTCCAAATTCCACTCAACTATATTAAATTCATTATTGTATTAAACTTCACTGTTAAAAAGTCCACCACACTTAACAACTTCCAAACATCTTTTATTGAAACCAAGAAAAATTGAAGTTGCCCAAATTGGCTTAATTGTCGGGCATGATTGTCTATCAGAACATTTCTTCAGGATGAAATAGCTAAGGTCAGCTATTGCCCATTGTTTAAGGACATGAGTACTATCGTAAACGAACATCTGAAATGCAGCCAACTTGATAGTAACAAACAAAAGAAAAATAATTTGGAAGCACTTTATTGGGAAACTAGGGAAAAAATAAATATTAGCATCCCCAATGGCAACAATCTTTATTGAATCTTACTTTCCAAAGCAGAGTGATCTCAGCATTTGGAAAATACAGCTCAAAAAGTTCTCAGTCTGATACAGAAAGATACTGGTAGTCTTAAATACTGTGCTTCCAGAATACATCATGGCTCTGTAGACCTGAATGCCCATAATAGAAGAACACAAAGCTGGACTATTCAAGCCCCTCCCTTTGGGGAGTGCCCAAATGGGTTGAACTCTTGGGGGCATAAGGTGCCATCACCCATGGTAAATTGGGTATCTGCAGCTGCAGAGTGCCACATGGGAGTGCTCCAGGCATGCTGGCAGAGGGTAAATCCCCAAGCTCCGTTTGTCCCAGGGAGGGTGGTAACTCCTTGAGGAGGTGAGGTCACTCGTCGGTTAACTTTGGTTAATGAAAGAGTAGGCCTGTGCTAAGAAATGGGTGACGCATCGCTCCCAGCCAAATGGCAGGTTGATTTCATTTTTAAGTACCATGCTAATGGAAAACCCCATTGACCCCCCGTGTAAGTTGGAGTAATTGATGATTTGATGGGCAATGGAGTGGGAATTCCCTTACAGGTTTTCGAATCTTGGGAGCTGGATATGCCTGTACTCTGACGTCACATCTTTAAATCTTACCTTATAACAAATGCTGAAATGTTACCCTACCTAAACTTAACACATTTATGTTACATTAATGCTTTCAGTTGTTAACACTAACTCCACTTACTTATTTAAAACTTTGGACTAGTTTCGGGAGAGGTTCCTCCCATCATCGGCTGCTGTTGACTGAGTGCCGTTGTTCGAAACGGGGGATGGACGCCCGTTCGCCCCTGTGGTGGTATCTCGTGGCTCTAATAGAAACTTGCTGAGTTCATCCAGTGGCGGAAAATCAAAATTCATTAAGTTGTTCTTATTTTTTAAAATGAAGATTCTCTCCCATGTGGATAGTTCTATTGGTTTGCGAAGTTGTTTCAATAATTTAATTTCTGGTTTTATTTCATGATTTTTGTTCCAAAAATGAGCTGCTATTGCTGATTTGTCTGTCTGTTTCAATCTAATGTTCCTAAAATGTTCTTTTCTTCGAATTTCTAAATTTCTTTTTGTTTTCCCAATGTAGCTCTGTTCACAATCTGCACATTTAATCTCATATATTCCTGATTTTTGTTCTGTGGGAATGGTATCTTTCATTGTGCAGTCTACTAAATTTTTTATATTGTATTTGTTCTTTGGGGCTAACATAATTCCATGCTCTTTGAATATCTTCTTAAATTTGTTGTGGTAAGTTGGGTGGTATGTGAAACTTTTGAATTTATATCTGTCTTGGGTGTTTTTAAGTGTGGAGACTTCCTTAATCGATTTTTGTCTTTTAGCTTTTTTGATGATTTTTGTTATTGAGTCTGTGTTGAAACCATTAGTTATAGCCGTCTTCATTATATGTTGGTGTTCCATTTTGTACTCGGTTTCAGTCAATGGGATGTTGATTAGTCTGTGTGCTAAACTGTGAAACACTGCATATTTATGAGGGGTGGGGTTATAGCTATCATTTTTTATGTAATTTTCTGTGTGTGTTTGTTTCCTGTGAATTCCAAAGTTAAAACTGTTTGCATTTCTTATTATTTTTAAATCAAGGAATGGGAGACAACCATTTTTCTCTTCTTCTATGGTAAACTGTATAGATTTGTGTTGTAAGTTGAGGAGTTTCAATGCATCTGTAGAATGTTTTTTAGGTATTATTGCGAATATGTCGTCCACATATCTATGCCATGTCTTGAAGATCCACGGAAATGCTTTTGTAATGTGTATTTCAAAGAAGCTCATGAAAAGATCCGCCAAAAATGGAGACAAAGGATTTCCCATGGCTAGGCCAGAAACTTGTTGATAATATTTTCTATTGAAACTAAAAAAGTTTTGTTGGATGCATATATCTGTTAATTTCATCAAAACACCCAAGACAGATATAAATTCAAAAGTTTCACATACCACCCAACTTACCACAACAAATTTAAGAAGATATTCAAAGAGCATGGAATTATGTTAGCCCCAAAGAACAAATACAATATAAAAAATTTAGTAGACTGCACAATGAAAGATACCATTCCCACAGAACAAAAATCAGGAATATATGAGATTAAATGTGCAGATTGTGAACAGAGCTACATTGGGAAAACAAAAAGAAATTTAGAAATTCGAAGAAAAGAACATTTTAGGAACATTAGATTGAAACAGACAGACAAATCAGCAATAGCAGCTCATTTTTGGAACAAAAATCATGAAATAAAACCAGAAATTAAATTATTGAAACAACTTCGCAAACCAATAGAACTATCCACATGGGAGAGAATCTTCATTTTAAAAAATAAGAACAACTTAATGAATTTTGATTTTCCGCCACTGGATGAACTCAGCAAGTTTCTATTAGAGCCACGAGATACCACCACAGGGGCGAACGGGCGTCCATCCCCCGTTTCGAACAACGGCACTCAGTCAACAGCAGCCGATGATGGGAGGAACCTCTCCCGAAACTAGTCCAAAGTTTTAAATAAGTAAGTGGAGTTAGTGTTAACAACTGAAAGCATTAATGTAACATATATTACCACTCCATTGTCTACAGCTTCGTAAGTACAATTTTTACTTAATTAACACATTTAGTTCAAACACTGTAATGTTTCTCATTTCATTTCCCTTGTTTTCTTCCAATGTATGAGGATTTGTTTTGCACACTTTGTCCTTCAGGCTACCACAAATAAAAATCATAGACTTGGATCTGGGAAGCAGAGGGCCATACACCAGCACTATTCTGTGTGAAGAACTGTTAAATATGACAGTTTGCAGAGTTTAAACAGAACAGAACATTCCTTAAAGATGAGGGGAGGAGCAGGAAGCCATCTTCAGTAATGACTGATGAAAATGTGTCAAAGGCAAAGAAAAGGATAGGAAGACCCAAAATTGACCTAAAAAGACATTGAGTAAGCCCTGGGGGTTAGTTTTTCAAATTTGCAACCATGCTGGATGATCACCTTAGAGTGGGGAAAAATTTCTTCTTGACAGGTGCTACATTCACTAACTGAAGGGCTGAAGTGCACAAGGATGTAATGGTGGAGACTCTCTGTGATTGTCAGACATTGTTACAGATGATGATATCTGGATGTACCAGTTTGAACAGAGAGCAAGCACCAGCCATTCATCAGGGTCATCCCAGATGGACAACCTCCCACCAAGGTCAAGAAACCATGAAGTGGTGGGAAGAAAATTTGCAACCATTGTGCTCAAAAATCAGAAGGCAGTGACAGCAAAATGGAATATAAAAGTCTGCCTTCCAAAGGTCTTTTGTACCATCTAGGACAGGTCTTAAGGGATTCTGCTGTATCACAATGCATCTGCTCACTTGGAAAATGCAACAATCATGTTTCTTCAGTATACTCCTTTGAAGATAATTACAAAATCTTCCATATAGTCCGAATCTGGCACCCTGGAACTTCTTCTTGTTCTTGACTGTGAAGAATCACTTATGTGGACAGCAGTTTGCTAGAAGAGAAGTCTGTTGCAGTCTATGAAGAGCAGTTGAGTGCAGTACCAGAAACAGAGTGGATGGTTGCTTTCAGAAATTTTTACATAGAAAGCCAAGGAGATTCCTTTGAAAATATGTAGTGGTTGAAATACAGTTTTGAGCACTGGAGTGTGTGTGTTAAAAAATTATCTAGCGACTTCGTACAATTTCAATAATAACATGCAAATACACAGATTTTATACAAATATTCAATAAGAGATAACATGGACATTTACAACAAGATGTGCCACAACACACACTGTCTCATGATTCTTTGGAGGCTCAAAGGGAGGATTTTAATGGCAGAATCATTTCTAGAGGACTGTCTCAAAATATTATTTGTGTGGGAACTCTAGAAAATTGTTTATAGAAATAACTTCACATATAAATGAACTGATACATAATATAAGAATAAGAGATTTCCAGAATTTCAGAAGTAGAACTTTTGCATATTTAATTAGAAGATGCCGGGAATACCATGCAGATCACTATGAACACCTGTTATTAACGTTTATAAATAAAAAGATTATGCACATCCTTTTATTAATTAAAGTTGTATGACTGTTTAATGCAAAAAAAGATTACAGATTGATAAGAATAGGATTCAGTCAGTGCATGTCCAATAGAATACATCACATTAGTCTAAAAGAAAAATTTTAAAAATTCAAGAAAATATATAAATGCTCCAAGCGATAAATTAACCACAATTCACCTTTAGTAGAAATAAAAAGTGAAGTAGTTACAGTAAATACTGCCAGGCTTTTGCCAACAACAAGAACAATTGTTGTTGTTGTTGTTGTTATTATTATTATTATTATTATTATTATTATTATTATTATTATTATTATTATTATTATTTAACTGTCAATAGACATGTTTTTGGTTAGGTAAAATATATTTAATTAATTTAATGTTTACAATTAGGTTGATATGTATTTAATTAATTTCACCTATTTAATTAGACTGACGTGTTCTTAGTTAGTGAAATGTAAAGTTAATTGGCATGTATATATGTGTAAAATTAATTCAGCATGCATTTAAATTAAGTAATGGTTTCTCTTCAAGTATTTTGCTGTAAATAATAAATGTATTTTTATTATTCTTCACTAGCACTAGGTGTAAACCCATACATCTGAGTGCATGCTATTGCAGCTGTAACCAGGAACAGTAATGAATGCTGACCACCTTCCTACCCATATGAAACTTGACTCCAACTAACAGCAGATAGCTGACCTAGCCAAATTGTACTGGAGTGTAAGATTCTGAATGGACATGAAGTTTTCAGTAGGAATTTGTAGACATTTGTACGGATGTTCTAAAATTTCTCAGCCTGACTTAGAAATGTCGTGAAGATGACCAAATCACTATGATAGTTGTTAAATATCATTTCTTTATATGACAGGCTGTAAGGTTTCAATGTGTAAGAGTAGTCACTTGTTTGTGATGATTGTGTAAACAAACTAGTGTCAACATTTTCTATAAAATGGACAAAACTAAATATGGCTATGATAAAGTATTTCGTTTTGAAGGATTTAACTGCAACAGAAACAAAGAAGTTAGATTTCATATTAGGGGATTCTTCCCCTTTGTTTTTGATGGTTAAAAAGTGGGATGCTGAATTTAAGCAAAGTTGTATATTCATTCAAGATAATGAGTGCTCAGGACATCCCAAAACTACTAAGATTAATTTAGGAGAAAAATTCACAAAGTCCTATGCAATGATCGTTCATTGGAGGCACAAGAATTGGCTAACATTGCAAAGACCAAGAGGCCATGTTCTACACAAAGTTTTAGGTAAAAAAGCTTTCTGCCTGATGGGTGTCATGTTTGTTAACAATGGATAGACCAAAATACATTGAAATGAACATTTCTCAAGAGTGTTTATACTTATGTAAACACAATTCCAGTGAGTTTCTCCAATGTTTCATAACAGTAGATGACACATGGATTCATCATTACATGTCAGAGACAAAGGCATAGACCAAACAATGGGTGACAACAGGTGAAAGGGCATCCAAGAAGACAAAAATGGTTCCATTTTCAGGAAAAGCCATTGCTATGGTTTTCTAGGATTCTCATGGTGTGGTGCTCATAGACTACCTCCAGAAGGGCAGACCATCACTGGTGCGCATTAGGTTTCACTATTGGACCAACTGAAGAATGCTATTCAGGTTAAACATCCACACCTTGTGAAAAAGAACGTTATCTTTCATCATGATAATGCACCTTCATACATGTCTGGGATTGTTACTACAAAACTTCATGACCTTTCAAACATTTTTAAAAATTGTAAATCTTTAAAAATGTTTATATGGAACTAACACAGTGAAGCTCATGTGAAGCTCTGGAGATAACATATCTTTGAAACCGGTTCCGTATATTTTTAAGGTTAGTGAAGCATGAAGAGTGTTAAGACGACAGATTCAATTCATGACCTTTGCTTCCAAGTGCTTCCACATTCACCATATTTTCCAGATTTGGCTTCAAGCAATTACTTTTTGTTCCAAAATGTGAAGAAATGGCTGGGTGGAGAAAAATTAATGTCAAATTATGAGGTTGAAGCTGAGACAGAAACTTATTTTTCACAATGAAAAAATCTTATTTTACTTAGGGTATTAAAGAGTTAATCTGGCCAAGAACTTTTAGGATGCCTCCTGTACAGCAAGAATATAAAGGAAGCTACAAAATAGCTAAGAAAAATAAACAATCTGGCAATTGTGACCAAACAGAAGACACCATTCCAAAGGCTTACATCCTTTATTATTGTAACATATGCAATAAAATTTTGTGCATCTTACAAAGGTACAAAATAATCATGATCTGCCTGCCACCAAAGAAAATTAAGCATTGCAGAGACCAGCTAAGAATGATCTGCAACTGAGGACTGCAAGAGTATATATAAATCCTGGTGAATATGAGAAAACTACACTGGGCAAACAAGCAGAAAAATTCAAGAAAGGTATAAAGAACAAAGATAAATTGCACTCTCCTACCCTAAGAAGTTAGTGGTGGCACAGTACTCCACTGAATGGAACATAAAATCCATTTTGATGAAGTAAGGGCACTCTACTGCACCGACAAGTACTGGAACCGTCTGGAAAAAAGAAGTTTTCGAAATAAGAATGGAAGACAATAATTTTAAGAAATGGGTATCTGTAAATTATTCCAAATTGGACTTCAGCCTTTAAATCCTTAGAAGAATAACATACATGCCAAGGAAGGTAACTCACACTTCAACAGTAGACAATAGCACCAGGTACACCTCCCTGAACATGGAACTCTTAGATAACTTGATGGAATACATTCACCAATCCCCATGTGAACTACTGCTGAAACAACCATGCCTAGCAAACAATTTCCAGCACATGATTTGCCTACAACTTGTGCTCATATAACCATGGACTTAATATTCACCTGCCAGTTAACATGGCCATAAAGCCATCTTGGCTGAAAGCGCAAACTGCTAATATTGATATGGCTCATCTCTTGTGAAGCATTTACACCATGAAAGCTTCAGATCTTACATATAAATGTTTACCTATTTCAGGAGGCAGTACTGTGAGACGGTTGCCTTGCACATGCAGTTCTCTCAGTCGTGTCAACTCTCCAACCTCCTTTGGAATTTCTATCAAGTCATTTTCTCTCAGCACCAACTGTAACCCAGCATCAGAGAAGTTTTATTATTTTTTTTTTTTTTAATATGTTAAACTTCAGATCAAAACAGCACTCCAAAGCATGAAAAGGAAATTGAAATTAAACATTTAAATAAAGGATAACAGGAAAAAAAAATTATGTTACATGTGTCAAATCATTCAAGTTCCAAAATTTTTACTTTCACTCCTACAATTTCTCCTAAATTAAATATATCTATCTGTTCTGTGAACAAAAAATTAAAGTGTTTTTTTAATTAAGATGATTGTATGATTGAGTCAAACTACACACTATTATTGCTCCACTTACTTGTTTATAATATGTAGTACTATTTCAAGAACCCATTGTTCACATCCTCAGCTATCTGTTGATTGCTGGATAATTCATTATGCTGTGGGAATGTGTATTCTGCTGGTGGAGGTGTGATGAACTGAAAATTTATGTTTTCATCCCCGGAAGTGTCTAAGTTCATTAAACTGCCTCTGATTTTTCCTCCCATGTTGCTAATTCTGTGGGTCTTTGTACATACTGATTTTAATAATTTTGCTTTATTCACTATGTTATGATTTTCTGTCCAGAAATGAGATGCTACTGGTGATTTCTCCATTTGCTCTTGTATTTTATGTTCCTGAAATGTTCTTTTAACTATGTGCCTGTGTTTCTCTTTGTTTTTTTCAAAGTAGATTTTTTCACATTCTGCACACTTATTTTGTAAATACCTGCTTTTTTCTTTGGTGGAATACTGTCATTAACATAGTTTATTATGGGATTTTTAACATTACATCTGTTTTCAGGTGCCAATTGATATTAAAATCTTTTAGAATGTTTTAATATGTTTGTGTAGCCCATGGATGTGAATTTTTTAAAAATTAGCTTGTCTTTTCCATCTGAAAGTATTGTGGTTTCTTCAATAAAACTATTTTTAATCACTGTTCTTTCTGTTTGTTTGTATTCTTTAAAGTATTCTTCTTTGCTAATTTGTAGGTTAATTAGCCTGTGTGTTAAGCTGTTGATTACTGTATCTTTGTGTGTTTTGTGGCTAAAACTGTCAGCTTTGATGTGGTTATCTACAGGTGTATTCTTTCTGTATATTCCAAATTCCAGGTTTCCTTGACGCTTCATTATTTTAATATCCAAGAATGGTGATATGTTATCTGTTTTGTATGTGAATGGTATGCTTTTATCTTGTATACTCAGAAGTTTTATGGCATCATCAATGAGTTTTTTTTGTAACTGTGGCAAATATATTGTCAACATATCTGTACCATATTTTAAATATGTGTGGGAATGCTGAATTGATGTGCATTTCAAATCTGCTCATGAAGAGATTAGCTAAAAATGTGTGTTTTTTATTAGCCTTTCTTCTGATTAGTATGTTCAATGAGCCATTTATTTCCCATGTCTCAATGATAACCCAAACAACTTCAATCTTCTCTGGGGTACGTACCATTTGAATGCCACCAGGGAGGCTTCTTTTTAAAGGCTGAACCTGTTTCTTCAAAATTACACACCTTGTTGTCATTTTTGTTGTCATTGCATGACTAATGGAATATATCTATGACATCCTAGCTGGTAATGCTGTCAAAATTTCCTTGTGCAACAGTCACATTATCACCATGCTTGTAAAAAACCTCTCATAGCAAAAGTATGTTCTGCACACTCCTTTCTTTATTTATTTGGTTTATTTATGGACACTCTTTAATATTTCAGTACCATTCAATTCAGGGCATGAAACAGCACATAATTTTACTCAGAGGCCTCTTCTTTCAGGCTTGAAGTTCTTTTATATGCGTAAATCTAAGACACTGGACCCATGGTTTTACTTCACTTCCAAAGGAAGTCATACTTTTGATTTTTAAGCCCAAAAAAATCCATCTACCATGGCCAGAATTGAATCCGCGATTTTGGGTCTACAAGAAAAGTATGGTTACCACTACACCACCAGAAACTATAACACCACTCCAATGCTCCATGATTATTAAATAATAAAGACTTTGCAATAATGTCACATTGATTCCGAAGAGCTGCCAACAATAGAATTGCCAACACTACATTCAAATTTTTCCATTTCCTTGCACTCCCTGTATACTTCTAAATATCAAATTAATAAAAGACAAATAATATGAAATGGGAACGGAATATAATTTTGTTCTGTTATTCAGAGATAGGTTCCAAATCTAAATTTTACATAGAACTTCAAATTTATTTTTTCCTTTTCTAAATGCAGAATATTTTTGGTTATGATATGGCATCATTGAACTTACATTGCTGTTTTCACATTTTCAATGCATAAATGATATCTAACACAAGAACCATATGATACAGAAAATAAATTATACAGAATACTTCTACATGTGCACACATAGCAGACAGGCTGTTACAATACAGGAAAAACAATTCATTCTGCTTCGATCTCTTGATTTACTACCTATTTTTGAGCAAACAATATATTCCAATGATACTGTTACCAGCTATAGGCATGTTACTTTAAAAAGGTGTCAAAACAGTTAATTTCATAATTTCAGGCATGCAAGTTATGAAAAAGAGGAAATGTCTGTGTCTAGTCACTTTAGGTAAAGTCTTTATGTGAATGTAAGTCTGGGATATATTTAGACATTTTAAATACCATACGAGCATGGCAAACAAGAATCTTGTTTGATTAGTTGCTAGTGGCTTTTGGGAATGCTGATATTTATCATTTTTTCCCTAGCTTCCCAATAAAGAGCTTCCATTTTATTTTCATTTGTTTGTTGCTGCATTTCAGTAGAAATTCTTCGTTTAGGAGAGCATTCACATCCTTATGCAATGGGCAATAGTTGTCTTTGGTTCATTTCATGCTGAAGAGATGTTCTGACAGGCAATCATGCCAGACAATTATGCAGAATGGGGCAACTCTAATTTTTCTTGGGTTCAATAAAAGCAGCAGCAGGAAATAATAATAATAATAATAATAATAATAATAATAATAATAATAATAATAATAATAATAATATAATTCCTGACCAATAATTCTCAAAATTATTCTATGAACCACCCCACAAATAATTTCGGTAGCCACCTTCAACATTTTACATTTTCAATGTAAAACTACTAATAAATAATATTTGCCTGTGACTTGTATAATATACCACAATTATAAAAATTTCTCTTCAAGGTCTTTAAATAAGAGAAGAGAGTGAAACAATTACAAGAAGGGAAAAAGAAAGAAAGGGGGAAAAAAAAAGAATGAAAGAAAGAAAGAAAGTAAGTATAAATAGAAAAAAAATCATTTTTTTCCTTTGAATATCTAAGCTTACAATCTGCAAGTTCTTCAACTGGCCTATTTCAGGTGGAAGATATTCAAAGTCATTATCTCCAAGATACAAGGCACGTAACGTTTCTGGAACACAAATGTTTACACAATTAATACCATTTTATCTAAGTATGAAAACGAAATCAGGTTATTTACAGTATTTTGATACAGTTATATTGAACCTTACAATAAATTTTGTACCTGCAAGACAACAATGACATAGAGCATCACAAAGTGAGCTTTTTGGTTAGACAATAAGGTGTAAAACACTTTCAGAAGAACACAATTAAATTAGGCAAGCTGAGTCATTTTACCGGTCACATGCTATGTAACCACAAAGTCTTATGTTAATGCATACTATATTAAATTTTATTAACCTTACTGTTTTTAAATTTAAAATCTTTTTTAATTATTGCATTCATTATTTATTGTCTGGTATTGATTGAGTTGTAGTTTTGCCATGCTGCACTATATGTATACAGGGAAAAGTCCTAACCATTTTCAGAAATTATAAACAGTACTCTTAAGACTCTAAGAAGTCATGTAATGGAAAAACACTAAATACCATTAATAGTCTCTTCTAAGTGGAACTAAATATTTCATCTCAGAAGAGATTATTAATGTGCATTTTACTGTGTTTGATTCCAAACCAAATTAATATTGAAACTAAATACCATTATTATAACCTTTACCAGAAAAAATTTTTGAGAATCCTCAGCAAACTAAAACTTTCTGGAATTATTGAAGAATGTATCTGGGAGTAACCCTTGACTTAGATATATTATTATACCTTTCCTATATAAAAAATAACATTTTTTCAGTTTATATCTCAATAGTACAGTAGAGACTGCAAACTTGTGGACTGAGAGAGTGAAGAGTTACCGAAAATGATGAGTTTTACAGACTCCAGGATGAATTATTCTGTAAACTAATCTATCATAATCTTTAATACATTAAGAATTTAAACTCAAAATACTTTCAACTATAACAACTTACAGATGAAATATTTATTCTTTTCCAGCCTTCTATTATTTTCTACCTGACACCTAAATCCACTACAATTTTATTTATATTCACCTCTTTAGTCAGTTGCTTCAGTGCATCTAATTTCACCTATACTATCACATTGTTCTGTTTTATTTTTTTGGACTCAACATTTTCAATACACATGCAACACATGCTTCTAATAAAACTTTCCTGCATTACAACACTTTCCATTTACTAAAGTCAAACTTCAGTAAAACACGGAGATAAATACGGTCAGAAATGCTATTCAAATTTTACAATTTTCTTTCATAAATGAAGGGGTGACTCTTAAAATATTAAAAGGTAGGGTGAAAGAACAACGTTAGTCGCTGAACCTTGCAGAATCTCCAGGAAGGTTCAAAGAACAGTCACAAACAAGAGCACTTATGTGGATCCTTTTGTTTCTAACATCAACCATAACCGCATGCATTAATTAACCCTCAGAAGTTAAATGAAAACATGCTGCTAGCCTTAGTTTTATGTAAATGACAAGTTATATGGAACAATGAGTTAAAGTTTGTCCCTTGAATGCGTTTCCACCCAGCAACCTTGGAAGGAAGATCCTAATTAGATGTGCTATCGGGTTCTTGCCCCATCTCCGATAAAGCCTGATAAACAAACAGGTTGTCATGCCTCAAAGGTATACTACACAGATGAATGCATGACTCTGGGATAAGAGCTTATTGCTATGCAATACAAAATACTAAAACATTTAAAGACTAATTTAAATCTTCAAAGATTTTATATTACAATAGAAAAATAATGCTTTCTTAGTCACTTTCTTGCCGATTCATCAGCACTGTTTCCAGGAACATGAATAATGAACTGTCACCTTTCTCCATTAGCTGCAAATAATCTTCATGTTCTTGGTTTATTATGTGCTGTTCTCATTTTCTCCATCAACACTCAAACACTCGCATTTAACATGGGTGTCACATTGTGCTTCCTTATGTGTTGTTTCAGTCTAGCCCACACTAGTTCAATGGGATTAAAAACACAGAGATAAGGGAGTAGTCATAATATTTCATGTCCAGATGCTTCAGCTAACTGTCTATTATTTGCTGTATCAAAACTGGTTTTCTTGGAACTGGGTTGTGTATGGAAAAATTGAATTTTTGCATGAAGGTCAAAATATAGTCTTTTCTTGATGACTGTATCGGTATTTTCACAATTTGCCTCAAATGATAATTTGCATTATCCAACACAATAACATATTTCCTATCATTGGGCAGATTTTTCAGCAGGCAATTTTGAAACCATTTTTTAAAAATATTGCCATTCATTTCATCATTGCTGTCAGCCTTAGCATCAGAAATATTTTTCACCGAAACAGTTCTAACCCAGTCTTCATCTTCACCATTATCCTCTTTCCTTTGGATGGGTATGTTGAGCACACAGGTGCAGGTTCCATTATTCCAGCCTTTCTTTATACATCGTTTCATCTATGTAAACCACTCAATACCCTGCAGATCACAATTGATCAATCATCTGTAATTATTTATACCTCCAAAGTATTATCCAAGGTGATTCCATGATAACACACCTTTTATTAGGGATACAAAAGTGAAACCTGAGTTTTCGTACAAGGCACAATAGGGATGATCTTTTATACGGGAATTGTTTGCATTTTAGGAGTTCTTGGAGTGCTTGAGGTTTTCCTTGCCTGTAGAATGTTGAAGATTTCTAGCCGAACTATTTCACATTCAAATTCATTAATTTCTCTAAAGGTTTTGATTTTTCATTCTGCCTTTTCTGCATGTCATACTAGTGGTATTCATAAAACACCGCAACTGTAAATAATTTCTGAATGCCACTTGGAGGAATTTAACATCTGTAAATTCTTTAGAACATTGTTTCACAAAGTGCATTAAAATTAAGGAAGCTATTGAAATAGTGAACAATTTTGAAAGATTCAGCCTATATTTTCTGCTTCATTCCAATAAGTTTTTATTTTAACTACATAATTTTAATGTAAGATCGCTGGCCACTACAATCTTACATATTTCTCCATCTTAAGTTAGAGTGTAACAAGTAAATGCACACAAAACATTCTACAGCAAATCCTGGCTCACAACGATGAAAAAACTGCAGTATTGATACCAATTTGTGGATATGCATATACAGTATGCAAAACTTTTTAAATTAGCCCCCATAGTTTAAGATATATCAAGTATAAAACTGTTCTCCTCTCTCCTTTCCCTTCTTATAGCTATAAGAAGCACTAACACGTTACCCATCATGAAGAAGTTTCCAGGAAGTGTGTTCTCATCCAAATTGTTGTATGTAAGGTCCAGCACCTCAAGCAGAGGAAATGCACCAAAACCTCGTGGAAGTGACCCTAACCTGTTCATTCTGCAAACAAGCAACATTATTAATTAATTGATATTATTGTATGATTCAGTTGAACTACACACTCTTAAAGCTTCACTTACTTTTCATAAATGTATGGAACCGGTTTCGAGAACATTTAGTTCCCATCTTCAGCCAGGCTAAAGTTCATCTGTCGGATCATTCGTTGAGCTGTGGGAATGTATATTCTGCTCTGGTGGCGGTGTGATAAACTTGTAGTTTATGTTTTCATCCCCGGCAATGTCGAAGTTCATTATGCTGTCTTTGTATTTGCAGATGTAGATTTTCTCCTAGGTTGCTAATTCCGTAGGTCCTTGTACTGATTTTAATAATTTTGCTTTATTTATTATGTTGTGATTTTGTGTCCAAAAATGATATGCTACTGCTGATTTCTCTATTTGCTTGTACTTTATGTTCCTTTAACCGTGTGCCTATGTTTCTCTTTGTTTTTCCAATAGGCACACGGTTAAAGGAACATTTCAGGAACATAAAGTACAAGCAAATAAGTAGCATATCATTTTTGGACACAAAATCACGACATAATAAATAAAGCAAAATTATTAAAATCAGTACAAGGACCAAGGAATTTTTTAAAAATGTCTTATTTTTCGAAATTTCTTAAATGAATTATGAGGGCTACTTAATTACTCTACCTCTGCAGTATTAACAGTTTGTAGCACATTTATACAAACTTACCCGACATTAAGAATACGCAGCTTAGGCATGGATGATAGAGATGTTGGAAGCTCTTCAATGTGGTTATTAAACAGATTAAGGATCTCCAGATTTATCAAATTAGCAATTCCAGGTGGTACCACTGTAAAAAGCAAGAATTTTACCTTTGGACTCTTGGTTTGTATGAAAATCTATATTGTAGGAACAAACAGAGATACCAACCTTGTATTTTGTTATGACTCAGTGTCAACCTGGTAATGTTCAACATGTTGACTGAAACAAACACAAGCCAGTTTAGGATTCATAAGTTTGTATATTGTTCCTTATATTTTGCAGAACAATTTATATACATATTAATAACTAGACACAAACATAATAAACATATCCTAAACTTGAGTATTCATTTTTTACACTAAACTCCATTTACTTATACTTAGTGTAAAAAATGAATACCTGAGTTTAGGATATATTGCCGCTCCATTGTCAACAGCTTCGTAAGTACAATGTTTTACATATATTACTATACCTTCTTATACAGATATTCTTTACGACAGAGTTGAAAGCTTTGTATTACTGCAAAAGTTTTCAACTGTGTTGAAAATTAAAATAAATTTAATGCATTAATATTATGTATAAAACGTAATAATAGAGTAAAATCTATATAGGTTTCTTGTTTGTCTACTATTTATATTGTATAACTTTGTTTTGAATGAGTTTTCAACACAATCAGTGAAACCTTTATTTTACACTTCTGTGAGGGACAATAAAAGGTATAAAATATAGGAAAGTGTAAAATACGGAACAGTAATAGGATAGCACACACACAGAAAATGCAATCAATAAACTCACTAATGAAATTTTAACTGCATTTAATGAAAGAGCACATGCAGGAGGAATATTTTGTGACTTAGCAAAGGCTTTTGATTGTGTCAATCATGAAATTCTAATAGATAAATTAGCTTTCTATGAAATAAAAAACCAATATTTAAAATGGTTTATATCCTATCTTGGCAAAAGGAAACAAAAAGTAGTAATAAATTGTCCCTTTAAAATTAAAAACAATGAACCAGAGAGGGGAAGGATTAACCATGGAGTACCTCAAGGATTTTTTCTAGGCCTTCTTTTTCTGATATATATAAATGATCTCTCCTTATCCATCCAAGATGTAGGAAATGCTGTTCTATTTGCAGATAACATAAGCATATTGATACATGGAAAGAGCCTTAATGATTGTGCCATTAAACTAAATCTGGTTCTCAGTTCATTTTGCATATGGTTCAAAGCAAACAAATTGTCTCTAAATCTTGATAAAACAAATGTTATGAAATTTATCTACAGATCTCCAGATCCACAATTACAGATTGGATGTTATAACAGTGTACTTCTACATACCAAATATATTAAATTCCTTGGTTTAATAATTGATAAACATCTGAATTGGAAAGATCACATTGATCTTATTACACCTAAACTTAGGAATGCATAAATATTGTACTTACGAAGCTGTTGACAATGGAGTGGCAATATAACTTCAACTTATGTATTCACTTTTTTACACTTTACTCCATTCACTTACACAAAAGTAAGATGCATTTCGGGAGAATCTCTCCCATCTTCAGTTGCTTCTGAACCGCCGTTACTCGAAACTATGGCTGGACAAACGGATGTTCCTGTGGTGGCCTCTGTTGGTTGAAGTAGTAGAGCTCAGCAACTTCCTACTTCAACCAACAGAGGCCACCACAGGAACATCCGTTTGTCCAGCCATAGTTTCGAGTAACGGCGGTTCAGTAAGCAACTGAAGATGGGAGAGATTCTCCCAGAACTCGTCTTACTTTTGTGTAAGTAAACGGAGTAAAGTATAAAAAAGTGAATACATAAGTTTAAGTTAGGAATGCATGCTATGCAATATGTGAATTAGTAATGTTGCAGTCAATTAAGACTTTAAAATTAGTTCATTATGCTTATTTAAACTCAATAATATAATACAGTCTAATATTTTGGGAAAATTAAGCTAAAAATTAATGTGTCTTCCTATTACAGAAAAAGGTCATATAAATAACTGCCGGTACACATAGCAGACATTCATGCAGAAACCTCTTTAGGCAATTTGAATTTTTAACTCTTCCTTGTGAATATATTTTATCCCCCGTGAACTTTTATATAAGAAACAAAATTTTTTTCAAAATCTAATTATACATGGCAAGAATACTAGACAAAAAGCAAATCTATATAGACTGGCTTCAACACTTTCATGCCATCAAAAAGGCATTTATTATGAATGCATTTTAGTATACAATGCTCTTCCCTCTGACCTAAAAGCCTTAATAAACAATGACAATTCCTTTTAATCTGCTCTTAGAAAATACCTATGTAAAAAGACCTATTATTATGTAAAGGAATATATGAATGACAATAATATACTGAGTTAAAAATGCTGCAATAATTTTATATTAATGTATATGTAAATATGTATATAGTAAAATTTGTATGATTAAGTGATTTGTCTGTTTTTGTTGTTATTGTATATGACAAGTTCTATGTTCCTAGGTCTCTGTGACTGCTTCACAAACTCACTGAATGCTCTAGGAACTAAACTAAATAAAAATTAAAAAGAACATGACAACAATGCTCATTTCTTTCATTGCGTGCACACCTTCTTACTTTGTATATAAAAATCCTAAGATTTTTTCCCCCCTCCCCCTAATCCTTCAGTTCATTTTCCATTTGTTAGCACATAGCAACCATTTTGTCACTAACACTGAATTTTTGAAAGTATGCTCTTGTTTTTTGCAAGCCTGGTTAGTTGCTAGTGGCCTTTGGGGATTGCTCATATTTATCATTTTTCCCTAGCTTCCCAATAAAAAGTTTCCAATTTATTTTTCATCTGTTTATTCCTATCAAGCTGGCTGCATTTCAGTAGATGTTCTTTGTTTAGGATAGTATTCACTCTTTCCACAATGGACAATGGCTGTCCTTAATTAATTTCATCCTGAAGATATGTTCTGAGAGGCAATCATGCACAGCAATTAAACAGAACTGGGCAACCCCAAATTTTCTTGGTTTCAACAAAAGGTGTTTAAAAGTCTTTTAGATTTTCATTTAAGTTTTTGTTGGATATTTTATTGTATTTATTCATTTATTAATCTTTTTATGAGTTTCAATTTAGAAGTTCTAGTTCAAAAGTTGATGTTGATTTTATGATGGCTCCTTAGAATTTAATTCCTCTTCAATCCCACATGGCTCGGGATCTATTGAAAATTATTTCTGTATTTCTGATCTAGATTATATTTTTGCAAACCTTGTAGAGCATCTAAGAAATTAAAGTTTTCTACATATATTTTGTCTTCTTTGACTGAAGGAAGGTTATCAACCAGTACCAAGTCAACACCTTCCACTTCGCAAACATGACACCATTATCACGAGCAACATAATCTTCAAGCTCCACTCCTGTAGGTTGTCTCCTGATTGAAAACATCATAAATACAGCCACTTTGAACAGCAAAAACATTTCACAGATCTCTGCAATGTACTTCATTGCGGAAAGGATGATCAAATTTATTTATGAATGCATTCAAAGCAACATCTTTCCTTACCACATGCCTCCTGCAGAGGTATTTGAATGCTTTTATCATACCCAAATCCAAAGTATATAACTTGCTGGTACAATTTGGAGAGGGAGAAATAGTACTCAAAATATTTTTAGTGCAGTTGTCTCTTTTGTATGTGCAGCACATGGGTAGATAAACAGTTTTTCTGTTCTTAGTACCCATTTGATAATGCAGCTGGAGCAGATAAACCCCAAATATAACCTCAGAATTTGTGCTGGCCTTGTTCTTTGTAGGCAATGTTTTCATTTACTTAAAGCAGTTTGTGCTGGCCTTGTACTTTGTTGGCAATGTTTTCATTTACTTAAAGCAGTTGGCTTTTTATATTTACCTGTAACCAATGGAGGTAGTTTGTTAAGAACTACCTGCATTGCAAACAACCAATAGTCACTCTCTGCTTGGAATTTGTACCACTTTGACATGACTGCCATTGTAGATCATAGTTTTTTTGGCATAGATTAAATAACAACCAAGTTTTATTATGCATTGTAAATGTCCTCTATGTCATAATCTTGAATCAACTTCTGAAGTTCACCCTCCCATTCTGCTATATAATATTTATTTATTCATCCTTTTGATCATTTTACATGATATAGTACATGTCCTAGAGCTACAGTTGCTTAATATAATATTAATTTATAATTAAAATAAACAGATATTTAACATGGGATATAAATTCTATTTACAGATCTTAACAGAATGAGTTTGAAATTTTCAAAGATATTTGCATCTATTATTTTTATAAAACTCCCTTAACTATAAATCAATGATTAAGTGGCAGCTTTATAATACTTTATTCACCATTTGGATAATTTACGTGAGATGGGCTTCGTCCAGAGTATAATATAAACAATATACAAGTTTAGTAATTATACTAGATTTACAATATGCCTCATTTAAAGTTCATATATTCATTTACTGAATAAAAGGTATGTTGTAGTAGAAAGGCTTTGACTTCTTTATTAAATTGTTTTATATTGGTTATTTCTTTAATATTTATTGGTAGTTTGTTATACATTTTAATGCCTACATTTGTGAGATTATTTTTTAAAATATTTGTCTTGCATATCTGAACATGGTCATTTTTTTTTCTTGTATTGTGAGAATGAATATCTATATTTGTACATAATTCTCCCTGATGTCTCTTAATATGGTTTACGACCTCTATTATAAAGAGGCAGGCTAATGGTAGTATATTATGTTTCCTAAAATAGGGTCTACAGGATGTCATACTATCTACTCCACTCATAATTTTTATTGCTCTCTTCTGGATTTTAAATACTCTCTCACATTTTTCTCCCCAAAATTTTATTCCATATTTTAATCGACTATGAAAATAAGTAAAATATACATTTTTCAATCCTAATAAATTCAGTGGCCTTTTTAGACTTTTAAGCATATAACAAACAGAACTAAGTTTAGTCGCTAAATGACAAGTGTGAGTATCCTGAGTATCCCATTTAAGGTTTTCATTCACGTGTATACCTAAGAATTTTGTTTTTCCCTTGTACTCAATAATGTTTCCATCATATATAATTTAGGTTTAATACTGTTTTTACATTGCCATCTATGAAATGTCATTGCAATAGTTTTTTCATTGTTTATGATTAGTTCATTTATTTTAAACCAGGTTATCGAGGCTATTCATGATCGTGTCTACTTTATTTTGCAATGCAGTATTATTATTTCCTTTTATAAGAATATTTGTATCATCAGCAACAAGAACCATATCAGCCTTTTGAATATTATTGGGCAAGTAAGTTATATACACTAAAAACAACAGAGGCCCTAGTACTGAACCTTGAGGAACACCTCTCATAATTTCTTTTGTATCTGATCGATAATTACTTATTCTCAGTTGTTTTTCATATTGTAGATCCACTACTTGCTTCCTATTGGTGAGATAGGATTCAATCCACCTATTCATGTTTCCTCTAATTCCATATTTGTACAACTTAGATATTAGGATTTAGTGATCTAATACATCATATGCTTTAGTAAGGTCTAAAAAAATTCCTATTGTCGGTATATTTTTGTCCACTGCATGCTGAATTTGATTCAGTAATTTAGTTATGGCTGTTTCTATAGACCTGTTTTTTCTGAAACCAAATTGAACATCAGAAATGATGCTATATTTTTCCAAAAAAATTATTAATCTATTGTACACTAATTTTTCAAAAAATTTTGAAAACACTGACAGTACACTTATTGGTCTATAGTTTTGGAGATCCCAGAAAGACTTTATAAACTAAATTTTGGTATTCTTAATGCAACTGATCCAATCATTTGATGCCTTGAAATTATCAATTCCAAAGTTTGGTAAAATGTAAAGCACTTTCTCTTTTAAATGGGTATCATCAATGGAAGCATTTGCTTTGCGGGCTTGTTTGCACCACATTGAAAGAATAGTCTCTAGCTCTTTCAGCAGCTATGTTTTCAATGATTTCCTCTTTTTAGAAAATGGACCACAAATTAAATCTCGCCACTAAATCAGCATTTCAACTCAAGTGAGCATCGACTTAGGCGAGAACGTCTATTTTCTCTACAATAGAAATTTTGCTGCAAGTGCTATAGCACGCAACACAAATATGAAAGTGGAATTGTACCATCAAATGTCAACAGGACTCTCAATCACAAGTGATTTGTGTGCAAGGGTGCCACACAAAAACAAGGTTTAATGCACAGCATGAACAAATATTCCTGCACAAATTAAGGATCAGCATTAATCAGAATAAAATTGTGAAAATGTTTATATTGTTTTCAGTGTATTTTTTAGGATTTTAAATTTGTGATGTGCAATGCAGGAGATGAAAGTGTAAATTTGAAACTTCACAGTGTATTACTTATCTATTAGCTAATTAAGTTACATTAAACCCTGGGCCATGCCTCTTAATAGTTCGCTATTAGAATATGCAGTGGATTAGCATTTCACTAACTTGCTAATTTATTACATAAACTCCTAAAAATATTCCTACTTACTATTCCTATTGGTTTTTTAATTTTACTTCCACTATCCCCTACATACTGTTCAGTTTCACTTTACCTACCATAAAAATATCTTCCTATATTTTTTACTGGAATCTTATCCCTAAAAATATGCTTTAATACCAGAAATGACTCAAGTTCTTGCAATTACAACTATAATTACAATGAAAATCAGTATGTACTTTATGACAGGAGATTTGAAATTTTTTTTTTTTTTTGTTACATCCGTGCATTTCCAGTACCTTTTTAGATAATTGTCATTAACATGCATTGGTTTATCTTCCAAAATTGGGTCAATTTCTCGTCTTAAGATTTTCTTTCAGTTTTAATGTGTTGAGTTTTTTCTCCCATATACTTCATTTTCAACTTCCACTATAAATAAAAATCACAATCTATCAGTATGTCATTCATGTATCTTTCTGCAAATATGGTATTCACAAAAATAATAGGCTCTATTACTCTGTATGCATTTACTGCACACCATACACCAATTTTATCATCAGGCAATGTAGTTTCATATATATTTTTTTGTACTGCAATACCATTATTTTGCATCAAAACAAGATCACAAAAATGGAGCCATGGAATCAGTAAAGAATATTAAGCATGGTTCAATTACTCTATCATTAACATTCCATAATATCCAATTATCTGAATATAAGTATCACATCCTACAATATGTGGACAACACTGATCTTGTATGCTTTCAAATTTAAATTGACTCAAATTTGGAAGATGAACTGATGCGTGTGAATAACAATTATCTAAAAAGATGCCAGAAATGTATGGATGTAGCAGGACAATATTTCCATCATACTGTCAAAAGGATCATGCTTATTTTCAATGTAATTGGAGAACTTAAATAATTGCACAGATATTACATGTTCTTCACCGGGAGTTACCACTGTGACTGCCAAATGCCAGCTGCCATGAATGTAATGATTTTACTTTGTTTCTGCTCTGGTATTGCAAATTAAAAAAAAAAAACATATACTCCATGAAAGAAACGAGTTAATTATATATATGTCAAGCAAAATTGCTACCAAATCAATCTTATCTTCAAACAAATTTAAGATTTTATCAAGCAGTTATGATCGGTTACATATTTTTTATATTTATTTTAATCTTAAATTCCATTCAATTTCATTTATTGCATTAGAACGGCAGCTTTGGCAGATATTTCATATGTAGCTTGGGTATAGCGTGATCAAATGTTCCCATTTTACATTTATTTATGAGTATTTTAAACACATGTATAGTATCCATTATGTTACTGCAAGACTAAATTTCGTGATAATACTATGGACCCTTTATAACACAATATACTATATGTATATGTTGTATATTAAATCGTTTCTTTCATGGGCATAGGTTAGGTTGTGTGTGTGTTTTTAAGCAACATCAGAGCAGGAACAAAATTAAAACGGCAAAAACATTACATTCGATGAAATTATTTTGCTTCTCGCCCATTTTTAGCACTCCGGAGCATTTGTAAACACATATGCGCCACGCCCCTGTACACATGTTCCTCTCCTAATATGGTGATCATTGCTAAAATCCTGTCAAACAAGTTGCCAAATTTGGTCACAGAAGTAATTACCTCCACCAAAATCATACTCACACAATCCAGGCATTTCGTCAAATGATGCTACACCCTTGTCCGCCAAATCCAGCTCTGGATTTTGGATTTCTTTTGCTTCATCGATGACTTTCTTAGCTTTTGACATCTTTGCATTTGGAATGCAAGACACTGGAGCTTGATTCATGATTGCGCGCGCAGCTTGGGTAATTTTATATCGCAGATAAGGATCGACGTCACTCACAGCTGCTTCAAGTTGTTTCAGGCAACTGCTCCAAACGGATACGTTAGTGCTTTCTAGAGGGCAGCACCAGAAGTTAATTTCATAGTATTTAAAGATTTCCAACAATTAGGTAGCGCCCACTAGCGCGACTCGCGTTGGTCCAAACATAAAAACTGTGCATGATGCCAACAACGAAACAGCTTATCGTTTATAGTAGAAAAGTCATTGGATAAATATATTTTAACTTTGTATGCAAATGTTGATTTCTAGAAAGTCAAATGGATTGCATTTTTTAACCCCTTCCCTGTTTCTAATAATTATAGAATTTATTACTTATATCAACCAAACAGTAATTAATTTTTTTTTGGTCAAATTCCTTTTGCAACTCCATTTTTTATGCGGGTTGCGAAAAATTAAAATATGTATATAGTAATAAAAATAGAAAAATTGCTTTAATTATACACTCTAAAATTTATCATATATATTTCAAGTTAATGGAAACATCCCATTATTTTATTTCTTTTTTTTTTATTTTTTAAGTTGCACATAAATTTGATGTGATTTTTTTTTTCTAAGGGCAAATTTCAATTATTTTTTCTTGATTTAAGTTTTAGTACTCCATTTTTGTCCAGCCATAGTTTCGAGTAACAGCAGTTCAGTAAGCAACTGAAGATGGGAGAGATTCTCCCGAAAAGCATCTTACTTTTGTGTAAGTGAAAACATAAGTTGAAGTTATATTGCACTCCATTGTCAACAGCTTCGTAAGTACAATATTTGAGAACACATTTATTGCTAATTTTGGGTGATTATTCAATTGTATAAAATGTTTTAGTTTTTGCTATTATAGTGTTTCTTTGTTTAGTAGAGGGGGCTGTACCAAAGTCCTCTGGATATACCAATAGGAAACTATTAATGAACTAAGGATGAGGGCTTAGCAAACACTGTTAAATATGTAACTAATTAGCATGTCAATTAAAATGTTTGTGTAAGAGCGATTAAGAATACTGGCTTGGAAGAGAACCTGGTTAGAACCAGGCCATATTATAATATTTATGAATTCAGAGCTATTTACATAAGTATAAATACTAATGAACAGAAGAACATAATTAGATCCAGATCTGGTAATTGACCTGTTACTTATTCATGATAATTTTGAAACGTAGAATTGTGTAGTGTGTGTGTTAAACTATCATATATGTAAACAGAAATATTATTTTGCCATTATATTTGAGAGGTATTTAAAAGAATGAGGTTTTGTTTCTTAATTACTCACTGTATTACTGTTTGCGATAAAGTATTTATTTTTATCATGTTTTGTACAGAGGAAATAATAATTGTTATGAATGAGAGAGAAAGTATTTTATTTAAAAAAAGGAACCATCTAACTTTAAAAATTATAACTGATTTGTTTAATAATAGGAGAAAAATTTGTGTAAACATTTGCAACTTCAAATGTAAAATAAAACAAAATGTTCCAGTATATTTCAGTATTCGTTCAGTATAACACATAAAATAACCCCTTTTGGATTCAAAATGTGAATGTTCTTCTAGTGTCACTCAATTTTATAGTGCCACCAGCTGATATATGTAGGCTAAGCTGCAAGACATAAGGGATAATGGTTTGAAATTGATTATTCAACCTCATATCAATCACCTTGTTGATCGCTCTCTGACTGGCCAGACATAAACCGATTATATGTGCTACATTGCAGCTGTCTAGCACAAAACATACATTTCATGCTATGTTATATACCCTTTGACCAGAAAAAAATAAGTCATCTCTTGAATGCAAAATTCTTCTAAGTCCTAATTGTTACAGCTCATGGTTCAAAAGATAACCGGCAAGGCTGTGTAACCACTGCAGCAGTTGTGTTATATGGTATGCACTACAGACACTGACTAGTGTGTGTTCCGTTAGCTCTGTGGCAGAATGTGCAGTAATGTCATGGTTAAGAGCACAGGTTCACCTTCTGGCATGAAGCATCTTTTCTTTTTTTAATAAACTTTTGAAACTGAGACAAATGTTTCCCATACACAGCAAACTTTAATGTTAACATATTTTATATATAAATATAAATGAAAAATAATGTAACACTATTAACTATGTAACTAAAATAACAATAACTAAAAAGAAGAAAAGGATTAAAAAAACTTAGAAAATGTTAAATCGCTATATTTTGAACTGAGTTCTTCTACAGCAAGAAGACAAGTGAAGGTAGTAAAAATAAATATTGAATATGGAAGGTAATATTATGCATGAAAACAGATAAAATAAGCAACAAGAAAGTGTGAGAGGGAGGGGAAAAAAAAATTAAGATTTAAACCTGGTGATTATATGCTTTACGCAACAATATAGCTGGCATTTCTCTATCTCTGAGTAAACTTTTAGAGCTATGAGCAGGTAACGCATCAATAAGCATAAAATTAAAAGCATCAACAGAACCCTTAAAGTGAGATAGGGCATGTTGCAACTAACAAGGGAGATCTGGTTTCAGCAGAACGTCTATGGTCGTTCATATGAAGTGAAATTACAGTAGAAGTTACACGAATATAAAATGCTTTGCAAAGCTTACAAGATAACATATATATATATATATATAATATTAATGAAAAATAAAAATAAAGAAACACTATTAACAATGTAAAAAATTAGCACTAATAATAAAAGTAGATAAAGATAAAACACAGAGAAAGAGTCACACTTGAAATTGCTATATTTCGAACTACTGTGAGTTCTTCAATGGCAAGAAGCTAGACAAGTGAAAGTGATAAAAGTAAATATTGAGTATCGAAGGTAATGTTATGCATGGAAACAGATGAAACTAGAAATGAGGAGTGTGGGAAGAAAAAAACTAATATGTAAGATTTAAACCAGGTGGTATACGCGCTTTATGTAAAAATATAGCTGCCATTTCTCTATCTCTGAGTAAACTTTCACAGCATTGTGTAGGTAAAGCATCAATAAGAGTTAGACTAAAAGCATCATCAAAATCCTTACAGTGAGATAAGGCATGTTGGGCAACAGGTAAGGGAGACTTGGTTTTAACAGAACGTCTATGATTGTTCATACGTAGCGAAACAACAGTAGAAGTTAAACCAGTATAAAATGCTTTACAAAGCTTACAAGATAACATATATACGACTTTCTTGGAAGAACAGGTAGCAAATGAAGAAATGTTGAATTCCTTGGATAAATTAGGGCTATGGAATGATTTGCATGGCATAATTAGTGCACAGGTTTTACATTTAGGACGTTGGCAAGGATACGAGCCAGCAAAGGGATGTGGTAAATTCGGAGAGGATAGGTTATGGCAAAATATACTTTTAAGGTTAGGGGGTGTTCTGAAAGTAAGGCGGGGTTAGAAAAATCATTTAAAGATGGATACATTAACAAAGTATCGTGACATTCTTTCAAAATAGGTCTGATGCTTTCAATTCCAGGCACGTAAGTAGTAACAAGGTTGATGAAGTTCTTGTTAGAGGTTTTAGGTTTGCATTGGAAAGTTTTGTGTGATGGGATTATGCGGGATTTTAAAAGAGCGGAAGGATAATTTTGGTTTTGGAACTTTTAGAGTTAGGTTTTTAATATACTTGTCAAGAGATGAAAAGTTGTTACAAAGACGATGACCACGGATTGAAAGAGAAAAAGGAATAGATCTTTTGATATGCAATGGATGACAACTATTAAAATGAACATACTGTTGTAAATTGGTAGTCTCCCTTGCCTGTTGCCCAACATGCCTTATCTCACTGTAAGGATTTTGATGATGCTTTTAGTCTAACTCTTATTGATGCTTTACCTACACAATGCTGTGAAAGTTTACTCAGAGATAGAGAAATGGCAGCTATATTTTTACATAAAGCGCGTATACCACCTGGTTTAAATCTTACATATTAGTTTTTTTCTTCCCACACTCCTCATTTCTAGTTTCATCTGTTTCCATGCATAACGTTACCTTCGATACTCAATATTTACTTTTATCACTTTCACTTGTCTAGCTTCTTGCCATTGAAGAACTCACAGTAGTTCGAAATATAGCAATTTCAAGTGTGACTCTTTCTCTGTGTTTTATCTTTATCTACTTTTATTATTAGTGTTAATTTATATATATATGATATTTTCTTTGAAGAGCAGGTAACGATTGAAGAAAGGTTAAATTCCCCTGATAATTTAGGGCTGCGGAATGAATGACATGGCATAATTACCACAGATATTTTATATTATAATGATATTACAATATTTCCTTCAGTATTTATATCTAAATGCAATATGCTGGATACACATTCCCTGCATATGCAAGGACGGCTTATGGGCACAAATTCAAGAACCTTGGATGTTATAGCCTCCCATCCTTACTACTGTAGAAATCTGACATCTATTGCCGGAAGATTCAGAGCAGTTATATATGCCGAGGGTTCATATGCCTAATATTAATTTGTGTTTCTTTATGTGTTTTCACCTTAGAAGATAAATATTTCTGTTCATGTATTTATTTAGTTATTTGTAAAGAATACGTTAGTTTGTGATTACGTTTTTGGTGTGCATAGATAATGTGATAAAACTCAAATAATATGTTAAAATATATTATGATACTAAGGCAATATAATGTTCTATATATACACTTATAAAGCCAATAATTAAACAAAAAAAAAGTTGTATGGGATTTGAATCCAGGAGCTTATACAGAAGAGCAATGCCCTTTGAACCTCTTGGCCACCACTACTCTACCCTAATGTTCTCTTTCCAGTGCTTATGATTGTGACCATTATATTTACAGGCAAAACTCCATCTGCGGTGTTCATGCAATGGACTTTCACAGATAAGCAGATCATACAGGTTAGAGATAGGACAATTACTCATGTCCATCTATAATTATGATTGCTTAATTAGAAGAAATTATAGCAGAACAATCAAATAACTTTACAAATACTCTTAGCATATTTAGTTTTCGATTATTAAGTAATAATTTAACATTAAATGTGCAAAAAAACTAAAGCACTTATGTTTCACTACTGCAATAATAGGCATGAGAATCTAGACATAAATGTTATAATTAATGCAGAAACAATAGAATCGGTTAATCATATAAATTTCTTGGGAATCATTGTTGATGATCAATTAACTTTCAAATGTCATGTAGACTGTTTCTGTAACAAAGTGAGTACAAGTATATATTTATTAATGGAATTATCACAATATTTAAATTCAGATAGTGAAAATATGAACAGACTACTAATCCTTCAAAAAAGTCATTTGAGATGTATTCAGAGTATCATGAATGAATGATGTTTAACGCCCGTTTTTGCTACAGAGGCACCACAGGCGATGGACACTGATGATACATGAGATGAAATCATATATTGGGGAAGGATTTTATGGAAGGAATCGTTCCAGGCCTATGTTTAGGGTACCTCCCCGGCATTTGCCATTTATGAGGACTGAGGAAAACCTGGAAAAAACCCCAGTCAGGAAGGACGGTCCTGGCGGTATTCGAACCCAGACCTCCCGCTCACGAGTCCGAGACTTAACGACCTCGGCCACCCGTGGCGGTCAGAGTATCATGTAGAAGTATTTTTAAGAAATCCAAAGTGTTAACTATAATATGATTATATGTGTATAAGATACTTCTATTTGTCATTAACAATGAACAAGACGAGATCCTAAACAAGGACTGCCATAACTATAGCACTCAAACTCAGAACAATTATCATCATCTAAATATAAACAAAAAAGCTACTGAAAGATATCTTAAGAGTTATTGGTAAAATTTTGTATAATATACTGCTACTAACACTTAAAAGTCAAACAGAGAAAAAGTCTCAAACAGAATTGAAAAACTTCTTGATAAATGTATGTATAGGATTAAAGAATTATGTATATAAAATATAGTTGAATGTAATTATTTATAGAATAAATGGAAATACCCCATTATTATATGAGGTAAATTTACGTCTTGTTTTTAAATTACTTGGTTTATCAATGTATTTTGTGACTGTATTTTCTGATAATGACTGAAACTCAAGTGTAGAGTCTATGGTCTGCAGTAAAATAATAGTAATAATAATAATAATATTATAATTATTATTATAATTAATTTTCCCCCATAGATCAATGTGTTTTTAAATCAAATTTCAGTGAATTATATAAATTTGGTAAAATTTTTATGGAAAAAGCAGGGGTCGACGGCAAGTGAAACATCGGATAGTACAAGAATAATGGTTTCATCTTGGAAACAGTATATAAAGTTAAATAATGAAGCACATTTCTTATGAATATGGAGTTGGCAACTCATTTTGTTTTATACAGTATTGCAGTTTGGAGATAAACTATAATAAATTATGTAACATACACACAACCAATCTGATACATTTTAATGCCACATTTAGTTCAGTGTAATACATTTTGAAGAGAGAAAATTATTTTATTTAGTGTTTTATCATATAGATCTCAGTTCCACTCTGTTCTTCTACAGACACACACATTAACACATTAACAACACTGTCTTCAGCCAGGTCCTATCATAGAGTGTTGTCCCATAGGCATTCCAACAGGATACTGTGGCCCACCTGGCTGCTGTGGTGGTGTAGGCTGTTGCTGGGGTAAACCTACCACGCTGCCAGGCATTGGGGAGTGCATCTGCATTGCTGGTGATCCCTGTGCTGGGGAAGATGCCATCTGTACAAAAAGAAAAAAACATTGAAATTGTTAATATGAGGGTCATTTGAACAGTTCTTGGAATGAAGCAAAAAATGATAGTATCTTTTTTTTTTTTTTTTTAAATTATTCTTATTTGTCACCATAGTCTCCCTTGACACCAAGATACTTTGTCCAGCGATGCTCTAATGCCTTTATCCCAACACAAAGGTCAGATTTCTCCATACCTGCAAAATATGCTTCAATTGATGATTTAAGCTCTTCATCGAAAGAAAATCTCTTATCACCAAGAAATTTTCTCAGTTTAGGAAACAGATTAAAGTCACATGGAGCCAAATCAGGGAATAAGGTAGATTTGGCACATGTGTATGGATCAACATTGTCTTGATGCAAGATGCCTTTCTTCTTTGATAAACCTGGCCTTTTTCATATTTTTATCTTCAAAAGGTCAAAAAGGTTAGCATAATATGCTCCAGTGGAATGATAATCAATTAGCATTCCCAGCCCAGGCACTTGGCCTTCTTTGGCAGTGGAGAATCATGATGCTTCCATTGTTTACACCAGCGGTTCTCAAACATTTGCTATACACAACCCCCTTTTCCAGCATGAAATTACGGCAATCCCTCCATCACTTTCTGCTTAGTAATGATTCACTTGCAAGTTCATGCACTATCTGACGTGTAGTTTAGAAGAAATTAATAGTTTACACACATTCTGTACACTTAATGTGAAACAGAATATTTATATTAAATAATATGTGAAACGTGCATTGGGTGACTGAAACGGATCATCTTTCTTCCATATCAATATCCACCATGACCCACCAGAATCCAGCAATCCTCCTAGGGGTCCTAACCCACAGTTTGGGAACAACTGGTTTAGATGCTGTTTCGTTTAAGGTCTAGTAGTGCCCGCATGTTTTATTACTGGTCGCAAACTGATACATAAAGTGGGCAGGATCTCTCTGAAAATGGGCCAAATTTTGTTGCACTCTGACTTGCTTTAGATCCTGAGTCAGCTGTCATGGCACCCATCTTGCCAATAATTTTTTAACGCTCAATTCTTCATTCAAAATGTGAAATATGCATTCTCCTGAAATGCCCAGACTCAGCAATTTCAGACACCTTTAACTGACGAACCTCCAGAACCATGTTATTCATCTTTTCGATAATTATCGATGTCATGATGGATTTTGATCATTCTCTGCATGAATCCTACAAACACACTCTTATGAGTACCTTATAAACCTGCAGCAATGCATTCAACGAATAGTTAAAGCGCAAAAAATTCATGAATATTGTTCTATGCATAAAAGTATTAATTCACCATTTCACTTTCCTTTCTTTTAAAGATAAATAATTGTTTTACTTTGCTAGCCAAGATTCACCCAAACTACCCTTAGAAAATTGCCGGTTAAGTTTAATATAGATCAAGATAAAATGACCTTGGATTAACTTTTATACAACCAAATCTCTAAGTTCAACATACTGAAGTTTAATTTTAGTGGTTAAACTCTGATTAACTATTTATGCAACTGGTCTATAATGTACTAGACTGATACCTACATAACAAATAATATAAGAAGGAACAACATAGCAATACCTGTTTCACAGTGAGTGGGACAATGTACTGATCACACAAAGGAGCCATGTCATCTCGAAGAAGGTGAACATGGATAAAAAAGCAATGGCCAATGCACAATAAAGCTGTAATCATGTCTACTATGCAGTATTCCAGATTAAAGAAAGATCTTTAATTTCACAGAGTTTGCTGGGTACCATAAGACATCCGTCTCTGGAGAATGTAAAATTAAGCATTTAGCTGTCTCATTTTCATGCTCTTTGTCTTGGATGCCTCAATGGTTTGATAGTCATGCAAACAAAATCATAATATTGCAGATAAAATAATTGGCAGCATTTACAGAAAGAATATGTTTAAGAGAAAGATAAATGGTAAACAACAGTAGAGGCAGAGCTTTCAAATTTATACATAAAGAAGTTATTAAAGATATAAGACAATCTCTTTTATCAGCAGTCTTGAAGCTATCTGAATATATAACATTACAATATGTGATTATCCAGAAATTCATAAAAGAGCATAGATAAACTGCTGGATTTTGATCCAGGGTGGATTGCAGAGCATTGATATAAGATATAACAATGGTGTTAGTTCTTTTTTTCAGCAGATTGAATTGAAATCAAATTCCTAGTAGAAGCAAGGCAGCAGGTTTATGCTCATTATATAGAACCCTCATTTGGATGTGTGACCAGCTTAATGGGGATTTGCTTGCCGGCAAGTCAGATATTCATAGCCCCTGAATTTCAAGCAATACATTTTTACAGTTCCAAGTCAAGGTTTGCAAAATTCCTGATTTCTGTGCAAGCTTTCTCAGAGATTTCTTTGGATTTTGTTCTAACTTTTCTCTCATGTCATTCAGTTTTTCCTTTGTAAAAACATGGCATTTTACTTTGTTTCTTATCAAGAACAGCTCTGGTTTCCCTAAATCTATTCATAAGATTATGAACAGTTTCTCTACAAGATGCATGAACAGCACAGAATCTATCTTTAAATCACCATCTCACTTCTCTACACAAGTTTGCTGTCACATAGGAATCATACATGAAGATTCTATGCTACAGAAACCTTTTGGTTTTATAACAGCACTAACACAATACATGGTCTGACAATGTTCAACTTCTACAACAGCAGACTTTGTGTCAGCACATGGAGAGGCAAGAAGTAGAAGGGGGGACAGAACTGATTAGAAACAGGGTAGGTTAATTCCCCTTAAGCTGGCCACGCATCCAAATAAAAGCTCTGTTGTTGTCCCGGGTGAAATTGAAGAATACATTATATGGTGCAGCCAACATCCTATAACATTATCCACAGATCAGAGTATGTCTAATAGAGAGTAGTTCATCAGTTTCAGCATGTAAACTGAGGATGGGGTGAGTATGAAAAGCCCCCATAATTAACATATATCCTAGTGGCGAATGGTGTTCAACTTACATAAAATAAATGGTCTAGCAGGAGAATAAACAGTACAACCATAATCCAACTTGGATTGTATTAGACTACAATAGAGCCATAACATCACTTACCTGCCCATGAGATGAAGGAGAGAAGGGCTAAAATTTGTAAAGAATATTCGCATTTCCCACATAAGGAGTGAAATTGAGCATTCCAATTTAGTTTATGGTAAAAAATCAAGCCCAAAAACAATGTTCATTCACAAATGGTAATATTGTTGTTCAAAAATAAGGTGAATTTTGGGAGTCGTAAACTCCTTTTTGGTGGCAAAAACTCACAAAAATTGCTTTTTCAGTTGAAAATTTAAACTCATGTAAAGAGACTCCAATGATGTACAGCATTTAGACAAGGTTGCAGTTTATGTTAAATGAAGCTGATATGTGGACCAGTACAGTATAAGCAGTGTAAAATTTATAAAAATTAAAATACTGTAAAGATTTAGGTACTTTTGGGCATTACTATTTCCATCCAGGAATAAATCTATATTGTATACTACAACAAGTTAATGTACCTGCAGAGCTGGCTCTGTTGGCAGGATAAGATTGGCCAGCAGATCTCTAACAGCAGGGAATAATGAACATTCATGCTGTGACACACCAAACTCTGCAAAACGCTTCAGCTGATGGTTGGCAGCAGTGGTTGCAGTGGCAGGACCTGGATCTCTTTTCTCAGCTAGCTGCGTCAGGTTTGTACTGACATCATACACAAGAGGCAGCACCATGGATGGGGCATCCATTGTACTTGGATAAGGTCCTCCAACTCTGGTTATCTGTAACTGTTTACCACATGTCTCTCTTTGAAACATAAACTTATATGCTCTTAATACTGCATTCTTTTTCATTAGACATAACTTAAAATTCATAGAACTCTGTTAAAATTCACATCATTAGTTAAATACTTCAAACTGTCATATCTTCTGCAGCAATCCATACCTTTAATAAGTTGCACACTTCATTTTACGAATGCAAAATAAAATAAAAATTACCTAATATAATAATTACAAGGATACCTATTTAAAAAATTTTAATTCCACCAAGCAGATGGTTATAGCTCATAAAACTGTGCCAATTTTTTTCCTAAGTAGTCTCCCACACTCAATAAAGAGTTGCATCCTCCAAAACCAATTAATAGCCATGTTCACACTATATACAGTATGGACATCTTAAGCATTTTGTGAAATCAAATTAGGTTTATTACCTACATTCCCCTTTAGAGGGCTCTGCATAAATAAAGGATTTGCATGATTAAATACAAAATGAGAACATAAATTATTACTTCTTTAATAAACTAAGCAGATATAGTTATTGCTGAATATAACCATTTAAAAATATGTAGTTGTGTTATGATAGTATTTTCGTGTTCTGTGTGTCCGAAAACATATTAATTTATATTTTTGTGTTTGAGAAGAACTTACTGTGTTGTTATCACATATGACTTTAACTTGCATCAAAACAGCATAGACTCCCTTTTGTATTCATTTTCTTTATTTTATGAAAATGCATGCTGTTACCATATGACATAGTAAGTAAACAATTTCTAGCTATAACAATCAGTAGAAAAAAAATTATAAACGATCCACATTTATTTTCATTTCATAATTATCAATTATCTTCGATAAACAAAGTCTATATGTAGAGTAAATATGCGCAAATAATACTAATTGCAATGTAACTTCATTTAATATGACTTCATTTTTAATAGCATTGTAATCATGGAAATATAACATTCTTTGATCATTTACAACAAAATGTTGAATTACAAAACATACTTACAAAGAAAAGTATCTTGGTGCGGCAGACCATAACAGCTGCCATGCCGACTGGTACTATGGGTGTGGCAGAGGGTGGGATTCTGAGGCACCACTGTACTGCCCATTTTAGCTGCTGCTGTTGTACTAGGCCAGGGACCTACAAAAGTGGGATTTCAATAAACGCTTTCCGTAGAAAGCAAATTCACAGAACCTTTTTTTTATCATTTATTGATCATATGAAAATAACAGTTATTTGAGGGCTTATTTCTGAATGTATTAAAAATCAGTGTGATATGATCAGCTCACAAAAAAGGTTAAAATGCAGATGTTAGTAACTATTGACCAATCACTCTAACCTCTGTTTTCAGCAAATTTTTGAGAAAGTACTAGATAACTTTTTAAAATCTAAGAACAGCCTTAATAATTTTCAACATAGTTTTAGAAAGAATTATTGACCATCACGGCTATAGCAGAATATGTGCATGAATTGTTATGAAAGATATCCATAAAAAAGCAGCAGATATTATATTCTTAACATTTTTAAAAAATTGGGTTCGAAATTGTAACATACACACCACTAAAATTCAACAAAATGGAAGACTAGTTTCAGGAACCATTGCTCCTATCATCAGTTATCAGGGATCAGTGCTGTGACCTAGGCTTATATAAATAATTTACTTCAACCAGAAAACAGCAATGTTATCTCTTATGCTGACAATACATCTATAATATGTGAACATCTTAGAAGCAAACTTGTGAATAACAATTTGTTTATATGCTACAATACTGTTCTATAATAAACACTGAACATTTTTAATATCTTCTTGAAATAAACAAACAAGTGACAATTAAAATAAAAACTCAGGAAGTACCTACCAACTCCAGCTTCATGATCTGGACAAAGTCTTTCAGAACATTATATGGAACATTCAGCATTCGCCCAAAGCCTAAGAGTGCATTTGGCTTGTACGGTGGTGCTGCAGCTCTTGTGTCAAAGAACTTTTCAATTATCTGTAAACATATGAAGATAAATATATAAGGAGAACGTAAATAAGCTGTTACTCTTCATTCATAGACTTTAAGCCTCTTTCTCCATTTTTCTTTTGACAAAGCCTATTGCAATTATTTTAATTACCAAATGGTGAATAAACTACTACTACTATCATCATCATCATCATCATCATCATCATCATCATCATCATCATTATTATTATTATAGAATTAGTTAACATCAATCCAGAAAAACATATTCTCACCTGCATTTCTTCAGCAGTCCACTGTTCCTTGTGGTCTGGCAAGGGTGATACCTTGATGTGAAGTGACTGCAGATGCTGCAGGTTCAAACCCACTCTACACTGCAAGCTTTCCACCTTGAACGTCACAACTCCAGGCTCATTGTTTGAAATATTGGTCAGCTGCAAGCATACAGAATACTCCGAATGAATGAGCATAATTGCTATTTATGTTTATTGCTAAAAATGTAATGATTTTGAGAAAGAGTTAATGTATTACAGAGATTGAAATGCTAATAGGATCTTGTACAGTGAAGCTAATCATATAATTAAGATTAAAACTGGTAATGGAATGCAACCCAACATTAACAATATCAATACACCTTCATACTACTTAGCAAAATGGCTAGATAATAGATTCAAGACACTACCACAATTTCAAAGCTGGAGCATAAATAATTCATTTCAGCGAACAGAAAAAAATAAGAATATAAATTTGCAACCTACTGACAAATTAATATCTTTCGACGTAGAATTGCTGTTTCCAACCATACTGAAAGATAAACTTTCTAACCTTCTATGTGATTAGCTAATTATTACTGAGTAGCATTTAACACCTGTTTTTACTACTGGGGAACCACAGGCGAGTGATTAGCTAAGACCAAGTGGAATTAATGATGCACACGTACAGGAATATATAAAACTCATTGAAATTTGCTAGAACATTCCTATTTTTTATTCAAGGGCAAATTTTATAAACAAGAATCACGACTTATTATGTGCAGCTCCTTATCTCCTTTTCTAGCTAACCTCTTCATGAGCAGATTTGACACATACTTTCACACAGCATTCCCATACATATATTTAAAATCTAGTACAGATATGTTGATGGTATATTTGTGATAGTTAAATAAAACACATTGACAATGCCATAAAACTTCTGAATATACAAGAAATATTGCTCACATATGAAACAGTAACAGATAACATGTTACCATTCCTGGACATTAAAATGATAAAAAAAAACATCTAGGAAACCTGGAATTCGAAATCTACAGAAAGAACATGCATGTAAACAATCACATCAAAGCTGACAGACTTAATCCCAAAACACTTAAACATGCAGTGATCAACAGCTTAACACTCAGGCTTGTTAACCTACCCATTAACAAGCAAAAATGCTCCTAAGAACATAAGCAAATGGAAAGAACAGTCATTACAAATGTACTTACAAAGAACTAGTTGACCAAAAGTATGTTCAAAGGGCAGAAACTTATTAAAGAAGCCACAATACTTTCAGCAGCATAATATATGATAATTTTTAAAAAAATTCACATATTTAAAATTAGATGTTTCCATGATAAAAGTTTTTTTATGAACACTCTTCCATGGATAGAACAAATGACAGTATTCCACCAGAGAAAAAAGCAGTTATTTACCAAATAAGATGTGCAGAATGCCAAAAAGTCTATATTGGAAAAACAAAGAGAAATATAGGCACAAGAGTGAAAGACTTCAAATAAGGGAATCTGTAGCAGCATCTCATTTCTTCATAGAAAACCATGACATAATGAAAAAAGGAAAATTATTAAAATCAGTACAGGAACCTACAGAACTAGTAACATGGAAGAAAATATTTACTATGAATATTGGCACTACAACCCAAGGTGATCCTTCACCTGCCATGGCAACCTCTGCTTCCTTTGTGTCAATCTTAAGACTTCATTGATAGAGGGCAGGATTGCAGAGGGACATGTGATCAGCATGTAGGCACCTTGCAGGTTGCCCTATTACATGGCTTTCGTCATCGAAGAAGTTTATCGAACAGAAGTTTATAGAAATGTAAACTTTGCTGCTGCTGCATACTTACACAGTCCTCAGTCTGTATGAACCTCTGAAGTTGACGTCTGATGTAGACACAGCCCAGAAAACGCTCCAATGGGGACATCTCTGGACCAGGAAGATGTTGAGGATGTGGTGAAGGAGAACACAAAAGATCCAGGGCCTCATGTGTGAGCAGTGTAGGTACTGCACCTGCCCAAGATCGCTGTGGCAGTACTCGGGCCAGATGACCCAAGCCTAGACAAGGTTGACATTCTATCAGTGTATACTAAACAGTATCTCCACAGTCAGTCTACTTAACACACATTACCTAAACTATACCTAAAATTAACTAACAAATCTCTCTCAATTTTATTTTAGCTACAAGTGGATTAGAACATATATTTTCATCTTCAACTACGGCCTAAATCAGTTAGCCTTAACTCAATGCCCTGTGACATCACAGCTGTCTGCCCTGCCATGGCACAACTTGAAGTGAGCGAACAGTATTTCATGGCCTTCTCTGTCCCAGTGAGTTTTCACTAGTTCACACTCAATAACAGAATCATTTTATTTAATTAAATATATGTCTTATACTCATGTTAATGTATTAAAAATCAAGTTATTTCCCATACAAGTAGGAAAAATACTTTACAAAGAGTAAGTGGAGCAATAAGAATGTTTAGGTCGACATATCTCAAATGATTTTAATCATGAAAAATTCACTTAACATCCAAAAGCAAATAACAAATTTAAAAAGCTCTTTAAAGAATGTTAACATCATATTGGCTTCTCAGAACAAATTTAGTAATAAAATATATTAAAATCATATCTGTGCCAAATTACAAGAAAACTAGTATTTGTCAACTTAATCATGAGAATTGCAATATAATATATATAGGGAAAAACAAAGAGAAATCTTAACAAAAGAATATTTCAGAAATATTAAACACAAACCAGTTTAAAAATTTGCAGTTGCAGCACATTTCTGGATCAAAAATCATGACTTCAAAAAGGAGCCTAAATTATTAAAAACAGTCAAAAATGCAACAGTTGTCAACTTAGAAAAAAATTTGTATTATAAAAAACAAAAATTCTGCCACGAATTTTGAGATTCAACCATTGGATTGTCTAAATAAATTCATTCTACAGTCATCAGCTGATGATAAGAACAAGTGCTCTGGATTTTAAACAAATAAGGGAGGTATAATGGAGTTACTATAATGACTGCTATGATCAAATTTAATATTGCTCCGCTGTTAATCACTTCTGTTTAATTCTTCATTGTCATTATTACTTAAAATTAGATGTTTCCACGATAAAAGTTTTTGTATGAACACTCTGAGATAATGTTTCTTTCCATTCAAGAGAGAGATTATGGATTTTTTTTTAAATTACTCTTTAACGCCTGTTTTTAATTACTCAGGCACCATAGGAAAACCTGGAAAAAACCTCAGTCCAAGGAGAATCCTGATGGGATTCCAGTCTCAGACCTCCCACTCACAAATCCATAAGATTAAGGATGTTAAAGTGATTAGTTATATCATCAGGGATATTAGATTGAAAATTTATTTTTCATTTTGATGTTTGGAAACTATGCCGAGAAATGATGCAAATGACAAATTTCATATATTAAATCAAATATCTTTTCAGAAGTTTACCACAGGTTAATCACCATACTTCACAGTAATAATGAAGATCACTATATTCACTGTTACAATAGTACAGACATGCTTTAAACTGGTGATGAGGCATTTTTTTTGAAAGAACAAAATTGTGTTGCTTTGTTGACAACACTCATGACATAATTTCATGCTTTTGGCAAATAAATTATCTACATGAATTATCTTCTGCTGCAGCATTTATGTACTGCTTTTCAAATTGTCCACCCTTAAATGGCCTAAGTTGTCTCATTATTTGCCATATTTTAACACTAAGACATAAGGCCTAATCATTAGCACTGTAATCATGTCCACATTCATTCATAGTCTCCCCCCCCCCCCAGCTACTCTGTCATTACAGTTCCCTCCATTACTGTATATTTTTCATATTGATTATGTGAATGGCATATTATCTCTGTAAATTATACTTTTTAATTGTGTTAACAACTTTGCACACACTAAACATTTAGTAAAACCACCATGGTGTACAAATACAAATAGTTCTTCCCATATAGAAATAAATGTACAAAGAGAAGATGGTTCAATCTTAGAATACATGAAATCAATTTCAGAAGTAGAACTTTTAAATTAGTCACTATTGCAATCTGATACTGTACTGCTGAGTAAGGCTGCCCACTCCTTCAACTGCAACATATTGCCTAGTCATATTAAAGTTGCCTGGCCCTGTTTCACAAAAGTATGGTCTAATGCATACAAATGTATTAGTGTAGGTCTTTGTAACTTTCTGTTCCATGAAAGAAATGCTAAACTGATAAAGTATTAGAAAAAAGTTACAAATGACATCCTATAAGAGTAAGATGGAGGAAGAACTGTTTGTCATACTTTGCCATACCTTGAATTAGGTTATGTCCACTCTTTAGGGATTTTTAATACACAGAGCATATCATTATTATTTCTGCAAAATGGATCTTGTTTTGATAATTTAAATACTTTACTATGTATTTATTGATATTCAAGCATAATAATTCACTTTGAGATGATGGTCCCATAAGGCTGCATTTAGGAACATCAATTTCAGTCATCAAGAGATGGCAGAAGAATTGAGCTTCCAGATTGCTTTCGGTCATTTATTTTATTAGTCCATTTGATCCTTTATATTTATTTAATTATTTATATTGCTTGACAATCACGTTCTCATAAGCATTAAACTAGAGAAATTGTGCCAAAAGAGATTATTTTAAAAGAGAATGGAGAATGAAAATTTTCATGGCCTGCAGCAAGAACCTTAAAAATACATTAACTAAGATGCTGGTCTGAACTATGTATTTGGAACAGGAAACACCAATAACAGTTGTAAGCTGTACTTTATTTGCATTTAACCTAACTTTATCATTATACACATATACTTATTTATTCTTTCTTTATACATATTCCTATTCATCATTAACATCACTTTCATCAATGTTCCTACACTTGTATAGAAATTTATACAAATTACCAGTGCCTGACTAATCTAATACTTCTGTGGAATAGAATAATGAAAAATCACTTGTACATTTGTAACTATGGAGTAGCAAAGTACAAGAGTAGTACAAACCTTTGTAGAACAGAATTTTACTAATAACTACAAATTATAAGTCCATACACTTGTAATGTATTAAGACTATAATTTAGTGGAACAGGGCCCTGCTGCCCAAATTTGTACGAGTTGACAGTGATTACCTGAAATGATAATATGACATCTATCTCAAAATATCTGGCCTATCTTTTCCTGCAGAAAGTAATTACTATAAGTTGGCAATACTATGTACAGAGGTGCAGGGAACCTTCATGCATGCACACAAATTTTCCAAAAGGTATGCAAGAAAAGAATGTATTTTTTGCTTATCTTAAAATATAGAGTAATTTGTTTGGATATGGATAGAATTAAATATTGCTATAAAAGTTAATATGATAGTAGGAGACATTTCTTATTGATAATATTTTGCTTAAAAGATGGGAGTTTTCGTACATGGCAAGAATGAAAATCAACAATGCATAATGACAAATGAAAATCACAGATGACTGATTGATTACAAATCAACAGCAAGCACTATGAATCTTACTTGGATATGTTGCAGTTGTTTCTGTTGCCACAACTAGAAGAAGACAACAATACGAACATTATATTCTAGAAAGGGTGCACCTCATTTTCTAAAGAAATTAAAAATTACTCAAGCTTTCCAAAAAAAATCACCCTTCAGATATTACTATGAACATGGGCTGAATCACATCACTGTTATGAGTTGTGTAGAGTGCACAATGGGGGCCATGTAGCCTTCTGAGAAATCTCCCATCTTTCAATGTTGTATACACCAAGTTTACTAGTAAATGTACCCTGTATAACATACAAACTGGATGTTTCCAGGACACTTACCAGATTTATGGTCTGCCTGTGGACTGTGTAGGGCAGTTAGTCCAGCAGGGGACTGTCCAGGTCTGGCTGGCGATGGACGAGGCATACTTGGAGAACTCGGCCAGTTGGATGCAGCTGGGGATGCCATACTTTGTGATGAAGGAAATGGACTCCCATCAGTATGTCCTATAATACAAAAATCTATATTAATGTTACCCTATGTTGTCTCATAGAAAATCCATGAATTTTTACAATAAATAATGTAATTAGTTTTTTGCATTAATAATGATATAATTTAAATTGAATATATACTTGCAGTTTGTAATTATTGACAATTATGATTATCAGTTAACTTCATTACAATTTTTAAATTGCTATTTTGTGCTTGTACCAAAAGTATAATGAACCCCATTTGAAAATGGCCAGAACCAGACCCAGATTGATCATTTTTACATTACCTTAGCATTAATAAATTAAAATTTAAAGTTATTAAGTAGTTTTAAAAAGGGGGAATTTTCATAGTGAAATATGGTATAATTCTGAAATTTTTATGAAGAAATCACTCAAGTTTCACTAATTTTGTTCCACTTATTTGGACATGTTTTGAAGGATCTTGCCTTCATCATTAGCATGGTTTAATTTAACAAAACAAGAAGTAATAATGTTTTCCACTCTTCTTATTAGGTGCATTTTTAAATACTTATGTAAAATATAAAAGGCAAACAATTATATGAGTGCAAATTTTCAAGATGTTGAACAATATTGAGCAATAAACATGAAATGCTAATTGCAAATTGTACAGTGAAGCAAATAATATAATTAAGATCATTGAATGACTAAGTCGAACTACACACTCTTATTGGCTCCACTTACTTATTTACAATTGGTAAATTGCAGAACACCATTCACATCCTCATCTAACTGTTGATTGCTGGATAATTCACATTTTTCCTTTAGAGATACATATTCTCTTCATGGAGATGTGATCAATTTAAAATTTATGTTTTCATCCCCTGAAATGTCCAAGTTCATTCATCTTTCTCTGTATTTATAAATATAGATTTTCTTCTAAGCTGCTAGAGTTCTGTGGGTCCCTGTGCTGATCTCAATAATTTTGCTTTTTTCACTATGTCGTGGTTCTCTATCCAGAAATGAGATGCCACATCTGATTCCTCCTCTGTTTGTATTTTATGATCCTGAAGTGTTCTTTTAACTGTGTGCTTATGTTTCTCTTTGTTTTTCCAATATAGACTTTTTTTTGCATTCTGCACATTTTATTTGGTAAATATCTGCTTTTTTCTCCTGTGGAATACTTTCATTAGTATTGGCATTTAGGAGATTTTTAATATTAAATTTGTTTATTAGTACTAATCTAATATTAAAATGTTTTGAATATTTTGAAATTTTGCATAGTCCGTGGATGATTTGTGATTTTTTTTAAAAAGTATCTTATCTTTTCCTGCTGAAAGTGTGGTTTCTTTTAATAAGTATTTGCCTCTTAAGCTTATGCACTTTATTCTGAACTAGTTCTTTGCTAAAGCTATTTTTAATAGCTGTTCTTTCTGTTTGCATTTATTCTTTGGAGTATCTGTCTTGTTAATGGGTAGGTTAATGAGTCTGTGTACTAAACTATTGATTACTGCATATTTATGTGATTTTGGGTTAAATCCATCAGCTTTGATGTGATTGCTGCATGCATACTCTTTCTGTAGATTCCAAATCCCAGGTTGCCTTGATGATTTATTATTTTAATGTCCAAGAATGGCAACATGTTATTTGTTACTTACTTACTTATTTGTTTTTTGTTTGTTATTTGTTTCTTTTCATATGTGAGCAATATGCTCTAATCTTGTATATTCAGAAGTTTTATAGCATTGTTAATGTGCTTTTTGTCACTAAGCAAATATATCGTCACATGTACGTAATAGATTTTAAATATATATGGGAATGCTGTGTTTATGTGCATTTTAAATCTGCTCATGAAGAGGTTAGAAATGGTGATAATGGGCTGCCCATAGTAAATCTTGATTCTTGTTTATAGAATTTGCCTTCAGTGCAAAACAGGATTAGTTTATGCATATTTCAGTGAATTTTATGTATTAATTTATGTGTGCATCATTAATTTTGCTTGTTTTTAGCCAATCACAAAGATAAGTTAGAAATTTATCTTTAGGTATACTTGGAGACAGAGATTCTATGTCAAAAGATACTAAGATGTTAGAAGATTGTAACTTTATATTCTTAATTTTTCTGTTAACTAATTTATTGTTTATACTGCGGCTTTGAAATTTTGGTAGTGTTCTAAATCTATTAGCTAGCATTTTTTTTAAAAAGTATGATGGTATGTTGATATTGTTTATGATGGGTCGCATACCTGTCTTGCAAATATGTTTTCCCTATTGTTGAGTTATTGAGGGATAACTGTGCATGTTTTCAGAGCCTCATTGACTGTATTAATACATCCCTTTAATGGTTCTTACTAGACATTTAAATATAAACAAATAAGTGCAGCCAATATGATGTGTAGTTTGACTCAGTCATATAATATTTATTTATTCATCCTTTTGATCATTTTACATGATATAGGACATGTCCTAGAGCTACAGTATCTTAATATAATATTAATTTATAATTAAAATAAACAGATATTTACTACTTAAATGTAAATTGGAATTTGCACAGTGAAGCTAATCATATTAATTGATATCATTGTATGATTCAGTTCAACTACACATTCTTAAAGTTTCACTTACTTTTCATAAATGTATGGAACCGGTTTCGAGAACATTTAGTTCCCATCTTCAGCCAGGCTGAAGTTCAACTGTCAGATCATTCGTTGAGCTGTGGGAATGTATATTCTGCTCTGGTGGCGGTGTGATAAACTTGTAGTTTATGTTTTCATCCCCAGCAATGTGGAAGTTCATTATGCTGTCTTTGTATTTGTAGATGTAGATTTTCTCCCAGGTTGCTAATTCCGTAGGTCCTTGTACTGATTTTTAATAATTTTGCTTTATTTATAATGTCGTGATTTTGTGATTTCAACCCAGGAGCATAAACAATTCATATCAGTTAATAGAAAAATTTAAAGACATAAAATTGCATCCCTCTGACACTCTTATATCTTTTGACATAGAATCTCTGTTTCTGAGCATACCTAAGGAAAAACTCCTGATTTATCTACATGATTGGCTAAAAACAAGTGGAATTAATGATACACACATAAAAGAATATATCAAACTCACAGAAATTTGCATAAACCAAGCCTTTTTTACTTTTAAAGGAAAATTTTATAACCAACAAGCAGGACTTACAATGGGCAGCCCCTTATCTCCATTTTTAGCTAACCTCTTCATGAGTAGATTTGAAACACACATCAACACAGCTTTTCCATACATATTTAAGGTAATGTACAGATATGTAGACGATATATTTGCCATAGTTAACAAAAAACTTATTTTGATGCCTTAAAACTTCCAAATATACAAAATATAAACATATCATTTACATACGAAATAGAAACAGATAACATCCTGCCATTCTTGGATATTAAAATAATGAAATGCCAAGAAAATCTTATATTTGGAATATACAGAAAGAATACACTTGTAGATAATCACATCAGCTGACAGTTTTAACCCCACAGCGCACAAACATGCAGTTATTAACAGTTTAACACACCGGCTAGTTAACCTACAAATTAGCAAAGAAGAATATTTTAATGAATACAAACAAATAGAAGAAACAGCAGTTAAAATGGTTTTAAAAAAGAACTAGTACATAAAAAGGTGCAGAAATTCAAGAGACAAAAACATATCAAAGAAACCACAACACTTTCAGCAAAAAAAGATAAACTAATTTTTAAAAAATGCACATATCAGGTTGGCACTGATTAATAGATTTAATGTTAAAAACTTACTGATAGATAATGTTAATGACAGTATTCCACAAGAAGAGAAATCAGGTATTTACAAAATAAACTGTGCAGAATGTGAAAAAATCTACATTGGAAAAACAAAGAGAAACATAGGCATATGGTTAAAGGAACATTTCAGGAACATAAAGTACAAGCAAATAGAGAAATCAGCAGTAGCATATTATTTTTGGACACAAAATCACGACATTATAAATAAAGCAAAATTATTAAAATCAGTACAAGGGCCTACGGAATTAGCAACCTGGGAGAAAATCTACATCTACAAAAACAAAGATAGCATAATGAACTTCGACATCGCCGGGGATGAAAACATAAACTACAAGTTTATCACACCGCCATCAGAGCAGAATATACATTCCCACAGCTCAACGAATGATCTGACAGTTGAACTTTAGCCTGGCTGAAGATGGGAACTAAATGTTCTGGAAACCGGTTCCATACATTTATGAAAAGTAAGTGAAGCTTTAAGAGTGTGTAGTTGAACTGAATCATACAATGATATCAATTAAGATATTTAATAATCTTAATATTGAGCATGTTGAACAAAATGATCTTTAAATATACATCAGATCATAAAATAGGTGAAGCTTATACACTTGTAAACTTACCAGCTTGTCCCATGAAGGAGCCAGCTGGTGACTGACCCACTGGCAGGTTGGTGCAGGGTCCTGGTGAGGATGTTGGCATGTGACCTGCTGGACTGGGAACATGCAGTGGGTTTGAAGGTGAGTTAGCAAGCAGGCCACTTGGTGAGGGATGTGGTAACATTCCAGGAGATGGATTGATGTTGGGTGGTAGCGATGGTGGTGATGCCAAGTTGAAAGATGTTGCTGGACTAGAACCAAAACTCTGATGCTGACTTGCCTACAAAATTGGAAACTACATTAGCTGCGATAATTTGAAACTAACCCCTATAGAATATACCAACTGAAACAGACAACTAACACTTTGGTTATAACTGAGCAAAATCAGTAATCAATAAAGTATGGATTTTAATGTGCAAAATTATACAGTCCCATGTAAATTAATTGGAACAAGGTAATTTTTTTCATTGTTTTTCCTATGATTGGCATCCTGCACTCTCATCATTTTTTTCACTGTTATTTATTGTTATTTAATCTGTTTGACAATTGTTTTATTACAGTATATTTACTTAGATATGTGTCACTATTTAGGAATTTTGAGGTGTCGTTGTGGAATAAATAATATCTATATCTACAATGTGACTGCCAAGAAGAGTAGTGCAATTATAGCATTATATCTGAATACTTACTTGACACAAAGAGAGTTAGTCACTAAATTTGATGTTGGTGTAGGCACTATAAATAGAATTATTCAGTGAAACAGACTTGATCAATTTCACCGTAGAAAAAGGGAAACTGTAGCAGTAAAAACAAAATGATGCTAAGCAATGAACATTTTCTCTTCAGAAAAAGCACATCAAACTCTATGCTCACTGCTATGGACGTGGCTCTCAAATTGGAGGAAAGGGGAATGAATCTGCACGTCGCTAATGTTTGTTGTGGACTTTTAACAGTTGGAAGGAAAGCCTACAAACCTGTAAAGAAACGTCTTCTAACTGGAGAATGAGCAGGAAACGTCCCTTGTGGGCATGCAATCATGAGGATTGAACAATGGAACACTGGAAGAAAGTCTTTTTCTTTCATCAAAGTCACTTTGAAGTGCAGATGGAGAGGGCTCAATATGTGCATTGAGCGAATTAGGCAACAACTTCAGCACATTTATAACAGATCATAAAACATCCTGTGAAGATGTATTGGAGGTGTTTCACGCATGAAGAGCCGGGACCCTTAGTACCAGTTGATGCGATGATGTTTTCTGACCAATGCATCCAAATACTGGAAAGGAGAGTTGGTGGAGAGCTGCAGAAGAGGTTTCCAGATAGTGACAGAATTTTTCAGCAAGATTTGGTTCCTTGTTACACTTCAATGAAGTAAAGAAATTTTTCAGTGAAAATAATATTCGTGTGTTAGAGTGGCCAGGTAACTCCCCCAATACTATCTAGTAGAAAACTTGTGAACTATTTGAAAAAGGAGATTCATATATATTGACCACTCCACAAAAATATGCATGATAGAGTCTCTAGTTAAGGTGTGGTTTCACGATGATGAACTTAAAAATAAGTGCTCAGAGATTGTGGAATTTACTTTTAGTAAAAAGGATGCAAATCAACTTATAAAACAAAAAAGATGAAGTATTAACCATTAGCAAAGGCTATATGTATGTATTAGGTGAATAACCAAGCACAAAAAAATATAAAATGTCTATGTTATTGTCATGTTCCAATTAATTTGCTCAGGACTGTAGTTGGAAAGTGGATAGAAATATTCTGAAAATTTATAAAAAAAACAGGTGCTTATTATATGCCTTTATTCTAAATTTGAATTTAAATTTATTTTTAATGCCTGTAGACTCATTAGTGCAATATTAAGCATCAGAAAATAATCTAAAACTATCATATATGCACACTTAGAGATTACAATACAGTTTAGTTAAAACACTTCTTTCCGTAGTTCTAGATATTTCTTATGATCAACCTGTGCAATAGAATAATTAATAATAATCAGTTTCTTAAATCTTCCAACTGATAAGGACATTTGTTAACTAAATACATTTTTAAGATTTTAATTTGTCATTTGAATTTTTAATTTAATTTGGCAATTTGTTATAAAGAATAGATCCCTGTTATATATGGATCTTTTCTGTTGCTATGTGTGCACATTGGGTTTCATTGGAGTTGACATAAGAACAGAAGGACAAAAATGTTAAAGTCTTTTGTGGGCTTCTGGAAATGGATAATGAAGATATTTATTTTTTGGAGAAGCTGGTGACTGGTGACGATCATGGTGTCACTACCATGCAACAGAAAGAAATAAATATTGTACTTACGAGCTGTTGACAATGGAGTGGCAATATAACCCAAACTTAAGTATCCATTTTTACACTAAACTCCACTCACTCACACAAAAGTAAGACGCGTTTCAGGAGAATCTCTCCCATCTTCAGTTGCTCATTGAACCGCCATTACTCAAAATAATGGCTGGATAACTGGATATTCCTGTGGTGGCCTCTGTTGGTTGAAGAAGGGAGTTGCTGAGTTCATCCATAGGAGGAAACTAGAAATTCATTAGGTTTTCTCTATTTTTTAATATGAAAATTTCTTCCCAAGTGGATAACTCCAATGGGTTGTGAAGATGTTTCAGCAGTTTAATTTCTGGTTTTATTTCATGGTTTTTGGTCCAAAAGTGAGCTGCTACTGCTGATTTATCCACCTGCTTAAATTGAATATTCCTAAAATGTTCTTTCCTCTGAATTTCCACATTTCTTTTTGTTTTGCCTATGTAGCTCTGTTCACAATCTGCACATTTTATTTTATTTCGTAAATTCATAAAACTTGAAAATAGCAGAATTACGGCTGGAGATATAATGGTTTCATTTTATGTAAAATCCTTATTCCTGAGCACACCTATACAAAAACTTATGCTTATTCTGAAGAAATGGTTAACATCAATAAATTTAAAAACAGAAGAAATAGAAGACTTATTAAAACTTACTAATATTTGCATTAAACAAAATTACTTCAGCTTCAACAAAAAATATTACCAACAAGTTTCAGGCCTAGCTATGGGAAACCCTTTGTCATCTTTTATAGCAGAGTTATTCATGAGCTCATTTGAAATACGCATCACAAAAGCCTTTCCTTTAATTTTCAAGTCATGGTATAGGTATCTGGATGACATTTTTGCAATAATACCAAAGAAACACTGAATAGATGCCTGAAACTTCTTAATTTGCAACATGAACCTATACAATTTACTATAGAAGAAGAAAGAAATGGGTGGCTACCATTTTTTCAGATTTAAAAATTATAAGAAATCGAGATTGTTTGAATTTTGCAATTTACAGAAAAGAAACGCACACAGAAAACTATATAAAAAATTAAGTGTTATAACCCCATTTCACATAAATATGCAGCTTTTCATAGTTTGGCATAGAGATTGATGAATATTCCACTCACAGAAGCAGAGTACAAAATAGAATAAAAACAAATCATAAAGACAGCTATAATCAATGGTTTCAACAAAGACACAGTGATTAAAATTATCAATAAATCTAAAAGACAAAAAGGGATAAGGGAAGTTTCCAAACTGAAAAACACAAAAGAAGAATATAAATTCAAAAGTTTCACCTACCATCCAATTTGCCACAACAAGTTCAAGAAAATCTTCAAAGAACATGGGATAATGTTAGCCCCAAAGAACAGATACAACATCAAGAATTTATTAGGTTGCACAGTAAAAGACTCCATACCAACAGAACAGAAATCAAGAATTTGCAAAATAAAATATGCAGATTGTGAACAGAGCTACATAGGCAAAACAAAGAAAATTTGGAAATTCGGAGGAAAGAACATTTTAGGAATATTCAATTTAAGCAGGTGGATAAATCAGCAGTAGCAGCTCACTTTTGGACCAAAAACCATGAAATAAAACCAGAAATTAAACTGCTGAAACATCTTCACAACCCATTGGAGTTATCCACTTGGGAAGAAATTTTCATATTAAAAAATAGGGAAAACCTAATGAATTTCAAGTTTCCTCTATGGGTGAACTCAGCAACTTCCTTCTTCAACCAACAGAGGCCACCACAGGAATATCCAGTTGTCCAGCCATCATTTCGAGTAATGGCAGTTCAGTGAGCTACTGAAGATGGGAGAGATTCTCCCGAAATGCATCTTACTTTTGTGTAAGTGAGTGCAGTTTAGTGTAAAAATGAATACCTAAGTTTAGGTTAACAGAAACAAAGTTCAATCCATGCATTGGAAACATCCAGGAAGTTCCCGGCCCATGATTACCATCTTTTAGGACACTTTAGGCATATTGCTAATGGACTGGCTTCCTCAAGGAACAACTGTAAATAGCAAGGTGTACTACGAAACCCTTACATAGTTTAGCCGCAGGATTCAGCAATGGCAAAATGAGAAGTGGTCAACAGGAATGTTCCTCCAACATGACAATGTGCAGCCCCACACCAGCAACACTATGCAATGTTGACATCACTAGTATTTATTGTAAAGCTCTACCAATCTGATTATGCCTTATTCAATAACATGAAGGATTCGTAGCAAAGTAATATATTTGGCAACATGGAAATTCAGGCAACTGTTCCCAAGTAGGTACTCTCAAACAATGGTTTCATAATAAATTGAGAACCTCTGTACATTGAACAATTAATGCCTCTTCTATGTTGGTGAGTTTATTGTTTTACTATTGGTCTCATTTTGTTTCCTGGTTTATGCATTTTCAGTATGCCACAAAGTCTGGGTGTGATAGGTCATCTGGAATAATTTTCTTCTTCTCTTCCTGAATTATTTCAGTTAGTGAAGCAATAATAATGTAAGCCAATACTTTGCTTAGTTATCATATCTTTTAATGTGTTCATTTCATTATTTTTCTTATTTAAATCCACAGGTTTTACTTCATCTCCTATCACTATGTTGCAGAAAAATTATCACCTTATTCTCATAACCTCAGGCTCCATGATGCCTTACAAAATTTAGTAACCATTGGCAAAGGTGCATTCAGTTAACTGGTGCTTGCATAGAGTAATTAAGGGGTATATTCTAAGGCTTATTTGTATATCTCATTTATTAAATATTCTTACCCAATCTTGTAAATTTCATAGAAGCATATTTTTTATTTAACCCTTAAAACTGCCTTGCCTAAATATTCTCTAAGGACCCAAAAATATTGTAATTTCAGGGAGGGTAAATAAATACCATGTACGTCAAACTTTGTTTGCCTTTGTGAACTTACCTGGGACATAGTGGGATGTGGACTGGCAGGGGTATGGGGGTTACTGCCAGAAGGAGGTGTGAGTGGAGGATGAAAACGCAAACCCCCTTCACGCTGTGCCGGTGACTGTGGTCCACGATGATGGGCTCCTAAGAATGACATTGGACCACTTCCATCGGAGTCCATTGTGATGGGAGAGGGGGGGTTGTCATCTTCAGATTGTGAACGCCGCCGCACTGCTGTCTCATCTACATATTTGGATAGGAAAGCCTGCAATCATTGCAAGTTTCACATTAAAAAGCTGAAATTAAACAGACTGAATAAAAACAGAATTGCTGAGCCCTTGATAATAAGCAATCTATGCCAGAGGAGAGGAACAACTAATCGACTTAAAATACTCAGATATATTTTAATATCCTAATTATATCAGTTACAGAGGTGTAATAAACACAAATCACACATCATTATTCAAAATGACCAACTTTAGCAAATGCACGCATGCACACACACGCATGCACACATATCCACATGCACACACAGTTTTTAAATCTTTGTGGCTACTTATTAATTACATTAAACAACAATTCAACAGGAAATTCTACTGCTGCCTTCACAAGAGTGAAAATCAAACTGGTAATATTTGGATGTCTCTTCTTGCAAGCACAAACCACAATTTGTAGTCAAGCAAGTTTAGGTTAGATTACCAGAAGGCCAATCAGAAGTGGAAACGAGAGCTGACACATCAGTCTTAAGTAGATATTGAATTTTAGGTACTAAAATTATAAATTTAGGTGCTTAAAATAAGCTCAAAATTTAATAAAACAGGCCCTATTTTAGTAAAACTAGGCATTTTAGGCACATATGACTAAGGCTTCAAATCTATTTATTTCACTGAAATTAACAAATTATACACCAAATACACAAAAAAGTATATTTAAGAAATAGTGGCAGACAACCATATTATATAAACACAGCTGCACAACTTGAATATATTGAAAAAAATTAAATATACTTTTTAATTTTTGGAAATTCAGTTTCATGCTCATTCTCTTTCACAATTATCTGCACAGTACATCACCAGAATTTTTTCTAAATTCTCCAGAGTTAATCTTTGCCTTTTGTCAGTTACAATCATTATGAAACAGAAAAACTCTTTCTACTGCAATAGCTGTCATAGGAGCTAATTCTAAATTAGCTATAGTAGAAACATCAATATCTACCGGAACATTTACATTTTCGTACTTTTGATACTTTATCCAACAGTGAAAATCCTGCATTCTTATTTAGTAAACTATTCCATTATAACCTAAACTTTATTCCCAGTTTCACACAAAGCACAATACATAAGAGGGTTCTCTTTCTATTTTTACTTAAGTTGTATTATGTAAAGTAACTATTGTTTCCTCTTCCTTTGCTCTTAATCTCTAACTTATTGCTAACTTACCCCTGTGTGTGCTCTTTGTAGCATCAAGTCTAAACATAAGAAAGCTTCATATACCAAATTATTTATCCTCATAATTAATTTGTTATATGATACTATATTTCACTGTGAAAATCCCAAACTATTCAATTTTATAAGAAAGTTTTTTTTTTTTTACATACTATGCTCATTTACACAGAAAGATTCACATTGCAAATAATTTAATTTCTCACAGTCATATTATAAAAGTACAAAAAGATGTTCTACCTTTAGACCTTGTGTAGGTGTGAACTCATTGAGCACAGTGCTGCGGTCAAAACGACTGAAGGCTCCATCTCGCAGACTCACTAGACCACCACCTCGCAGCTTCAGCTCCAAACAATACATACCCTGATACACAAGCCTAAGAAGACTGTGAGACTGGGGCATTATGGTGAATGTTTGTACTGGCACTTGAGGCCTCTGAAAAAGGTGCAATCCATTAACTTAAATTACAGTATTTGATTGCATTTTTGACACTGAAATTTCACTACCTTTTTACCTTCTGGACATGTTTCTGATACACTTGCATATATCCTCAACTACTTTCTTCAGTTGTTTCCTTGTCACTATTTCCCTTTTCTTCTCAGATTTCCTGATGAGGTCATCCTCCAGTGAGAGTTCAAAATTCATGTTGTTTGTTTTTGTGTATATTTTTTCCAGTACAATTAATTTTGAATGGTTTCTAATTGTATAAGTTTAAAGTCTATGAATTTGAATCTATGAATTGTAGACAATGTCTATGAATTATAGACAATGGGGTAGTAACATATCCTTTAGGAATTTAATAAATATGTTCACACATATGTATAAATATGTATATATTAAATTTTCTCATAAATAACATATTATATTCTGTTCACACTATCATAAAATTTACAGCTTGAGATCAATAACTAGCAATATCAATTCATCCATATTCAAATTAGCAAAAATATTACATAATAATTTCAACTCTTTTAAAAAATTTCAAAGCTTGGGAATCAAAAATTCATTTGATTTAGATGAAAAACTTCAAAACATCAGAAATGCTACAGGAGATTTAATGTACAAGCCTCTTCCCCACCATTCCAATAGAAAATCTTATGCAACTGTTAAAGAAATGGTTGATCTCCTTAAATTTACAAACAGAAGAAATAAGGAAGGTTGCCCCACTTAAGCTCAGATGATTTGAATTGCTCTCCCACTCCTTCCAGTGGGACATCAGTATGTGCCTGCAGTCTGCTGGTACAGTGTGATGCAAATATTATTCTGTAACAGCTTCAAAACTCATGATTTGTGACAGGGGTACATTGTTGGGCTTTCTAACGCTGATTACAGCCTTTTGATGAAGTAGAAAGATATAAAGAGAAACTTGAATTATTGAGAGCTGTACAGGGACCAGTAGAATTGGATATTTGGGAAAAGATTCACATCTACAAACATAAGGATCATTTGATGAATTTTGACATACAGAAGGATGAAAATATAAATTTTAAGTTCATAAAAGTTTCACCAGAGCAAAACATTGCTTCTGATACTATGTAACAACAGCCTTTTATACCAGTTGTCAACGGCCAAAGATGGAGATACCTTTGAAACCGGTACCAAATATTTTTAAGGTTAGTGAAGCATGAAGAGTGTTAGACAACAGATTTAATTCATGTGAGCTTCACTGTGTTAGTTCCATATAAAAAAAATAATAATAAAAATAAATATATAAATTTAAAAGTTTTTACAATTTTTAAAAAATTTTAATTGTCTTTAGATGATCCAGTGCAGTTGGCAATGCTTCTTTGTATTGGTGAATTTTCTTGTGTCTTTGTAGCCCTTACCTTGGCCAATACTCCTTTTGTTAGTTGGTTTCAACCTTTATATAGGTAATATTTTTGCAGATTGTGCCTCATGTGAGAATCCTTTAATGTGCAGATGTGTTGTTTTTATATTAAAAATCTTCTGTTTTTTACAACCACTGAAAGGCCATAACTGGCAGTGGAAAGTCAAATAATGTGCCCCTGCCACAAATCTGCAATTTTTGAAGCTATTATTGACTAACTATTGCACCTGACTGTATTAGCAGTATTTGCAGACAAAGATGCATTGACAACTGTAAACAGTAAAACAAGGAGCAGGGAGCCATTCAAGGTTGTCCGAGCTTTCCATACTTTGCAGGAAAAAACTATAAATATTAGTTTTTTAAAATGCTTTGACAGTACATGTTTATTACCTGGTTATGAACTCCAAGCTGTGGAATGACAGGCAGCTTACTGATGGAGATGAGGGGCTCATAAGTCTCGTGGAGGACATGTACTATCTCAGCAAGATTACGATGTTGGTTTAGGTGTGCTTCCAGCATCTCTCTCATAAGTGAGTGGGCATTCACACAGTTATTTGTTGCTCCTACAACAATACCAATCTTTCTGAATGTTTGTGCATACTAAGATAACTTTAATGCTCATTGATTTTATAAAGTTACATTTCGCTAATATATGCATGCGTGTACACAGTCTGAAATTATGCTATTGGCTCCTCCAAACTACAGCATTAAATGTATTAAACTTCTCTCATAGTTTCAATAACATAACAAAAAAGTTGTACATTTATCTAATTAATTATAAAGATTATGATCAGATATATAATGGTAAAATACAAAGAACTTTGGAATACTGTACAATAGAAAATTTCAAAACGTGACAAGCAGATAAATAAGCAGTTGCAACCTATTTCTTGTTAAAAAAACACAACACAACAAAATAAATCAACTTGAAATACTAATTGGAACTTGTACAGTGAAGTTAATCATTAAATTAAGATCATCGTATGATTGAGTTGAAATACACACTCTTTTACAACATATCTGTGTTTGTAAAAATAATTATATTGGCATGTGTTTCAATATTGGTAGTGTAGAACTTGGGTTGAACCAGGCCATATAGTTACATTGTTATCTGTATACACTAAACAAATAAATATACTGCATTTAAACAAGTAAGTGAAGTCAACTCAATCACACAATAATCTTAATTATATAAAAATTAATTACTTGAAATTAGCTAAATGGTGAAATATGCCAGAATTGCGACACGAACTTTGAGTAAATTATATCTAATCTGTCATCTAATTTACATTTAACAAGCTTCACTGTGTGAGTTCCAACAGACTTTTTTAAAAATGTCTTATTTTTTGGAAAGCTCTTAAATGAATGAACTTCGAGGTTTTGTTTCTGGATGTATTCAATAAGTGACTACCTTCATGGTCTAGTAGTAGTATTTGCAACTACTAATCCAGAGGTTCTGGGTTTCAATTCCTAGTTAGGTCAAGTTGTCTGGGTAAGTTTTTTTTTTTTAGTTTTTCCGTCTTGAGAAGGTGAATGCCCCAGATAGCTTAAGGCACCAAGGTTTTCACACTTATTTGTGCCATGGCTAGGAAAACTACATGAGGCTATGATGGCAGAATTAAGAAGAATAGAAAAGAAGGTTAATAGTGGTGAGAATCTTGAAATAAGGCACAGATGTCTAAAATTAGATGATAACAGTGTACTAAAGAATGTCTTATGTACCAAAAAGATGTACTGAAAATAGAGAATTGGTTTGGTAAGTGGAAAAACTATTAGAAGAAATTGGAATGGGGGATGTATGGCACTGAGTGAAAGCAATGTTAGTGGATTTTGGAAAGAAGTGAAACAGAGGGTAGAAAAGCAAGAGATTTGGGCTGCTTAGAGGAATAAAGTTCTTTAGGCTTATATAAAGTAGTAAAAAGAAATTGGGGATGGGAGAAATATATAGATAATTGTCATCAATTTGGAAGAATAGGTCTTGCAAGGATGTGTACAAAGGTATTATTTCCAAAAGGATTAAAGATGTATTATATGTGGGAAAGTGGATAGTGCTTTCCATTGTCTAATAGAATGTAAAATGGTAAAAAGGTGCAATGATAGTATCTGGGCTAAACTATAACAAGATGTAATCGCAATTAAAACGTTGTCAGATATGAGGGTAGAGAAAATAAATAAGATTCAGGAATTCTTAGGAAAAGTAAGGGATAAGTGGATGAGAAATATAAGGAAGGAGCATGAGGGCACACATAGTTATGAAAATGTGATTTATTGTAGGGATTCTTTAACACGCATATCATCAAGTGATTAAGGTAAGGGAGAACCTTAGTTTTGGTATTGCTGAATTCTTAAGATATTTTGTTTGTGTAAATTTAATTTAATGTTGTTGGCTGAAAAAAAATTCATTCATTCATTTTTGAGCCATTCATTTGATTCACTCATACTGACTATATTTCAGTGCCCATTGGTAGGAACATATAAACTCGTCATTTGCAATAAAATAATTTTTACACAAATTTTGGACTTTATATGCAACAGGTAAGGAATTTTGGGGAATAATTGTATTTAGTTAAAAAAACAAATCAGTACAACAGGTCAATATGTGAATGAATTTTGAGATGTAAGGATGTAGAATTTAAACTGGAAAATTACATGTTGGAGAAATAAAGTAAATATTAAATAAATGTGTGTAAAAGAATAGAGTTTATTGTAAAAAAATGAATACCTAAGTTGAAGGTAAATATTGTTATTCCGAAAGAGGTTTATGGCTTGGAATAGATCTAGGAGTGAAATTAAACGACTTTTTAATATTGGTTATTATGTAAATAAATTCATTATTAGTGTAAGAGTTTAGAAATAAGGGAATTAGTAGTTTGTAGAAAATACTTTCATTAGTGTACTTTTGGATCATCAGAGCCAGTTCCTAGAGGGCAACTGCTAATGAATGGGATACTGGGATCTGAAGTAATCCAAGTGAATATTTTGTAGTTAATTAGAATATAGATAGGAGGTGTAGGTATATAATTTATAAAAATAAATCTAAGTATTCAAGGGGAGGGGGGTCACATCTAAAAATGGCCAGGGCCAGATGGTTGGAGATCACCTTGCATTTTGTATTTTAGTTTATAATCGCTTCTGAGTCTAACTGTTTAGAACATTCTTTTTGGCTTCACTTACTAAGGACATGTTTTGTGGATCCTTGTTCACATCCTCAGCTGTTAACAGTAGTCCAATTCCGTTTAATTGGATATGAACACTATCTTAAAGAAAATAAAGAACAACTACTGAAATGCAGCCCAGTTATATCAATAAACAAATGAAAAATAATTTGGAAGCTCTTTATTGAGAAGCTTGGAAAAAAATGATAAATATTATTAGCATCCCCAATGGCCACTAACAACCAACCAAATTTGGGGCCATATCTATACATGAAATGTGCTTTTAACAATAATCACTCTTCTATTTCATTAATTAAACAAACTTACCAAATATGAGTCTAAAAGCCTTGTCTGTGCTGTTCCATTCAACAGTAACAGTAGCACCACGATCTGGACCATAGCCAAGGACAAGCCGGCTGTAACTGTATGACTTAATGCTGACAATGTTGGAGAGGTTGTATTTTTCTGGAAAACAAATAACAAAATAAATATCACATCGTCTTAAACAATGCCTTACAGATGTCGTATCTAACTGAAGATTTGCTATGCATTTTATATCAAGACAGCTGCAGCACAGTATAAAAATATACAGCAGGAACAGTTTGTGTTGGCACTTTTGGTGTTGTTGCTATTTCCACTCCAAGCTTCTCAATGAATTAACCTGTTGCTGCTATTGCCACTGCTAACATATGGTTTAACAAACAGCTGTTAAATGTAGAAGTTGCAGATTCACCAATCGAAATTAACTGTATGAAAATGTACTTTTTCTATTAAAAATAAACATGAAATTTCAGTATTAATATTTCAATATATAAGGTAATTATGTAGAACACCACATTAATTAAGCTGTGTAAACCGCTGCCACTGCCACTCTTCCAAAATGGATGCAACATTTTGACTGTGGGCTGCATCCTTTTAGAAATATGTTTTCCTGTATCTAAAAGTTGCAGGCTTGTTGGACTCTCTACCCTCTATGTTTACAGATCTCTGAAGTTGCAGCCAGCAATTAGACTGTAAGTTACTGATAATTGGAAATCCAAGTGTGTCATTGGTTTGCATGGGTTTAGAGCTCTCCAAATAATCAAACAATTGTATAAAATGATGCACAGCATGTAAAATAATAATTTATTGACAATTATTCGTTTTATTGTAAAGAAGGATATGCCTGTAAATGATCCATTTCATCTACACCATCCATATTCATATTACAATTGTTTGCCAGAACTAGTAACATAATATCATGGGCAATAATTATATAAAAACTGTTACTTTAACTAACAGAGCGGGCATCACGAAGTAATATGCTAAACATATCTATGGCCTTATTAAAAAAACAATTTTTAGTTTTGTTCAATCTCACATTGGGCATTAATATGATATGATTGTTTCTAGTAGCTTAAGCATGGTTATCATATTGACACTGCAAATGATACAGATTAGTTTTAACCATCAATAAGCAACTAAAAATATATAGATTAATGATCAGTTAATATTCTTAATTCAATAAATACACGACAACAATGGACATCATATGGGGAACAAGTTATAATACAAATAATGTTCTTATGCAATAGTAAAAATGTAATAACTTTAGATCCATTATCTCAAATATGTAAACCATAAGATAAAATATTATGAATAAAAACACAGTAAGAATTCCCAACATAATTCATAGATACAAGCCATCTGAATTGAATTACCAAATGAATAACATTAAAAAGCTTTAGACAAACTGAAACAGTGTGGCAGTTCCAGGCAAGCTTAGAATCCAGTGTAATACCAAGTAATTTGGCATGATTAAAATTATAATTACAAAATTATTTTAAAGTAAAAAAATTAATTGTCTTATCATTATTCAACTTACAACCATTATCATTGAACCATTTAGCAGCAGCCTGCCAAAATTGTTATCCCTAAATAAAATGGAATCACAATTCAAATTATAAGATAAATCATTAATCATCACAAAAATTAATAAGGATCCAAGGTGGAGTCCTGAGGGACAATATTTACATTAGCAAAGGAAAAGTTTTCTCCTTTTACAACCGATTTTTGTCTATGATTAGATTCTATTAATTTTAATTCATTGCCTTTAATATTATCATAAAAAAGTTCAGAGCAAATAGTTGTATGGAATACACAATCAAAAGCATTAGAAAAGTCACAGAACACAGCTTAGTACTATCACAATTTTAAAACTCCATAACTATTGACTGTATCAGATATTCAATTGCATTTAAAGTAGATAACTTTGATCTAAAACCAAATTGGGATGCAAGATTCAATTCAAAATAATTAGTCTGTCTAATTATTATAATTTCCAACATTTTTGCAAAGATAGGAACAATCGCTCTAGGTCAACAGTTGATCTAAAACCAAATTGGGATGAAAGATTCAATTTAAAAATAATTAGTCTGTCTAATTATTATAATTTCCTACATTTTTGCAAAGATAGGAACAATCGCTCTAGGTCAATAGTTGTCAACAATGTTAAGATCGCCTTTTTGTAACACGGAAATAATTTGAAATATTTTAAGAGAATAAGGAAAGATATCAGTGATAACAACTGATTGATGCAAAATGTTAACTGATCAAAATATAAAGAATTGCAGACTTGATTAATTCACTATTCAGTCCATAAATATAATTACATTCTGTACCTTTTAAGTACCATACAATATTGCAAGCTGCACAATGTGTGACAATTCTCTAACAGAAACTATTGTTGTAGATTGATTTAACATTAGAACATATGTAAATTATAATTAATCTGTCATCTAACACACTCTTATGCTTCACTTACTTTTAAATGTCATGGTACCAGTTTTGAAGAGACATCCCCTTCATCTTCAACCAACTTGACTCTTGACGAGTCATCAAGTTGGTTGAAGATGGAGAGGGTTTCTCTTCGAAACTGGTTCCACGGTATTTAAAAGTAAGTGAAGCATAAGAGTGTGTTAGACAACAGATTAATTATAATTTACATTTAACAAGCTTCACTGTGAGAGTTCCAACAGAATTTTTTAAAATGTATTATTTTTCGAAAGTTCTTAAATGAATTAGAACATATGTTCATGCTGGCCAGATATGAGATATGCTTAACAGAATTTATAAAATGATTATTAAAATCATTGGCTTTAATACTTGAATCACAGATTTTCCCCACATTATTTCTTATGGCATCCATAACCTTTCAAGCAAACTTGCACTTGTTGGAAGATTTATTGATATTGGTATATGGCATCTTAGAGATAAGCGTATCTGCTTCATAAAACAATATGAACATAGAATTTATAATATATATATATATATATATATATATCAAGCAAAAACAACATGAACTATGCAAGCAGAAATAAATAAAACATTTACATTGTCACACAAACGTTGCTATATATTGAAGGCCTTTGAACAAGAACACAAGCATCTGAAATGTAGCAACATTTGTATGACTATTTAAGTGTTTTATCTATTTCTGCTTCTGTGGTTGAAGAATAACACAAGATGTTTGAAACATAACAATATTTGTGTGACTTTTAAGTGTTTTTTATATTTTTGCTTTTCTAATTTTGTTCATCATGAGTCAGATAAAAGTGTATTATGGATAAAAAGGTGTATGCATTCAGTCTAAGAATGAAAATTGTTTACAGAAATTTCCCCATTTTTACCAATTTTCAAGTTTTTGTAAATCACAACATTGTTACTTAAAAGAGCCAGTGTATTATACAAAAAATATTCTTTAATTTCTTGTTTGTATCATTGAAATATCTTAACAAATAAAGGAAATATTAACATCTCTTCAGCACAGGAAATTCATATTTCTAGCCAATTTAAATACCTATTCTGTTTATTAGAAATTCATAAGCAGCCAGAGGGTGATTTAAATTGCCAATGGGAAAAGTTAAAAAAATAGAAGAGGGTAAATAATTCCGTTTTCATTATAGCAGAGCACATAATATCTGCTTACCAATACGGAAATATTCTGCCAACTCCTCCACAGCCATGTAGAGGTGTACTATCTGTGCCCAATCACTGAAGAATGAGTCCACAGTTTTGGCTGCACTGTCAGCAGTGCCCATGTCATATTGAAAGTATACTGGTCGCCGCAGACCTGCAACCGAGACCAACAAGGTATTTGTAAAATTAATAATTTTGTATCTATATAATGTTTTGTTACATGTAAAAGAAAATGAAAACACTTTTACTGTTAGGGATGAAATACATGGTGAGCATAACATATAAGGGACGATTATTAAGTCTGGTAAATTTCAATGAAATGGAAGGGAATTTTGTTCAGTGGCATGACTGTTGGTAAGTATGATATTGTAATGTTCAAATTTTCAAACAGATGTAATGCACAGTTCTTTGTTGACAGCTATCTTAAAGTGATCAGTGTAACACGTTTCATAGAAATGGATAAAGATGAGTATTATGCAGTAATACAACATTTTTTATTTAAAAAAGTGGACATGGCCCAGATATAAACTGAGCTGATGAAAGTTAATGGCGGACTTTGCTCCAACAGTCAAGACCATTTATTACTGGATAAATGAATTTAAATGTGGTCGTACAAGCACTGTAGATGTTGCATGTTTTAGATGCATGACTTAGGTTTCTTTTAAAGAAATGGTCAATAAAATTCATAGTATAATGATAGAAGACTGCCACATTAAGATTAATGAGATTGTTGAGATGGTAGGCATCTCATATGAACGGTACATAATATCCTGCAAGAAATTCTGCATAGGAAGATGCTGAGTGTGCAATGGGTCCACCTTTGTTCACTCGAGACCAAAAATTCTCAAGGAAGGATATTTCAAAATCATGTTTGGAAAAGCTGCACTATAATCCAAATGACTTCAGAGTGTCATTTTGTGACTGTAGAATTTGGATTCACCACTACACCCTGGATATAAAACCCAGTCAAAACAGTGGGTTGGTGAAGGTGAAACCGTTTTGTCAATGAAAAAAGTGATGGCAACCTAATTGGGACTCACAAGGTATTATAATAATTATTTGGAAAAGGGTAAAACAGTGACTTCCTGGAATGTTATTGGACCATTTGCATAATGAGTTGAAGCAGAAGCAACCAAGATTGAAGTAAAAAAGTGTTCCTCCACCAGGACAATGCATCTGCTCATACGTCACCATTGTGATGGCAAAAGTGCATAAGCAGCGCTTCAAAATAGTTCTCACCCTTTTCCCCAAATTTGGCTCCATATGACTGTTTTCTCTTTCCTAATCTCAAAATTTGGCTTGAGGGAGAGGAAATTTAATTATTAATTTTAAAATGTAGTCAGTAATATTTTAGCTCACGCGGGTACGTGGACCGCATGTTAGGTTAGTAACTATTGTTTATTTCTATAAGAGCTTGTTTTAGCAAAAAAATGTTATTTATAATTATCTTTACCAGACTTATTAATCCCCTGTCATAATTATGAGTAAGTTTGATGTGCCTTGTCATAGATTACAGAAGAGTTTAAAGAATTATAAAGTTGCTGGATTACTACTCTCTAACAAATTACCAAATGAATTATGTAATTTGCAGTTAAGTTTTTATAAGAGTAAGATTGCATAATTGCTTGTTATCACATCCAATTTATGTATGACACAAGAATTTTTAGATGCAACATTGAAAAATATATGAGCATGTATATACATATATAAATTATAATTCTTTTCCTTTTTTTGATATTTATAACATTATGTTAAATTATCAATAAACCATTCAATAACTGTGACTGAGACAGTATGAAATATCCTTTATATATCCACTGACCTTGTTCTTTGGGATGTGAGCTTGCAAGGGGACTGCTGGAGAAAACAAATTCTGCCACCCAGCTCTTGGTACCCTTTGCTTGGGCTCGTATTGTCACACACAGCAGTCTCTTGAGCAGTGCAAGCCAGTATGGAGATTGTGTGTCCACCCCCAGAGGAGGTGGCAATTCCACCAATCTCAACATTAATGCTGTTGCATTAGCCTCAATCTGTGGACCCTGGTGTGCTATATTTCTCTTCTTGAGCTACAAAACAAGAGCATAATCAATTCCAACTTGAAAGCAATCTCCTTTTGGTAGAAGTTGCATGAAATTCATGTTCAAGAAATACAAAATAATGCAATGTTTTCTAACTTTTGATCATTATTTTATCGACTGATAACTAATAGGTCACCCTTGATATTTAGGCAGCATTCCAATCAGTAAATTCCTCCATACAAATTGCAAAGAGAGTGTGGTGTGGATATATGAGTATATTAAATATAAACCAATCTTCATTTTTAAATCTTAATTCACTATTATTTTACAACACATATTTTATTTTTACACATAGTTTCTGGCTTTGTTGCACATGAACTGCTCCACCTGCTGATCATCGCAGAAACACTTCCGAGAGCCTCCTTGAGTGGCTCAAACATGTGGAATTCGCATGATGACAGATCTGGGCTGTAGGGAAGGTGTTGGAGGGCAGTTCAGTACATTTCCATTAATTTTTGTTGTGTCTGAGCCACAGTGTGGGATTTTGCATTGTCATGGAGCAACATCACATTTTGGATGGAACATCTTGTCTTTGGGATTGATAGGTCACTTGCACATTTGCCAGAAGTTTGCAGTAATAGGCCAATTAACAGTTCTGCCCTTATGCAGGAAATCAATAAACAAGACACCTCTGTAGTCCCAAAAGATGCTTGCCAGGACCTTGCCCACTGACAAAATACATGTTTGTTTTACTAAACATTCCTCATCTTTTTGTCGCCACTCCCTGCTACTCTTCTTGATTCTGGGGTATAGTTGGTGCACCCACATTTCATCACAGACCACTATGCGATGCAGAAATGTCTCTCTTTCTGCTTCATAGTGAGCAAACAATTGTTAAGAAATTCCACATAAACAGTCTTCTGTTGTTCATTCAACAGCCTTGAGACCCAACTATCAGTAATTTTTTGGTATTGAAGTTCATTTTTGATAATGGAATGGATTGGACACTCCCATTAGGTAATCTGCATAAATTTCCAACACTGTGACGATAACCCTCAATACATGGGTCCCGTATACTCAAGTCTTCTCCTAAATAAAATTATTCTCCAAGGATGGTGATAGCAATATTTTACTAACACTACACATGGACTATTAAAAAGAAAATGGAATTCTGAGGATAAAATATGCTTTTCTTTCAATACAAAAAGATACATTTGTTATAGTAATCTTCCAGCATTACCAGAAAAATTCCTGCACGATTGGTTGTGCAATGAGAGAAATGCTCACAAAAGCACAAGCCTTTTAAAAAGATTTTTAGGAATAGATATATTACCACTCCACTGTCAACAGCTTTGTAAATGCAATATTTAACATTTCAGCATTATTTGTTTTGCTGTATATTGTGGGGGAAAAAAAAAAAAAAAAAAAAAAGACAAGCTTATAGCATTAGAAATCTCAAAATATTTAAGCTTTAAAATAATATCAATGAGTAAAATGATCATATAGTAATGAGCATTTTACTCATGGAATAAATCAATTCCCTGTGAAGCCACCAGATGCCTGAACTATGGAATTTTGTGAGTTCGATTTGTTGAAGCAAGAACTTGTTTCTATGACCCACTTTCATATGCTGCAATACAGCATTCTAAGTGGAAATTGCAGTACAGAGCAAAAGTTCAGGCCTGTGGACATCACATAGAGGACTATCAATGGTATCAAAAGGAAATCTCATCATAAAAAAGATTTCATTCTCCCTGTATTTTTCTTGACCCTGACTTACCTGAATCACAATGATTAAAAACCCATTGTGTCATAACCAGAGTTCAGATGTTCAAGCATTTATTTTGGTTAAAATAGGCAGGCAAAAAGGCACTGAAAATGGGCAGTAAGAGAATTAAAATAGGTTGTACTTTAGCCTGGCTGAAGATGGGAACTAAATGTTCTGGAAACCGGTTCCATATATTTATGAAAAGTAAGTGAAGCTTTAAGAGTGTGTAGTTCAACTGAATCATACAATGATATCAACCAATTAAAATAGGTATTTATTAAAAGTGAAAACAGATGGCAATATCACTCATTATTAATGAAAATAGGTATTTAAAGTATTGAACAATTTTTTATCACATAATTAAATAACTTAAGCTTACTTTTCTTGGTTACAAACAACACAATGTTTTTTCAAGTTATCAACTGCCACAGTCAGCTGCTTGTCAGAGAGTACATTTTTCATAATGGAAAAAGAATATTCTACTTCCACTGAAGTGGAACACATTTAAAACAAAGCTATTTTGGAAGGATTCAAACCAGTTACAAAGAATATTCACCTTTCAGGACATCATAGAAATGTTGATCAAGACGAAGTAAAGTAGTTTTCAATAGTCCTGACAAATAAGCAAAAGATGTCAAATGGTTTCTGGTCAAGTTCATTTTCTGTTTATGCATTTACATGGGAATAAGGTTAGTAACTTTTTTACTTCTGTACTAAACTCATTGTAGGGAAGGTATATTGCATAGCTGTATTGGTCTCATCTTTCTCACTTGCAATTATTTCTTACATTTATTCAGCTGAGAAGTTATACCCACTACAAATTTCCTAGAATTGTCTCATGCAGATCAATCACCAAGAATATTCAAAACTACAGCATTTCCCTCATCCTATCTATTTCCTGGTATTCATATGCCAGAAGTAACCGTACATTCCTTTCACTATAAACATTCTACTATTTAAAGCTGTTAAGTGAATGGGTTGAGAATACAGTTTTCGATTGCTTGAAAAGAAATAAATGTATAACAAGATTCTCAAAAGATATTTTTATGAGGTGAACATGACATTTAATTTTTATAATTTTTTTCACTTCAATATTGATATTTTTATGTGCATTTTGAAGTACGTAATCACAGAAAAAATCCATAATGAAACAAAATGGCAAAAATGGTTTTAAACCTTAAAATAGGCAAAAGGAAATTAAATAGGTAACAGAAAATAAAATAGGCCCTACAGACCCCAAATGTGCTGAAACATGTTCATTTCTATCTGACTCTTCAATATATCCACCCAGATTCAAAAGGCATTTTTCCCAACTTCTGAGCTCTGAGCATAACACAGCCCATTACCTGTTAAAAAACTTACCTCCTCAGACAGAGTAATGAAAGGCATTCTTTCATCACACATTGCAACAACATGTGCCAACTCTGGAATGAAGTAAGCTGGGTGTTTGGTGCGACGTGAACCTGGCTCCTGACGACCTCCTGCCTTACGTTTTCCTGGTGTCTTCTCACTCTGATCTATATATAAAATGGATCACTCAATAAGTAGATCCAGTGAAACATAGAGTTTGATTTGTCTTCAAAAAATTTAGAAAAGAATCCACTGTGATTTTATATTAAAATTGTCCCATTATTGCATTAAAGAATTTGACCATTATGCAGTTTCAAAAATCCATAAAAATGCTAATAGCATGAGACCAATCATACACAATAGATAAAATGTTAAATAACATATTCAAATCATTTTAGAACTTTCAAAGTTGGGCATCAAAGATTCATTTGATTTAGTTAAAAATTCAAAATATCAGAACCATAACAGGAGACTCAATGGTGTCATTTGATATAAAAGTTTTATTCTCCAGCATACTAATAGAAAGACTTACACAATTTTAAGGAAATGGCTAGTCTTTCATATTTATAAACAGAAGACTTACTGAAACTACCAACACATGCATAAAGCAAAATTTCTTCAGTTTTACCAAAAATATTAACAAGTTTCTGGTCTAGCAATGGGAAACCCCCTTTCTCCTTTTCTAGCAGATGTTCATTGTTTTCCTTATTACACATATCACCTTATTATCACTTATCACCTTATTACACATATCACCAATGCAATAATTTTCAATAAAGGGTATAGGTATGTGAATGACATTTATAATAATACTAATAAAACATTTAATAGATGTTATAAAACTCCTCATACGGCAAGATAACTCTATACAGTTCACCATGGAAGAAAAATTGGTTGCTCCCATTCCTAAATTTAAAATTGTAAGAAATGCACAGACTCAACTTTGGAATTTATAGAAAATAAACTCATACAGAAAATGACATAAAAAGTAAGTCATAACCACATTCCACATAAATATGCTATGTTCAATAGCTTGGCATACAAAATAGTTAACATCCTACTCACAGAAACAGAATATCAATAATTAATACAACAATAGTCAATAGTTGCAAAAAAAGATATTATTATAAAAATTATAATAAATTTAAAAGACAAAAATCTATAAGATAGGTTTCTGCACTGGAGAACACCAAGGAAAGTAGCAAATTTAAAGTTTCACTTATCTGATTTATCACAGAATATTCAATAAAGAACATGGCATAAAATCAGCCCCAAAGAACAAATCTAATATTAAAAAGTTTACTGGGTTCCATATTAAGACACCATACCAACAGAACAGAAATCAAGAATTTGAGAAATTGAATGTGAGAGTGTAAATAAAAAATACATTGGTAAAACAAAGAGAAAATCAAATAGATTTAAATAGCAGGAATTTTCACAATGAAATATAGTATAATATAACACATTATTTATGAAGAAATCACTCAAATTTCACTACTTTTGTTCCACTAACTTGGACAGGTTTCTAAGGCTGTTACCTTCATCCATGGAATGGAACCATGCTGATGATGAAGGCAACAGCCTTTGAAACAATCCAAGTAAATGAAACAAATTAGTGAAATTTGATTTCCTATAAATAGATAAATCAGTGGTAGCAGCTCACTTTTGGATACAAAGTAATGAAATTAAACCAGAGGTTAATCTGCTGAAAGAACTTCACAATCTCATACTTGGGAAAAAATTTCCTCCTGAAAAATAGAGGAAAATTTTTTATGTTCCACCTGTGGATGATTTCAGCTAGTTCCTATTCAAATCATTAGATGCCTCCACAAAAGCACCTGAAGTAGATGATTAATAGCTGATAGAACCAATTGCCCCTGAAATATGTCCTAATGCTGTATATGTAAGTGGAGTTAGTGTTAAAATATTTAACTAATTCTAATAGAATATATAATCACTCAATTGTCTATAGCTTCCTAAGTAAAATTTAAATATGAATTAATTTATATATAGTGTTTATTTTCTCCATGCTCAAATTGCACATACCATCAACACTTGTGAATGGCCCATGTGTAATAGCAAATGCATCATATTCTATAAGTGTCAGAACCTTCAGATATTTCTTGGGGATTTCAGTCTCAATGCTGTCATCATGTGGATCATCTTCAATGGATGAATGCTTTACCAAGGCGAGATAGAAGGAACAGTCCACTTCACATGGGCTTGATTCTTTCTCTTTCAGTTCCACAATCTGCAAATGACAATTTCCATCCCCTATCATCACTAAAACCATCATCCTGAAGATCTAGGCAACAGGCATAGAATATTAAAATAAAAGCATACTATGGTTAAACAAAATGCATTTCCAAAGTAAGAGTCATTCATTCATAACATCAATAAAATAGTATTGACAATTTTATTTTTTCTACACATATGCTTCTTTACTTTACTACAGAGTCACCATATCTTTCCATATTGAAGTAAACTGAACCCCATTCTATTCAATTTGTCTATAGATGATAATAATTGGCTTAAAGTGAATAAAACTCATGACAACATAATAATTTAATAATCTATTAGCTGTTAATAGACTTGTGTAAACATGTTTCTGAAATTGTCAAAGCTACAGTATTATTAGGTGGCATGTCATGCTTAGAGAATTAAAAATACACAAATTCAAGACAATGCCTAACAAACATATAACAATTATTAATTGATATCATTGTATGATTCAGTTGAACTACACACTCTTAAAGCTTCACTTACTTTTCATAAATGTATGGAACTGGTTTCAAGAACATTTAGTTCCCATCTTCAGCCAGGCTAAAGTTCAACTGGTTCCATACATTTATGAAAAGTAAGTGAAGCTTTAAGAGTGTGTAGTTCAACTGAATTATATAATGATATCAATTAATATGATTAGCTTCACTGTGCAAGTTCCAATTTACATTTAAGTAAAAATTTAAATACAACAATTACCTTAACCACTATATATAGATTTACAATAGACTTATTAGATAACTAGTATAGCCATAAATACTGTCACTAACTTTTGGCTTGGACTGTAGAACTCATTTTCCAGGTAGCAAAGCAACCCTTGTACTGAAGGTGCGTGTTTTCAACAGTGAAAGAGAAAGAGTGGATCTTTTTGTCTTAAGCATGGAGTGAGGTGAAAATGAAAACAGCAAGGTTGGAAAGTCACCAACTGAGATTTTTCAAACCCTGAAACAGCTAAAAATCTGCAAGAGGTTCATCTAAAAGACAATTTAGTGATTACTGAGACAGGCAGTGTAAGATTGCCTGAGGGTTGGTCATCCTAGCAGTGTGAGGACAGTGGTGTCCTTGGGGTTAGAGCTTATCAGCAGAGCACAGAACATTTCCTTACACTGCAGATGAAGCAGCAGAGGAAACTGAAATCAACTCAGTTCCTGTAGCAGTAAGTCAATAGGTCATCTGGGAATTCTCTTTACCAATGAGAAAGTCTTCTACATTGAAGATAGTTTTAACCACCAGAAAGATTGGGATATGCAGCAAATTCTTGGGAAGCTCATGAGAGAATTTCTAAGATCCAGAGAAGTCACCACCTGTCCTGTCATGGTTTGGTGAAAAAGAAGTAAAAACAAGTGTCAGAATGTATGTGGAAACTGTTTTGAACCCTCTCGTGAAGGATTTGAATAACACCATGTTCAACAATGAGCCCTGGACCTTTCAGCAAGATTCTGCTCCAGTTCATTAGGCAAATATTGTGGTTGCAGGCATATGTACCATTCATCTCCACTGCTGCCCTGATCTTAAACTTGGACTACAAACTGTGGTCACGCTAGAGGGAATGGTTGCAAGAAAAGAACACCCTTCACTTAAAAGTTGGAACCATTCCATGATGGCAGCAGTAGCAGTTTTTTCTATTGATACTATCCATTCTGCAATAGATGATTGGCTAAAGAGACTCCAAGCATGTGTGCTTGCTAATGGTAGACATTTTGTAGGCTAATCGGCTGAAACTGTGAGTAATGCACATGTGTTTATAACATATTAAAAGGAAATTGAAAAAATCTCACACCATATTTCACTTAAAAATGTTAATTGGAACTTGTAAAATTAAGCTGATCATATAATTAAGATCACTGTATGATTGGGTTGAACTACATACTCTTATTGCTGCACTTGTTTATAATATTTATTTAAATAAATAAATAAATAAATAAATAATATTTATTTAAACTTATTTCTACTGAGTCGATGGTTAGCTGAGGATCCGAACAAAAGGATTCATTAAACTAGTTCTACATATTATAAACAAGTAAATAGAACAATAAGAGTGTGGAGTTCAATTCAATCATACAATGATCTTAATCATATTTCACTTGTTCACAAAATAGTTTATGACAGTATTTATGACTAGACTAGGTAAATACTGCAAAAAACCAAACAATTAAATACAATATATAATAAATATATCTTAAGAAAACTGTTTAAATCAGTTACAAAAAATAAATATGCCAGGAATTAAGTAGATACATATCACATCAATATATCATCTAATCTGTACAAATGATATTGGCCATATAATTTATTACTAATTATTTAATAGTAAAACCATTATGGATTTAATACGTTTTGGCAATTTGTTAAATAGGACCCCATTATGGTTACAGGGATCTTTATTTGCAAATGCTTAATTTGTACATTTTCTAGGGAATCGTTCAGACCTTGTGTTTGATTTGATTATAATCTTTGTTTTGGGGAGGAATTATCTGCTCTGTTTAATTAGGGGAATAGGTTTATAAACATATAATGAGCAAACAGTTGAAATTTGTTAGTTGATGGCTGTAGTTATGTCCATTGGGGATGCTGATATTTATCATTTTTTCCCTGGCTTTCCAATAAAGAGCTTCCAAATTATTTTTAACTTGTACGGATGCTATCAAGTTGGTTGCATTTCTGTAGGAGTTCTTTGTTTAGGATAGTATTCACATCCTTACACAATGGGCAGCAGCTGTACTTGACTAATTTCATCCTGAAGAGATGTTTTGGCAGGCAATGCTGGACAATTGAACGGAATTGGACAACTCCAATTTTTCATAGTTTCAATAAAAGATGTTTGAAAGTCTTTAGATCGTCATATAGTTTTCTTTTAATTTTTTTTTGCTATTTTGTTGTTCTTATTCAGTTATTAATCTTTTTATGAGTTTCAATTTAGAAGGAATTTATAGTTAAAAAGACAGTTTTAATTTTATGGTGGCTCTTTTTTTGCTAAATATCAGAAATCCATTCTCCTTTAATCCTACATGGATTGGAATCCATTGTAAAACCATTTCTGTCTTTCTGATATGGATTGCATACAATGGAATCTTGATCTATCATTACCAGAAACATCATTTTCCTGAATGTATTGATCAATTTATGCAGTCCCAAGCGTTTTACCTTAATCTTATGTACATAAAACCCGAATTCATCGTTCCTGAAAGTATCATTTTCCTGCTTCATTCGCAAGTTCAGTCCCAAAGAAATTTATCCTTCAATAATCCTTTTCAAATTGTAATAGTAGAGCAGTGATTGTTGTATGTACAGAGTTTGCATCAAGCTTGATCCGAGAGTGCATAACTCGAACTCCCCGTAGTTGCCAATACTTTTAGAGCCACAGGATGATGATAGTCAAGGCACCTTGCACCTTTTCCCAGCCAACTTCTTGATGTTGTGGAGCCTGGTTCTTGGAGCCCCTGGTCACCAGGTGGCTATATCTCCCTATATACCTGATGTCTGCTGACATGTAATATTGAGTAACGTTACGAATAAGGTGGGCGATGGATCGGGAATGAGACCTGGTTTGGATGTCTAATGTAGAGTGTGCTTTCTGCACTTATCTCCTTATAGCATCATTTTCAAGGCCAGAAGATTATGGAGGAAAATTGTGGGGAACATAAATCAGTACCAAAAATCCACATTTGTGGAAAATAGCAGAAATTAATGCATGAATTGAAAATTTTTGCAAGGTGAATGGAGTATAGGCCTCCTTGGAAGTCAGCTGAATGGGCCAGAGTTGCAGTTGCCATCAGACCATAGGGTGGATAGTTAATCTCCTTGAAGCCACATTTCTTCACTGCTTCCTTTGCAACGAGAGCTGAGTGCACAGGTGCATTATCATGAAGAAGGTGCACATTGCCACTCAGCTTTCCTCGCCTTTTCTCTTTGATGGAAGCACATAATCTATGCAGTAGGCAGTATAGTACTACCTATTTATTGTGGTATTCCTCTCCTTGAAGTCAATGAAGAGTATTCCTTCACAGTCCCAAAGATTATGGTCAGGATCTTCTTTGTGACTGAGTGATCTTGCCCTTTAGAGGCAGTGCTTCGCCAGGTTTACACCACTCACTCCAATGATTCTCTTTTGGACAAGGAATCAAAGTATAGTAACATAGTTTCATCTCCTGTAACAATGTTTTGTAGAACTTCTCTCTCATTGCCAGGGTAGAACTCCAAAAAAAGCCTGACAACAGATGTTTCTTTGAGCTTTTGGACTGAGGAAAGAAGTCCAGGCACTAACCCTATTCAGTTTAAATGTTCATGAATAATTCAAAGGACTGTTGTTTTAGAAAAGGTCCAACCTTGCTGCTATTTCTGAAACTTTGAGCTGCCCGTCTTCCATAATTTCTCCTTCCACAAGAGTAATGTTTTTAGGAGTGAGCACCAAGGGCCAACCTGTACACTCTTCATCTTCAATGCTTTCTGGAACCATTCGCAAAAGTTTGACCCATTCTTTTATGGTAGAATATGAGGGGGATACTTCCCCATAAACAATGATCACTGTTTAATTTCATTTGGACTAAGTGCTTCTTTTGTGAAGAACTTAATAACAGTTCAATACTCCATTTTGAACATGCTGCAATCTTCTACACATAGCCCCCTTTATGCAACTATATCTGAACAACTGAACACAGCGAAGCAGAAATTACAGCTGCAATTATTTACTTAACAGATAAGGCATGACACCAGATAAGGGTTTTGTGAAGGAGAATAAGCCTTATCTGCGAGGCTGGAAACTTATGAACCTACTCTCATACATCAAATAGGGATTACTTTGAGAATGATCATCAAAGTTAAGAAAATAAGTAAAAAAAAGTTTGTTGTCAAAAAAAATTACGATCATTCTTTATTGAACAGCTTTCTTATTTGGAGTAAGATTTAAGCAGCTGTAACCTTGGTATCAAAGCATGTTGAAAAAAAAAACCTCTAAGGAACCAAGTGTACAAAACATGCAATGTAATTTTGCATATACACTAACCAATATTACTGTGGGATGACGATGCAACCTTACAAACATGCGATGGCGTCCAATCTTTGCCATGGGGTGATCAGGATGATGCAGCAGAGGCAAACGTTCATGAGGTGTTGCTGGGAGATGTTGTAATGTTTTCTCACAACGCCTCTGGGTGATCCAGTACCTGAATCAAGAGCATATGTGAGAAATACCTTATGCAGAATATTCTCCCCACAGTGCTGGGATTCTCAGCAAGTTCCTGCAGTAACTCAATGATGACCTCTCATTCTTAAGCATAACTTATTCTATAATTATTAAATTTATTCAATAATTTAAATTATTGAATTTAAACAAAGTAGACAGTAGATCAAAAAAGGAAGAATCAGGGATATATCAAATAAACTGCAAGGATTGTGAAAAGGTATACATCGGTAAGACTAAAAGAAACATAGGCATTAGAATGAAGGAACATATGAGAAACATCAGGCATAAACAGATAGAAAAATCAGCTGTGGCGGCACATTTCTGGAATGAACACCACGAAATTGATAAAGAAATAAGATTACTGAAGGCTGTCCAAATTCCTAAGGAGCTCAGCATATGGAAGGACATCTTTATAAAGGAAAAAGAAAAAATTCTTATGAATTTTGAAATTCCGGAAGCAGACAATATTTTGTTTAAATTCTTTCAGAATCCACCAGAGCGCCTTACAGTTGCCCATTATTCAAACTCTGCATGAACTTTAGTTGTACTCAGTTGACAATGTGAACGATGTGTTTACGAAACATGTCCTGTTATTTTAATAATTAAAGGAGTGAAACGCTCATGAGTGTTGATTATTTTAACTTTTTAATAAACAAAGAAGTTATATTTCATTTTACTGTGTTGATTCCTTCAAAGGTATAAATTAAGTTATATTTCTTACAATACTAAACCTTTCTCCTTTTTTAATTAAACCTATTCTGCCAAATTTATATCCTTTAGAGTTGCTTATTCCTTATGGTCTTATACACACTAACACCAGGTTATTGGTGTATAAGGATCCTGTTTAACTAGTATTAGATAGCTAGCCCTATACTCTCCCCTACTCTTTTCATCCTCATTTCACTATCTGACAATTTTATTTTCAAGCACATTTCCTAGGTATTTTACACCCATAACCATTTTTGTCTTACCTTGCCTATGAATTTTCCTAGTTCCTTAATATTTTCATCTTTTTTTAAATTTAAAATTCTTCTACCTCTTATTTCAACAGGTAGGTTTTCCCATTTTCTTAATATGAACTGTTCCCTCCAAAACTTGGTTTGCATTTGCTGGGTTCCTAATGTCACCTTTACCTTTATAAATTGGTGTTACAATTCCCACTCTCCAATTTTTTGGTATTTTTCCTTCTTCAAAGATTAGTTTAGTAATCATCCCAGGATGTTTAATCTGTTAAGGTCTTCTATCCAAGCTTTCCAACATTCCCCTGGTATTCCACATGCTTTGTTAGGTCTAAACTTTTTAATTTGTTCCAAAACTTCACTTGAAGTTATTTTGCTATCTAACAAGTCTATTTTCCATAAATTATCAACATTCAAATTATCTTGAATAACCAAAGTTTTTACTCCCATGTCAGCTGCATATTATACTGAAGGATGGATTTGTTGTTCATTAGGTTTAACAGCACAAAACTGTGCTAAAAGATGAACAGAGAACAAAAATGGGATATGTGGCAAGAAGAATATTAGCAATATAAAATGTTAGCAAAATGTGGAGCATAGAGGTGTGAAAGAAAGGCATGTATTTAGAAAGAATATACAAGGATAAGAGTCATAAGATTACCATAGACTTGGGGATCTAAATATACCAATAACTTGGAGTTTTGGATATGACAGATAATGAGATAAAACCAGCTAAATTATGTGATATAGAGTTGGTTTGGTGACACTTATACTACACTTTTATTTGGTTTTGAATTGGACATGTTTCAGGAACATTCACTCCCATCATCACCAGAAGACCAACTGGTAGAAGCATACTCTGTAGGAGAAATTTATCAAATATATCTAATGACAGTGTCTAGGAGTTCATAACACAGTTTTTATTTTTGATGATATACATGTTTTCCCATGTTGTTAGTTTCAAAGGTATGCAAGTGTGTTTCAATAATTTTGTTTTTCTAATAATTTCATGATTTTTTTTAACCAAAGGTGGGCTGCCACTGCCAATTTTTGTTTGTAATGGATATTTCTGAAATGTTCTTTGGTACAGGTTTCCAAATTTTTAATTTTAGGACATCATTAACCAGGTGTTTAGGTATAACGGTAAATGCATCTCTATGTATCTGTACCAAGTTTTAAAAATAATTGGAAAGACATCAGTTATGTGAGCTTCAAAATCGCTCATAAATAGATCTCCCAAGAAAGTTAATAAATTTACAGGAAAGATAACTACAATTTACAATGAAAATTTAGGAGAATGGATTCATTCCCTTTTATAGATTTGAAGATCATAAAAAAGAAAATTCCATCATACAGGAGTTATGTAAAGTAAGCAAATTCCTCAGCCATTCAAATTTGTGAAGGTATTACAGAGCGCTAGAGCAGAGAAGTTAAATATTGAGTTTACAGAAATTGGGAGGAAGCAATGACCTCTGTGTTTACTACCAGGAAATAATTATACATTGGTGCCACTACAGGACTTTCTAAATTTAGTTTTCAGGCATATCCCTCACTCCTATCGAGTACAATTTCCCTGATTTTCATACACTATTTTTCTTCTTTTTATTTAAATGGTAAATACTGAGTTTTGCAGCAAAGAAACAAATATTGGTGCTGCTAGAGTGGTATTTAAATTTTGATTTTCAGGTAAACCCCCACTCCTAATTGTCTAACTTTACTGATTTTCAGAAACATTTTTCTTATTTTGAAATTTTTGCTTTAAGTTATACCCCACTCCTAATGGTCCCATTTTGCTAGTTCACAAACTCAGTTAACACTTTATTAATTGATCATTATATACCAAGTTTTGTTGAGAAAAAAATTGTGGCCACTAGAACTTTGACAGAAATACACACACATACATTTTTTTTCATCATCTTTGGTGCCTAGTAAAATCGATGGAGATTTGAAGAAATTTTTCAAAAATCTTTTCAAGGGTACAATCTCAATAGCTACATTTCTTCAGAATTCACTAACAACAGAGCAGTCTTTGGAATACATAAGAAACCCTACCCACAGATTTATTTGAGTAGTGTTTAACATCCATTTTTCCTACTGAGGCACCACAGGCGGTGGACACTGATGATACATGAGATGAAATGATAAATTGGGAAAGGATTTTTTTTAAGGAAGGAAACATTCCAGGCCTAAGTTTAGGGTGCCTCCCTGGTATTTGCCCATTATGAGGACTGAGGAAAACCTGGAAAAAAACTCCAGTCAGGGAGGACAATCCTGGTAGGATTTGAACCCCAGACCTCCGGCTCACAAGTCTGTGTCTTAACGACATTGGCCACCCATAGCAGTACCTACCCACAGTGACAGTTATATTAAAAATAATAGCTTTAATCTTAAAACACAAAGTCTCTGCACCTCTCATACAGATTGGGGAATGTTCCACCCAATAAAAATAATACAAATAGCAATACATCATCAACACTGCACTGCAAAATGGTTTCCACAAAAAAATAAAAGATGTCAAGAATATCAGTTCATTATTACAAATGATATGCAAATCAAAAAATTCATATAACACCCTAACATGTTCAATATAATTTAAAAATCACAATATATTTTGACTTGTCCACAATATTTCCTGCAAATATTCTATACCTTCTTTCAGTTGTAAAGACTGTGATCAGATATATATTGAAAAAAATGAAAAGAAATCTGGATCAAAGAGCATATCAGGAGAATCTGTTATAAACAGATAGAGAAATCGACAATGGCAGTCCACTTTAGTCAAAATTAATAGAAAAACAAAATTATTGAAACTAATGACATGGGAACAAATTTACATAATCAAAATAAAAACTGCATCATGAACTTCAAAACACCATCATTGGATATATTCAATAAATTTCTGAATGCTTCTTGCAGTTGGTCCTCTGTCAATGATGAGAGCAAATGTACTGAAACATGTTCAATTAAAAACCAAATAAATGAAATATAAGTGTCACAAAACCAACTCTATTTGCTATGTGCACCATCCTCAATCAATGTTTGACAGTATTCAAATCGGCATTTGACTGCTTCAATGAGATTTTTCGACAATGATTAAACGAGATTGTTGATTATGGTCAACTTTGACCATGCATGCTGAGCCGATTAATTCTGTTGATTGCAGTCAAATTACAAAAAATGGCTGCCCATTTCAATTTTCTTAAAGGTATTCAGGACAAGATAATATTCCTGGATTACTTAAATCGGGACCAGTATCAAAACTGGATTATTATGGAAAGAGGTGATCCTTTTAAAGAGTAGTAATGGGCTTTTTATTGTACCAGTTTTAAAATACACACAAGTATGTACACTAGTCGCATAGGCCTTAGGGCCATACATGCTGATATCATCCTTGTAACAATCAAAATATACATACATGCATATATACTTATATACAAACACATCGATATACTAACATTACAAATTTTCTGTGAGTAGTTTTATAAACATATATACCAACATGAATAGAATCCTTACAATTTCAATGCAGTCGAAGTTTGATCACGTTTTAGTAACCCCTGATCAGCATGGATATTGATCCAGAATGGTGTACACAGCTGTATATCAATATTTTTTACTATTTCACTGTGAATAGCTTCAATGGTATAAGTTCATATGTACTAAATTATTCAGAAGTTGGATTAATGTATGAGTTGGTTGGAATCAAGTTAAAATGTGTGCAGTTAAACCAAGTTTATAATGCTGATTATGTACAGAAGTCAATAATTAATAATTCAATTCAAACATGAATGGGTATAAAATTCAAGTTACTGTTAAAATTAAGTGTATCTGAAGCATCTAACTTTACCTGAGCTCTGACACAAGAGTAGGGAGACGTGAGTGATCTCCATTAAGTGCAGTCTGCAGTTCAGGGATGAGGGGGGCATCGTACTGGGGCACATGGCACTGCAACATTCCTGTATGGGTATCCACTGTAACCAATAGCTGCTCTGCCCGGAGACATGGTTGGAGAACTGGCACTGACAGTATAGCAGGGGAACCTTGCAAGTGGCCTGCAATAGATCAACATCTTATAAGAGGGATGTTAAATCAGAAACTATATTCATCTATACCAACCAATTTATTTCAATTGGGTTCATCAAAAATTAATTTCTATGGCCAATAGAAAGCTACAGAATTGCATTACAATATGAGGGGAGGAAAGAAATGATAACACATAATTAAGTTTATTGTATGACTCAGCGTAACGACAAATTCTTATTGGCTCCACTTGTTTATATGTAGAACATGTTTTACAGACCATCATCTGCATCTTCAGTTAACTGTCAACTGCTGGATAATTCATGGTATTACTTTGGAGATGTATATTCTGCTCCAGTGGAGGTGTGATGAACTTAAAAGTTTGTTTTCCTCCTCTGAAGTGTTTAAATTCATTAATCTGTCTCTGTATTTATAAATATAAATTTTCCTCTATGTTGCCACCTCTATGAGTCACTATGGTAAATTTAAAATTTTGCCTTTTCACTGTGTTGTAGTTCTCTGTCCAAGAATGAGATGCTACTGCTGATTTCTCCATATGTTTGTATTTTATGTTCCTGTAGTGTTCTTTCAACTGCATGCCTAAGTTTCTCTTTTGTTTTTCCAATATACTTTTTTTCACATTCTGCATATTTTATTTGGTAAATACCGGATCTCTTCACGTTGGTAGTAACATTTTTTTCTCTTTAATTTTTTGCAGATTGCACCTCCAATTTTGTGTAGCTGTGTGATACAGCCTACACATGACTTACTTATGGATGATAAGAACATCCTTTTACAACCACTGAAAGACTGTAACCAACATTGTAGAGTTCAATAATATACCCGGCACAAATCCACAATTTTTTAACTTATTTATGACTAATTATTGCACACAACTATGACAGCAGTACCTTCAGACACACATTGGTGCAGTTGCAAATGTTACCAATAAAACTTAGGAGTGGGACAGCAATTCAAGGTTGTTCGAGCTTAAGTAGGGTACATTCCATAGGAACCATGGTTAAGTCAGGTGGTAATATGGTGTGGGAGCCAAAATGACAGCAATTCTCTGACACTTAAAGTCAAAACATACATCCCTCATATCAGTTCAATTTACTCAGCCTCTCACTCAATCATAAAAAAATTGGAAAATCGTGTTTATAAAATTATCCCAGGCCAGAGTATGTAAATGAGACAAGCTCTGTATTAGTCCTTGCTGAAATCTGCAAGCACAGTTACTTTAGCCTCACTACACTTCATTGCAGTTATTAATGAAATTTTGGAAAGAGATGTTCCAGTAAACCATGGTCTCGTCATCTGTTAGGATTTCAAAATTAACCACAGTAATCTCTTCTAAGTAGGATATGTAAACTTAAAAGAAGTTAGGAACTGTGAAGTTGTTAAATATACAAATCAGTCAATATTAGATGACACTAAAACTTCACTAACTAGTTAATTCTTCAGAACATGTTTCAAGAGTGTTTGCCTCATCCTCAGCTGGGGACTGACTAATGCTGGCAGGTGATGTAGTAACCTCTGGTGGTTCCATTAGATAATGGAACGGGAAGTCCATTGGTGGAATGTCTCATGTTAATATTTCATAACTCTATGTTTATTTTTTAAAATATAAATCTTTTCCCATATTGCCAATTCCTTGGGATTGGTGGTAGCTTTTAACAGTTTGGCTTCTCCCGCAATGTCATGATCATAAGTCCAAAAATGATCTGCAACCGCCAATTTATCCACACTCTTTACGGTTTCACTTACATGAGATTTATTCAGGACAATGTTTCGTGGAACTATTTCCACATCATTAGCTATTAAACCACTGTTGAATCATTCATAGAAGTTGGGTAGGTAGGTATCTGGGTTGTCTGGGGGTCTAGTGATAAACTTAAATAAAGTGCTGTTCTGCTTCCAAGATATCAATTCATAAATTTATGCTTATGTATTTTCATATAAATTCTTTCCCACATGTTTAGTTCTTTCTTAAGTTTTTAATAACTTAATGCCAATTTCCTATTTCATGGTTTTCATTCCAAAAATGTGCTCATTTATCTATTTGTTTTTAAAGTCCTGAATAAATCACATGTAAGTGAAACCTTAAAGTGTTCTAAATATCCTACTCAGAAGAGATTATTAATTGCTGTTTCACTGTGTTCGATTCTAAATTGAATTAATATTTAAATTAACCACAGTATTTTCATTTCTTTATGTAGATCTTTTCTCATAAGTTTCTATGATCAGTATGTTTATATTAAAATTTTTATTCCTTTTTCATTTCATGATTAATTTCCTAAACATAATCGTCTACAGTTCATTTATGTGTTTTTTCATATATGACATTCTTAAAATGCTCTTTAAATTTGGTATTTATCTCTTTTTTGTTTTTTCTATGTTGATCTTATTACAATCCAAACATTTAATATGGTAGATGCCTGGAATCATTTCTGAGGAAATTATGTCTACATGATTTGATGTTAGAGATTCTTTATAAAGTACTTGTTTTTTGAAGCGTCCAAGATGCAATTTAAATCACTCATCAATCTACTAGCAGTCAAGGATGCTCTGTCAATAAACATTGGTAAGTGGAGTAATAAGAATGTGTGACCTACTTACCAGCTAAAACATTTAATTTATAAAATAATCATCATCTAAATCTAATATGGAAATGTCGAAAATGTAACATATCCTGTTTGAATGCTCAGGAACAAGGGAATGGAGACATAATTGAAATGGTTGAAGTTAAATAAATAAATTGCAGCTACGAAAATGCTTGGTAATCAAAGTCAATTTAGGAATCTGCGGCGATATTTGTATAGAGTTAGGAATAAATGGATATGGTTTAGTGAAGAGAGAGAACTTTTGATTTGAATTTGATTTGTTCAGAGTAATCTGTATATTAGAAATATTGTAATTATCTATCAGTGTGTTTGTTAAAATTATTGTGTTGGCATGTGTTCAATATTGGCCTGGTGTAGAACTTGGGTTGGACCATGCAATATTGTTATCTGTATACACTTAATAAATACACAAATAAATATCACAGACATTTTCATTACTCTTATAAACGCTTAATCAGTGAATTCTGCATAGAGTGGGGCATAAAAAATAATGTTGGTGAGTTCCTAGTAGCTGTTAGGAATGCTGATATTTATAATTTTTCCCTAGCTTCCCAATAAAGAGCTTCCAAAATATTTTTCATTTATTTGTTGCTATCAAGTTCCCTGCATTTCAGTAGATATCCTTTGTTTAGGATAGTATTCATGTCCTTACACAATTTCATCCTGAAGAGATGTTCTGACAGATAATCATGCTCAACAATTAAGTGGAATCGGGCAACTCGTATTTTTTTTTGGTTTCAATAAAAGACGTTCGAAAGTATTTAGACTTCACATGGTTTTCCTTTAAGTTTTTGTTGGATATTTTGTTGTTCTTGTTCAGTTATTGATCTATTTATGAGTTTCAATTTAGAGGAAAGTTCTAGTTCAAAAGATGATTTTAATTTTATGGTGGTTCCTTTTTTTGTTAAGTATCAGCAATCTCATACCCCTTTAATCCAACATGGCTTGGGATCCATTGTAAAACTATTTCTGTATTTCTAATCTGGATGGTATGATATAGTTTTCTTATTTCATTTATAGTATATGTTAGTGGGTAACTCTAATTTATTATTCTTTGTAGTGCTCCTTTAGAGTCACTTAAGATAACAGTTCCTTTATTTATGTATAAGAATAAGTTAGAAAAACTAAAATAATGGTATTTAAAAAAGAAAGTAGATTAAGAAAAGATGAAAAATGGTATCTGAATGAGAGGAGTTGGAAATAGTGAAAGAATATGATTATTTAGGAGTGAGATTAAGTAGTAATGGAGGTTGGGAGTCACCTGGTAAGAAGGTCAAAGGAAAAATAGCTATGAAATATGGTGGACTTTTGCATCAGTGATGTTTTTAAACTAAGAATTTAAAATGATTGAGTTAAATTTGTAACACTTATATCACCTATATTTAAAAAAGGAAAACTAAGTTTATGGAGCTAATCACTCTCATTATCAGTTCCAGATCCACTGCTAGCCTTGTTCTTTGTGATGGTTTGGCTTGTCTTTGGTAGTGGTTGGATGAATTTCTGTATTCAGATGTAACTTGGCAGGATTTCAAAGTTGAAAATGTGACTTTTGTTTTTCCTGATATCAATATACTATTTTTCCTGTAATATTTTTAAGTAGTTTGGAATTCCTGTTAAAAATATTACAGGAAAAACAGAACTTACAGTCTGGAAAAACATTTATATCTGGAAGAACAAAAATCACATTTTCAACTATGAAATTCCACCAAGTGACATCTAATATAAAAGTTCATCCAATCACCACCAGAGACAAACCAAACCACCACGCAGAACAAGGCCGGCAGTCGATCTGGAACTGATGATGGGAGTGATTAGCTCCAGAAACTTAGTTTTCCTTTTTTAAATATTAGTGATGTAAGTGTTACAAATTCCACTCAATCATTTTAAATTCTTAGCTATAAAAGGATTGAGAGTATGTTTATATAAGATAACAGAAAGGTCTGTAAATTGATTGGAGAAGTTGTATGAAGCAGTGGTAGAGTCAGAGAAGTTATATGGAATGGAAATTTGGGGATTATTACAGATTATGAACATAGGATATCCTACACTAATGTATTAAACATGCTCACACTAACTCCAGCCACGATTTCCAATGTCGGTCCTGGTGGTGTAGTGGTAACCATATTTGCCTTCTAAACCCAAGGTTGCAGGTTCAAACCCGGCCAGGATCGATGGATGTTTTTCATACGTAAAAATCCTAAGTATGGCTTCCTTAGGAAGGGAAGTAAAAGCCATGGGTCCCGTGTCATACATTTATGGCATGAAAAAGAACCTCAAGCCTGAAAGAAGAGGCCTCTGAGCAAAATTTGTCGGCCATTTCACGCCCGGAATTGAGTGGGAGGCTGATGACCTGAGATGTTAAAGAGCATCCTTAAATAAAACAAATAAAAAAAAAAAATCACAATTTTCAGTAATATTACTTGGTCAACAGCTGATGATGAGAGTGGAAAAATGGAGTTAGTGTGAACATGTTGAACACATTAGTTTAGGATATATTACCATTCCATTGTCTACAGCTTCGTAAGTACAAGTTATTTAAATACATAGGATGTTTGTAGAGTTAAAATGGTAGAAAAGGAATGGTGGTTGAATGAGTTCTGAAATACTGATACAGGAATCTGAAATTAGAGGATGATAATATATTTAAAACTTGTATGAAATATCAAAGAACAGTTTTGGACAATAATTGGTGGAAGAGAGTGAAAGAAACATTGGAACAGATTGGTAAGGATGATGTATGGCAGAAAGGAGAAAATATTTCAATAGGTTTCTGGAGGAAAGTAAGGAGGATGATAGAAGATATTGAGAGGCAAGATATATGGTCAAGTTTTGAGAATAAAGGATGTTTGAGATTGTACAAGAGAAAGACTGAGGTAGGGAGATAGTATAATAAACAAGGGAGGGAAGGATATGCATTGATGCAAACAGAGGCATTGCATCTTAAAGTATTTATAAACATGTGTTATGTGTGGAGAAACAGAGGGTATGTTTCATTGTTTGATGCAGTACAAGGAAACAAGTAATTGGAGAGAGGGTGTATGTAATCCAAAATGGAATTAAATGGAAAACAATATTGTAGCAATAAAAATGTTGACAATTAGAGGATGGGAAAGAAGTAGGAGCATGGGTGAGTATTTAAGAAAAGTAAGGGGCAAATGGAATAAGAAAGCGAAGAGAGAAAAAGAGGAAAATTAGATGACACAGGGCTCCAACTCTGTTGATGACCACTTGAAGCCTCAATAAAAGTTGGGTCAGTTTCAATTGTAAGAAATGTATTAATCATTTGTCATGTTTTTTGCAATAAAAGATTGAAATAAATATTCTATTCTATAAATGCTGCATTACAACTTACATTCTACATCCTTCAGCATTGTTTGCAGCTCCTGTTTCAGCTCAGCCAGGCGACTTCGAGTTCTTACATAGATTGTGTGTACCAGAAGCCTCTCCATGGAGAGCAAGTCTGACCTGATGGCCCTGTCTGCTATTTCACATTCCTGTAACACAATTTATTTCAAGTTTGTCCAAGGAGCATACAAAGGGTTATCATAATCATTTTCTTTTTCTAGAAGAGCCTACCTTGTTGCCAAGAGAAGGAACATGAACCACAGTGAGTGGCCTAGCAGGATCATGAGTGTCTACCTGAACGGTGAGACGATATCCTAACTCTGATCTGGGGTCCTTGCTAGTTAATTCTCTGAAAAACAATATAAGGATAAATGTAAATGGCAAACTCAATGATTATAGTACTGGTAGGTAAAGAAAATATGAGGGTTAAGTAATTAAGTAAGTTATAAATTGATGTGGGGGTAGTACATGTTTGAATCAGGACCTGAGGCTATTTCTATTAGATGACAGCATTAATTCAGTGGCAATGGGTGGCATTTGAAACAGGACAAAAGATGTTTACAATAGTGAAACAGTAATTGCTAGATGACAGCATCTCTGAGTGTACAACCCTTGAGGAATGCTCCATTGTGCAATTATTGTGGGCAAAAGTTATGGAATAATGAAAGAATATTTATAAAGAAATACTTCCATCTAGTGAAAGTGCCTGTCATGCCCAGCTGCTCACAACAAGGTGCAGAGGTTCTCTAAAGGGTGAACACATATTCAGGAAAAACACCACATCAGTAATGAAGATTGCCACAAATGGAAATTTGCAACGAGTTGAAAACTTTATCAGAGGGATAACTATAGACACTATAGTTGCTGCTATTGGTTGATCACATGGCATGGCCTACCTCATAATGCACAACAGTTTGGTTTTCACAAAGTCTGTGCATGACAGGTGTTGCCCATGCTGACACCACAAAACAAAATGCAAACAATGGCCAACCATGCATCTCAATCACTATCATGAGAGAACATTATATTCTAGCCCAAACTGTCACTGATGATGAGTCTTGGGTTCACCATCACCAGCCCAAGACAAAGCATGCGTCATTGTGATGGAAACTTTTCTGCATTGCCTCATAAAAAAAAAGTGACACCAGCTGCCGAGAAAGTGATGCTCAGTCTTCTGGGATCATGAAGACATACTGCTCACCGCATTCTAGCCTCAAAGTCAAACTGTTAATGCCAACTCATAATGTAACATTCACTTGAGAATTCACAAGGCCATTCAACAGAAGCAGGCAGGACTCCTCATCAAAGGCATGTTGCTCTTGCATGACAATGCATGTCCTCATACTGCCAACAAAACAAATCAGACGATGCAAAATATAAATGGAAAGTGCTCGAGCATCCTCCATATAGCCCTGACCTTGCTACAAGTGACTCCCATTTGTTCTGCTCTCTTAAACTTCATCTTTCAGATGAACATTTTCCCAACAATGAAGCTGTTGAAAGGGAAGTCATGCCCTGGTATCGAAAGCAGCTCAAAGAACAGGCTTGTGAAATGATGGGACAAGTACCCTCAATATTGAGAAATTATATTACCCTCTTACTGTACTATTGCTTTTGAACAGGTTAGAGAAGCACATATTACAATGTTATACTTACCTCCAGTAAGAGATTGAGAGACATTTTCCAGGGGTGTACTCTTCAACATGAATATGATCATCCAGTCGATCATGACACAACCTCAAGGTTTGTGAGTACAGCACCTACCAACAATAAAATGCACCTAAGGAATTTCACAAGGATGAAAACTACTGTCTTTGTACTTGTCTGCTTTAAAAAGCAAATAATTAATACTTGACTGTATTTAAGCTCTCATGTAAAATGTACCTGCTTTAACACTTTCTGGTTGCTGCTTTGTATATTATTTATCAACTTTTTATAGGTTTTAAAAAATTCCTAACACTTGAATTATCTTAGATAATTTCATTATCGTTTTTTTATTTTTCTTTATAATGTTAATCTTTAAATTACATTTTAAATAGATACATAATTCTCATTTCATCATTAAAAAATCACCATCTTGTCATAAATATGTTGCTGTTTCTAAATATAAAAAAAAAACTTCAAATAATTAATAAATCTACATTTATAAAAAGAATACATTAATGTTATGACAATGTACCAAAGAATACATGATACAATTATACATTTCTGACCAGACAAAGAAGCATTCTCTACCAAGTTATAACTTATACCTATATAACTTTATATTTAACTAGTATAGCTTGTAGTTGTTACATCAAGCAAGATATATTATTTATATAATAACATTTATGATTTTCATATTAGTGATACTGAATATGTTTTAAAATCAGTTAAATGTCTCATGAACTGAGCCCAGAAATTTAGGCATCTATTTTGGTTAAAATAGGCAAGTAAAAAAGCACTTAAAATATTAAAAATAGACAATAATGTAATTAAAATAGGTATTTATTAAAAGTGAAAACAGATGGTAATATCACTCATTATTAATGAACATAGGTATTTAAGATACTTTATAATTTCTTTATCACATAATTGAAATACTTAAGCTTACTTTTCTTAGTTACAAGTCACAAAATATTTTTTTCAAGGTATCCAAGATGCGCATTGGTTTCTTGTTCAGTTCATTTTCTGTTTATGCATTTATAGGGGAATCAGATTAGTATCTCTCTTACTTCCTTCCATACTGAACACATTGTAGGGATGGTTAATTGCACAGCTGTGCAGCTCTCATCTTTCTCACTTGCAATGTTTGTTATATTTATGCAACTGAGAAGTTAATCCCCATCACAAATTTCCTAAAATTGTCTCACATAGATGGAAACAAGGTCATTTGCCTGACAATTCAAAACTACAGTATTTCCCTCATCTTCTCTATATACTGGTATTCATATGCCTGAGGTAACAATGTGTTCCTTTCACTAATGAAGATTCTGCTATTTAAAGAGCTTAAGTGAATGGTTTGAAAAGAAAGTTTTTGACTGCTTGAAAAGCAATAAATGTATAATAAGATTATCAATAGATATTTTTGTGAGGTGAACATATAATTTAAATTTTATAATTTATAATTTTTTTCACTTCAATATATTGAAAGAAATTCTTTATGTGATTTTTCAAATACATAAATAATCACAGAGAAAATACATAATGATCCAAAAGAGGCCAAAAAATGGGGGGGGGGATTTTAACTTTAAAATAGGCAAAAGAAGGAAAAAATAAATAAAAACTAGCTCTACTGACCTCAAATGTACAGAAACATGTTCATTTCTATCTGATTCTTAAATATATCCACCCAGATAGAAAAGGCATTTTACCAACTTCTGAGCTCTGCTCATGAATTATAGTATCCCAAAGTATAATTCTGTAGTTATTTTTGTGAAAGGAAAATGTAAACATTTTGGAGTATTTGTAGTTAACATGTTTGGAATACGAATTCTTACTAATTTCAAACTATTATAAAGATAATCCAGCAATAAATTATAATTATCTTCAGTATATTTATCAAGATCAAAATATTTTTATCTCAAATGCCAATGCTTCTACTGTACATTATGGCTCCCCCAGTCTGACAAGAATATAGCCAACTTCTGAGATTGAGATGCCTGGAGAGCATGGTTATATTATCCCAAAGATAGCTATCGCCACGGGTGGCCGAGGTTGTTAAGTCGATGACTCGTGAGCGGGAGGTCTGGGTTCAAATACTGCCAGGACCGCCCTCCCTGACTGAGGTTTCTTCCAGGTTTTCCTTAGTCCTCATAAATGGCAAATGCTGGGGAGGTGCCTAAACTTGGGCCTGGAACAATTCCTTCCTTAAAAATAAATCCTTTCCCAATATATCATTTCATTTCAGGTGTCCATCGCCTGTGGTGCCTCTGTAGCAAATACAGGCATTAAACACCATTTATTCATTCCAAGGATAGCTGCTGAGAGATGATAGATAATACATGAGCTCAGGGACCTTTGTAGCATAAATTTCCTATACATTCCCCTCAAGACCTGAGGGAAAACCCCTGAAAATATCTTAGCTAGGAAGTTGATGTGAATCGCACCTGGGAAGCACAAATTTTACCACCAGACAATGGCAATGGGAGAGATCAAAATCTTTTTCAAACAGATGGGTATGACTAATTTTTCTAAAAAGTGGAGTGGATTTTAGGTTTAATTGCAATTTGTGTTTGTAGTATGAGGTGTATTTCATTTAAATGTAGTTTTCTGCATTAATGGTGTTTGTGTTTTCAGTCTGATATTGCATTGTTTGTTACATGGTTTAACATATATTGTGTTTAGTTTAAGAAAAATGTTTATTCATTATGTATTATTACCTTTGTTAAAGATTTATTTGTTGTATATAATGTTGTTTTTACTACTCTCCAGTTAAAAAATTTTAGCCCATTGTTTTTAGTATTTCTAATTTTCTGGTCTGATGTTTTGGAACAACAATTAGTGTTTCATTTTCATAAATTATGATGGGTTTTACGTATTTTTTGTACAGGGTTTCTTGTGTGCTTCCCCATTTTGCTCCTCCTAGATGTTTCAGGATGTTATTTGTGTATGTTATTTTTTCTATGGTTGAGGTAATGTGTCTTTTACATTGAGTTTGCTGCCGAGGTGTATTCCTAGATATTTGTTGTTTTCTTTTTTCTGTAGTGGGGAATTTTCCATTTGTAGATTGAAGGACATGTTATTAATTTCAATGAGAAAAAGTGATACGATGACTTTGTTGTACTAATTATCACATTTTTCCTCTATTCAATTTCAGAGTTTGATAAGTTTTCTGTTATTTTCTTTTAAATGTATTTGGCTGTTCTCTTTCTTGTACTTGAACATGATATCCATATAATTAGGATCTGCAAACATGCATGTATTGATGCTTTTGATTTGTTGTACATGGCATGATGGTTTATATGTAGTATTGATGATGAATAATGTGGGGCTTGTGATGGTTCCTTGAGGTACTTCATCTCTTGTGTTTCCATACTTTGATGTTGCAGTTCTATATTTAGTTTACTATTTACCAGCATATGGTGAACCAGTGTACCATTTTCTCTAAGATGAATATTTGTAACATTTTAAAAAGCAAGTTGTTTCTCCAAATAGTATCATATGCCCTTAAAAATCTATGAATACTGCTAGGGTATTTTTTATATCCAGTATCATTCAAATACTTGTTGCAACATGTTTCTATTATTTCTGAAGCCAGGTTATTCTGATGTTAAGAGGTTACTTTTATAGAATTTATAAACTCAAAAAATGTAAATTTATTATTATCAGGATATTTTCCCACGATAGTTGGTTTAAATTAGTTTAATAACAAGAGCTTTCTCCAATGCTATGACTGGCATCTTCAGTGAACTGAAAGGGTTTGAAGAAGCAGAGGTACAGAATCGTTAGAAGTGGAAGGGGATATGCGTGTTGCAAAGTTGTGGTGCAGGGCCCCTGCTCTACAAAAGTGTGATCTAATACTTACAAGTATATTAGTGTAAGTCATTGTAAAGTATGATCTTGTAGTTTTATGTTTCATGAAAGAAGTGCAAGTAAAGTATTAGTAAAAGGTTACAAGGATGTCATATAAGAGCAAGATGGAGGAACAGCTATTTGCCATTCATTGCCATACCTTGAATTAGGTTGTGTTCACTCCTTAGGGTTTTTAATGAACAGAGAGGATTATTGTCATTCCTGCTTAATGGATATTGTATTTTTTGACAGATATAATGATAATTTAAATACTTCATTATGCATTTATTGACATTCAAGCATAATAATCCACTTTGAGATGATGCTCTCTGTAGCACATTTAGAAGCATCAATTTCAGCTGTCGAGAGATGGCAGAAGAATCAAGCTTCCCGATTGCTCTCATCATTTATTTTATTAGTTCAGTTAACCATTTATATTTATTTATTTATATTGTTTGACAATCATGTTCTCATTATAAGCAAAAAAAAAAAAATTGTGTCAAAAGAGATTATTTTAAAAGAAAATGAAGAATGAAAAGAAATAATTTTTATGGCATCTAGCAAAAGCCTTAAAAATACATTAACTAAGATTCTGGTCTATAATATGGATTTGTTACATGAAATGCCAATATCGGTCACAAGCCTTACTTTAATTGCACTTAACCAAGCTTTTATCATTGTACACAACTGCTAATTTATTCTTTCTTTATACATATATACTCATTATTACCTTTCACTTTCACTAATATTTAGCATATTTAGGTCAATGACTCCCAAAATCATTAAAACGATAATAAATTTTGTGCTAGTATTTGAAGTTGTCAATATTACTACACTTGTAGAGAAATGTATACAACTGACCAGTGCCCCACTAATGTTAATACTTCTGTGGGACAGAGCTACAAAAATCACTTGTACACTTGTAAGTAGTAGTTGTAAATACAGGCATAGCAGAAACTAGGCACAGTGATGAATTCCAAGTCATGGTTATTTCAAAAACCCCTGTCTTTGTTTATATTATCTGTTGGTCTATTTCTAAGGCCTCTCTTTTAGCCAGAATAAAATATCTTGTTGTTGCAATTACTTCAAATTTAAGCATCAATCAGCCAAAAAAATCCTCAACTGCAGAACATGCCATTCAGCATTGCCATGGAATAAAATTTGAAAAAAGTAATATTTAATGATGATATCAAAATAGCCTTACAAGCTTCAAATATGCTTTATTCATCCTCAAGGCATTCACTTAAACACTCCCTAATAATCTTCTAAGAAACAGAGAAGTTTTTTCACTTACAATAATATTTAGAAAGAGAACAGATGCTTTTATGTTGATTAACTTTTTCTATTTAACAGCATATCTATTGGCATATGTTGAGCTTTTAATAGCATATTTGCATGAATATTAAGTAATTTAAATATAACAGATAGGAACAGTGCCTTCCGCAAATCCAGAAGGCACTAACTCCACCAATTTGACTGGCTCAGCCCCCCAGTCCCCAGTTCATCAGCAGCTACCTATTGGAATATCCAGGGGACCTGGCTCCAATCCAACCAAAAGAAAATAACAACACTAAAGATAATTTATACATTTTTCATACAATACAAAAGCTTCTTTCCTTTTTAATTAAACCCATTTGGCTAAATTTCTATCCTTGAGAGTTGCTTATTTCTTAGCATCTTATATACACTAACATCCTGGTTATTAGTATAAGAATTCTGTTTAACTAATGCTAAATAACTAATCCCATTCCCCCTTCTCCCCACTCTTTTAATCCTTTCACTATCTGACAAATCTATATCATTTTTCACACACCTTTCCTAAATAATTTGTACCCATAACCATTTTTTGTTTCAACTTGCCTATGTATTTTCCAAGTACCTTAATGTTTTCGTTTGGTTTTACAATTTAAAATTCTTCTGCCTCTCAATTCATTTGGTAAATTTTCTCACTTTCCTAATAGGAACTGTTCCCTCCAAAACTTGGTTTGCTTACAGTCTAATATACAATGCCGAGAACTATCTGGTTCTTCACACATAGGACATATCCCCTGTATATTTTTAATCTGCTTAAGTATATTACTCCTGTTCTAAACCATGCCAGTCCTACCCTTGCTGCCTTATCACAAATTAAAATTTAGCCTTCTCCGAATATTTAGTAGTTCTTTTGGCATTAACTTCTGGGTCCTACTCATAATTTATTTGGTAACTCCTATCAATTATTTATTTGTAGGCATATAATGTTCTATCAACTACTTAGCCTTTTTGAGAAAATAATGGAATACATGATATGATGCTACAAATGACTCTGCAGTTAAAGGTACTACATTGATTTTTGAGTCTTTAAATTTTGCAATGTTCTATCTTCCACCTTATTCAAAAGAATTCTTTGAGAGGGAGCTTGGTTCAGGACACAGCAAAAGTTGGCTGGGTGAAATTCAGCTGCAAATATCTTTTTCTGCATTTCTTATGCACTTTTAGCTTATGCAGACTATAAACACTTGCTCATTAATACTGTGGCATACGATGGGCTTAATAATGGAAATTATGCAATGATAATGGGGTGTAATAATTAAAAATACTAATAATATGACCCATCATTATTATAACAGTAAAGTATTACTATTCAAAGTCAACAATCGTAAGCTAATTGAAGGCTTGTCTGGCATGTGTGAACACAGAAAAGCCAAGCTCTGTGCATGCTTATGGCTGCAATGTTGGGATGTTTTCATAAAGAAGAAGCATCAGTCTATCAAGATACGTGAGCAGATCAAGAGCAAGAGCATCATAGAGGTAACATTTGAAATTGTGATAGGAATGAAATAGCAAATATGCAAGGTTGCAGTAGTAGCAGCTCAACACAGTTCATTGTATTATTTGTGTTCCTCTTTCCTTGTGTAGCTTTTAACTTAGGATTGGAATATGTCCCTAGTGTTCAGCCATTTGCTTAGTTAGCTGTGTGAAAAATAAACAAATAAGTGGGTACTCTTTCAAGGCTGTGACAATATTATTGCTATTTGTTCACTGGTATCAAAAAGTCATTGTGCCTCTGTTTGTCAATGGTGGACTTAAGTTATTTATCATAGTTTCCCATCTTCCAAAAAGTTGAATGCTAAGTAATGCGACCCAACAAGTGCATCAATTCTCTAACACATTTGCTTCATATTACCTCAAGCTGCAGGCTTTGGCAGAAGAAATGAAGACAATTGTACACTTCCGTCAGTGGTTGAGGGTTGTCCACCAGACGTGACTGTATCACCTGATGGATGTACTGTACTTGCAGGGAGTGCACCAGAGCTTTCCCATCTGGAAAATGGACATCAGAATTCACTAAAAGAACTACAACATAAGAAGGAAATTGAAAAATAACCCACAATTTTACCATAACACTTCTAGGTTTGTCACAGTGCTTTCTGGACATGCATGCTTAAGAGTTAGTACTATTATGATCCTGTGATTTGATTGCATCATTTTCCTTGTTGCTATGACAGTGTAAATATGGCTGCTCTGCTAGCTGTACACCAAGGAGAAACAAAGAGCAGTGATTCAATTTCTCTAGTCAGAAGGTAAGTCAAGAGCTGAAATACATTGGAGGTTTCCAATATGATAACACAACTATATTCTCTAAATTGAGAATAAATTTTTTTAAGGAAGGAGACATTTCAGGCATAAGTTTAGGGTACTTCCCAGCATTTTCCATTAATGAGAACTGAGGAAAACCTGGGGGGGGAATCTGTCAGGGAGGACGGTCCTGGTGAGAATCAAACTCCAGACCTCCTGTTCACAGCTCTGTGCCTTTAATGACCTCAGCCACCCATGGCAGTGCTGGACAAGTGTAATGCACTAAGAGGGAGCAGGAGGCCTGCCAAACTCCATCATTATGAGAAGGTTGTTCAGCAAGCTCAAGAGATGGTAAACTGGCGAGTTGCCATCGATGAAGTACTGTGATCTATGCAGATTAGCCATGATTCTGCCTATCAAATCATCCAAGAAGAGCTCAGCTTCCATCATGTCTATGTGAGAAGAGTATCTAGACACCTTACCTCAGAGCACCAGCATAAGCATGTACAGTCCTACAATTGTTTACTCAACTGCTACAGCAAGAAGTCCCAGAATTTTTGAACATAAGAATCACAGAGAATGAAACGTGCATCCACCACTATCAGCCAGAATCCAAATCCAGTGTATGGAGTGGTAAAATCCAGGATTGTCAACAAAGAAGAAATTCAAGACTCAATATTCTGCAAGAAAGGTAATGCTAACCACTTTTTTGGGATTCAAAAGTGCCTGAACTGGAAGACTACCAGGTAAAGGGATGTATAATTAACAGTGCAAGTTACAGTGATTTGCTGGCCAAAAATCTGAAGCCTTAATATGTACCAAATGCAGAAGCTTACTGTTGAAAAAAGTGCTGTTGCATGACAATGTAATGTTTTACATGGCCAGCCAGACCATTGAAACCATTAAACATATGCGTTTCAAGGTATTGGAAGGCTCTGCCTACAGCCCACATCTCGCCATTTCCAACTATGAACTCTCTGGAGTACTCAAAAATGCTTTACGGGGTTGATTTTCTATGAACAAAGAAGTAAGGGAAGCAGTGAATAAATGGTTGTGTGATCGGCTGAAAATCTTCTGAGAGGGAATATGTAAGCTAGTGGACCACGAGACAAAGTGCATCAATAGGGAAGAAGACTATGTAAAAAAAAAATGACATACTTGTTCAACTCCCATTTTTGATTTACTAAATTGAATAAACAAGAATGCAGATATTTGTTTACTTTTCCTTCAATATCACAAGCTTCTTTACAGTTTTAGAACCAACTTTCATTGTACTGAATGAGCAATGTGTGCTTTGCCTTGTGAATGGATTTTAGCTTGTAATACAGCATGTGAAAGATCAATTCTTCTACTTCATATCTTAAATATTGTATTTAAATATTGTAAGTGATGTAAGAATTTTGATATGTTTTTATTACACTAAATACTTCAAATATACCATATTTACGTGAATCTAGTGCACATTTTCTTTGTCCAAATATATTGTTCAAAACTGTGGTGCACATTAGATTCAATGGCATACGTAGTTAAAAAATGGTAACAGAAAGACAGGAAGAGAATTCAACATAGCTGACAGCAACGTTCGTTTGTTGCAGTAACAGAAATTGGCCATATTTGCGACTAAAGCCAGTAGGAAGAAATTCACTGGACTTCGCAAAGAAAGACATCCTGACAGTGAAGAAAAAGTTTTGGAATTCATACATGAGAGGAGGAAGAACGGACAACCTGTGACTAGTGATACCATAAGAAATAAAGCAAAAGAGGAAGCTGAAGTTCTTGGTATACTGAAACAAGAGTTTAAGGCTAGCAGTGGGTGGGTGGATTGTTTTATGAAGCTGATGTGCTTATCTCTAAGATGCCACCCAACAATTGGCCAAAAGCTTCCTACAAATTTTTATGATTTTAAGTTTCAAATGTGGGGTGCATTAAATTCAATGGAGCATTAGATTCACATAATGGGAATCAGATAACTTGAAATGCTAACTGGAGCTTGTACAATGAAGCTAATCATATAACTAAGATCATTTAAAAACATTTACATATTATCCATGTGCTACACAAAAATTTCAAAATATTCTTAAAGATTTTATTATTAGATTGGCACCTATAAACAGAGTTAATTTTAAAAATCTCCTGAATGACAATATTAAATCTACCAGTGGAAAAAGATATTTACCAAAATACAATGTGCAGAATGCAAAAAGGTCTATATTGGAAAATAAAGAGAAACATGGGCACATGGTTAAAAGAGCACTTAAGGAACATAAAATACAAACAAAAGGAGAAGTAGCATATCATTTCTGGATAGAAAACCACAACAGTGAAAAAAGCAAAATTATTAAAATCAGTACAAGAACCTACAGTTTTAGCAACAAGGAGAAAATCTACATTTACAAATACAGACATGGATTTTCATCTGGGGATCAAAACATAAATTTTAAGTTCATCACACCTCCACCAGAGCCAAATGTACATCCCCAAAGCAACACAAATTGTCTAGCAGTCGATGATTAGCTGAGGATGTGGATGATGGTCTGCCAAACATGAACTGCATTTAAACAAATAAGTGAATGAATGAATAGTGTTTAATGCCCGTTTTTGATACAGAGGTACCACAGATGATGGAAGCTGATGATACACGAGATGAAATTATATATTGGGAAAAGATTTATTTTTAAGGAAGGAATTGTTTCAGGCCTAAGTTTAGGGTACCTCCCCAGATTTGCCATTTATGAGGACTGAAGAAAACCTGGATAAAACCTGTCAGGAAAAACGATCATGAGTTCACACCTTAACGCCGTGGCCATTCATGGCAGTACAACAAGTATGTGTAGTCAATAAGAGTGTGTAGTTCGACTCAATCATAGGATGATTTTAATTATATAGTAATTGTTACTAAAATATTCATTACAAATATAGCTTTCTTCATTATCATCAAAAGATCTACTACTACTTTGATTTTCCCCTATAAAATAAATAATATCTCCTGAATCTGATGGCAAAAATTACACCAGGATTTCAAAAAACTGTATTAAAAGTATTATGTTTTACTTTCAAGTAAAACATATATTCTACATGCCAGTATCTTTCATTTAACATATTTTATTATGAAAGTTACTACTAAGTGTTTCCCAAGTTATACTTTTGAACCCCCAAGGGGTTGCGATCTTGCAAGGAAATTGCCAATTTTTTCTCTAAAAGACCACCACTACCTTTCTGCATTTGTCATGGCTTTCTTCAAACATGAATAATACAAATTGCTTTCTATTAATAGAATCTGTTATTAACAGCATAGGGAATATGATGCATTGTACAAAAATGCAAGATTTGCTGGCAGCAATTTTTAAATAAAATGTTATAATCAACTAGTACAAACAATGGACTTGGTAATTTTAAAAGAATCTAAGCCTTTAAAATTTACAAGCATTTTGCCTAGAGCACATACTTACCTCCCGTTTCTTTGTCCTCCACCAGGATGTCAATGTCCAGAAGTCTCCAGGGGATGTTTGGTCCATCTCCCATTACTGTGAGTGAAACTTCAAACTCATGTTCCACTGTGAACGTTACTCGACCACTCTCAATCTGAACAGAACACACTTATAAAGACAACATCTTACCTCTTACATTCCTATTTATATTACAAACGGTACTCCAAAAACATTCTTTAAGCTTTCACTGCGGGTGTTGTTATTGATACTGATCATTACCAGGCTGTTCTGTTCTGATCATTGATTTATAAACCAGAGCTACAATCGGCATCATCAGTAAACTGAAAGTGTACAGAACCATTAGAAGTGGGAGCGGGCAGGAATGTTCAGAGAGTTGTAGCACAGATGATGTTTGTTGACCCGTAACATATTCCAAGTCTTGCTTATTTGAAAACCTGTGTCTTTGTTTATATTACCTGAATGTTGCTCTATTTCTAAGACCTCTTTTTTTAGTCAAATTTGAATATCCTATGGTTATTGCAATTACTTCTGTTTTTTCACATTTTGTTCTATGGTAATTTCCACAATTTTCTGGCTGATTAAGATGTAAAAGTCACTTACAAAACTCAGTTTACAGAACATAAACAACATTTAAATCTTAATTACAATTTTATGCACAGAAACTTTTCTTTTGTTTTAAGCTTTTTATGGATAATTTTTCACTTTTTTATGAATCAACAACATTATAACAACTTTGCATTAGTGTTTTCTTAATTAGCTAGTGAGTCAATTAAATATTCTTATGCTCCACTTACCATTGAATTATACAGAACATATTTCACAGACTTCGCCTGCATCTTCAGCCGTGAGTCGACTTCTGGATTTGTTGTTGGTTAAACAGACTTGGTGTAGCTCTCATGGAAATTTTATGAACTTTTGGATTAATTTATCTTCTGTTCGGATCTGAAAGTTCATAATCTTCAATTTTTTTTACAAGTGGTAAGTGGAGCATAAGAGTATTAAATCGACCTGCTAACTAATTAGAATAAATTAATTACTTTACTGTATTAATTCCAACATGAAATTAATTTTATATTTAATACTTTCACAGTCAATTCCACGGGAACAGAGTCGGCAAACATCACCCAAAGAAGATAAACAAAATGGATGCTAACAAGGTAAAAATATTGTAAAAAACTGACATTTCCTTCAACCACTCATTTTGGGACACAAAGAAAATGATAAAAAGACTTCCTGAAACTAAAATTGAAAAAAAGATTAATCTTCATGGACATAAAGTTTTTGAATGCATGCCTCAAGAAGAACATGGTACCAGAATTCGTCCAGAAAATTATGAATTCCAACCGAAACAGCAAGATACAAATAGCAGTGGAAAGGAAAATAATAAAATCCAAGAAACACAACCGCTATAAAAACCTTTCTGAAATAGATTTAAAAATGTATGAGTTACATTCACATTTAATTTATAGTTTTGGGAAACTATATTTGGAACAATCTGGAGTTCACATCTTCTCAGCACATTAACTTTAATACAAAAAAGAAAGTTGTAAAGCAACCAAAGAATCTAAAGAACTTGTACCGGGGAAAAGTTATGAATAATAATCGGTCATATACAACCCCTGAACTTTCAGAATACAATGTAGTTAACATATCTAAAGAAAATTTCAACAATGTAGAAATAAAGTTTTTAAATAAAGGACTGAAGACTTGTGTCAATTTCTCAAAAACGTGGAATATATAGTAGATCTAGAGGCAGTGACCAACGGGCTACACAACGACAATAAGAACACCATTTGAAGAAAAGGGGTGATGATTCTGAATCACATCGCCAAAAATTAAGGCTAGATTTAGAGAACAAAACCTTGAATTGCTTAGTAAAAAATTAGTAGTATACAAAAAAGCAGTTAAAGAAACAAATTGTGAACATGGACAAAGTAAAATACAAGTCACAGATGGAAGAACTTCTCAATGGAAAAGAATACATGAAAATAAAAGCAGATCCTTTGAAGAAATGCAGTCTATAAACAAATCGGTCAACAAAAGCACAATCATACCACCCAAGGAGAAACCAAGATACACGGCCTACCAAAAATACAAACTGGGAAATCCCATGAGACCAATAATCAACTGTAGAAACACACCTTCCTACCAACTAGCAAGAAGGCTCCTCCAGAGATTTCAAAAATTTCCTAGGTTTGACAGCTTAAGCATAAGTAATTCCAAAGAATTGGTGGAGAAAAATTAAAGATTTGGTTCTCCAAAAGAATGTTCTTCTAGTGTCCTTTGCCTTCAGAAATGGTTGCAGTCTCTGAAACTACGCAATGAGGAAATTGAGGAAGACATCAAACTAACCGAAGTCTGCATCAGTCAAATTTCTTCAGGTTCAATGATGAATTTCACAAATAAGAAACAAGTTTAGCTATGGGGAATCCATTATCACCTTTTCTGGTTGAATTATATACAAGTAGTTTAGAAATGCACATAACCAAATCATTTCCATACATTTTTAAAGTCTGGCATAGATAAGTGGATGATATCTTTGTGGTGGTTAATAAGAAATACTTGGATATGCTTTGAAATAGCTAAACCTACAAGACAGGGAAATTAAAGTCACTTTTGAAACAGAACAAGACAACATGATTCCTTTTCTTGAATTAAAGATTATAAGAACAGGCAATAATTTGAAATTTGGAATATATAGAAAGGATATGCAGACTGAAAATTATATAAAGGCCAATGACTTCAATCCCACAGCACACAAACATGAAATTCTCAACAGCTTAGCACATAGACTCATTAACATATCCATGAATGAGTTTGAATATGGCAAAGAGTACTCTCACACAATGCAAATGGCAAAATTCAATGGGTATGGCCAAGCAATTGTAGACAAGAAAATCAAGAAATTCAAACAAGAGAAGAGGTTAAAACAGGTTATAACATGTCAGCAAAAAAAAACTACCATTCACAAGAAATTTACTCATCCTTGGGCCACCAAAAATTTCCAGAAAATACTTTGAGAGTTTGGGATTACTTTGTCCCAATGAACAAATTCAGCCTAAATAAAATGCTCAACTCCAGTGATAATGATAGAATATCTGATGAGAAGAAGCCAAGAATATACAAAATGAACTGTTCCGAATGCAATAAAATATATATTTGGCAAAACAAAAAGAAACATTGGAATTAGGCTAAAGGAACACTGGAGAAACATCAGTTTCAATCAGATAGATCTGCAGTTGCACATCACTTTTGGAGAGATAATAGAAATGGAAATCAAATTATTCAAATTCATATTATTGGAACTGGGAATATGGAAAAAATCTTTTTTAAAAATATGAAGATAAGGTTATGAACTTCAAGATCCCAACAGAAGATAAATTAATCCAGAAGTTCATAAAATGTCCATAACAGCTACACAAATTTCATTCAACCAATAACAAATCCAGCAATCAACTCACATCTAATGATGTAGGAGAAGGCCTGTGAAACATGTTCTGTATAATTCAATGGTAAGTGGAGTATAAGAGCATCAAATTGACTCACTAGCTATAAAGGATATATTAATTGTTTCACTGTATTAGTTCCGACATGAAATTAACTTTAAATTTGTTTCAGTTCTTTGATGTGTCTTGTTAAATTGTTAATTTTTCATTAATAGGTGATGTGGAAAAGAAAAAAAAATATTTTCACTGTAGATTTCCAATTAAAAAATTTACCTTTCATAGAAAAATAAGGCTTAAGATTAGATTAAGATAACAGGGGGTTTGTTAGAGTTTTGTCAACCTCCCGCATGTCAGCCTATAAGGTTTATTGTGCAACCCCATTGGAAGAGACACTTTCAATGCTTTCCAAAATCGCTCCTTGAACAAGTTGCAGTATTTTGATTCCAATGTCAGCATCCATTCCCAGGTCTTCCCTGGTTACAGAAAGAGTATGTCATTTTCTTACTAGCAATGAGCAATTAAACAGAATGTACACGAGTCTCATCATCCATTTGCATATTTTGCAAATAGGTTCACCTTTATAAATTTTCACTTTAAATAAATGTTTCCTGAAGTAACCATGTTCATTAATTAATGCAACTACTTACTTTATTCCCCTTTTACTCACTTTCAGGAAAGAGTGTTAATTCCACTTAGGACATGTTCCCTAGCTTATTTTTGTTCATGATAGATTTGTCATCTAATTTGATGTTTTTGCCCAATCCATGTTTTTACTGTGGTATTATTAGTACGTGGTTTGATTCCACCCACTGGTTCAGGGTCAACAAAGAAGAGTCTATTAATATCCTTTTTTTGCCAACTGATCTTTTTAATTTCCATCTGATATCCTCGCAGTTCAAGCCTGTTGTGAGATGCCATGGCAGTTATGGCATTTAGGCATTCCCATATCAGTTTAGATTTAACCTGGTTGAAGGAAAGTGTTTTTAAGGCATTCTGACTATCTGAGAGGGTAAGAACATGTTTACTATGGTAATCCTTCTCAAGTCCTCTATAAGCACAGTTCAGGATAGCAAATACTTCTGTCTGAGAAACTGAGCATCATTTCCCAAGACTTATACTTATATTTGTCTTTGAAGATAGGCCATTTATTCCTCACCTGATTGAGTCCCTCTACGAGATCCATTGGTAAACCATACAAGTTGGTCACATTCTTTATTACACATGATTCCTTCCATTAAATCTTTGCGAGAATCGAAAGTTACTTTAAATGGAGGGGGAGAACAATATTCAGTATTCATTAGATGGAAACCTCACGCTCAGTTAATGAAATATCCAGGAAATTTAGAATGGAGGTATGTCCACTTGTTACACCACAAGTATTTCTCCAATTCCCTATCTGTACCAAGTCTAGCCTCTGCTTGTAAGTAACTGTCCATGGGAGGGAAACCCAACAGTCTCCACTGCAATGGTTGGAATACTAGGTCGATCAGATAGCTGAATGCGGACAAGTAATTGGAGCCAATAAGAGTGCTTAGTTTGATAATCATACAAGGATCTTAATTATATGATTAGCTTCACAGTAAAGTTCCAATTAGCATTTCAAATTTCTTGATGTAAATTTGTTTGTATGTATTTACAACTTACTTCATTATTTTACATTTTAGAGAATGGTGTCCAACCAGTTATATGAGCCTATAAATATTTGAATCACTGAGTTCAAAAATTATGTCAAAAGCAGAATTTGTGACTCTGATGAAAGTAAATTAGCTATAGATCACTGCTCTAAAGAGGTAACTGAATGGCTAGAAGATGTTTAAAGGATACAGATTATTTCAACAGGTGATGAGAGCAGGCTCATAGAACTAGAGAACAATTCCTTTCAAGAACTCCAATTGGTTGTAAAAGAAGATAACATTTTCAAAAACGGTCTTTGATTCCAAATTAACTAAAAATATAAGAATTATACCTGTTGCATCGAAGTCCTAGGAAGTTGTTTTATGAAAGTAGTATCACATCAAAGAGTAGAACAATTCAACTCCAAATCTCTACACACTATGAACAAGAACTGATTTATGCTGCAAAAGTGTCATCATACAGGTCTGGAAAACAAGATGCTCCAAAAAAGTTAAAGAAATTATAAAGTCCCCACATAAAGTCACCAAAATTAAAAAGGCCTATACATTAACAGCTGTAAAACCTATTCCACTTGCTGACAAAGAGACATTTTCATTCTTTGCAGGTAACCATTATACAAAAATGCAATATAAAAACATGTGAATAGGGTATAAAGAGAGGAATTGCAATAATTTTTACCTTACTATATTATTAGAGAGAAGAAAAAAAGAGTTACACACCAAATAAATCAATAACAATAAAAGAAACATCTGCCTCTATAAAATTACAGTCACTGGTCGATTACACAATTGAGTGCCTTGCAGCATTAGTACAATATGTACTAACAACAATTTCTGGCAATGATGAAATTTGCAGTATATTTAAATGGGAATGTATGGATCAAATAGATATAGTCAGTACAAGCAGAAATTTGCAGAATATGACACCAATGACTGATCTTTTTATGCAATCAATTGTTCTTTTAAAATTATATTCTGTATTTGTGGGAGGTAATACCAAAGACAATAAAATTTTACGGCATAAACCATCAACAACAAAATTTTTCAGAGCTTTTAAATTATTATTTGAAAAGGAAACTATTGAACTGGCCAGGAGAGAGGATCAATTAGTTGAAAGTGAAATCAAATTTCTCAAATTAACAAAAACAACACTCAATGGTGAGGACTCAGAAATTAATCAAAAGTTATTGCTGACCATGATGGATGGAAAAATCTGTAATGTTATTACAGGCAAATTTGCACAAAGGTGTTATATATGTAGTGCAAGGAGCAGAATAACACCTTAGCTATAGCTTGAGCAAAGGTCTTAAATATTTTTAGCATTTTTTACTGGGTTTATTTAAAGATGCTCTTTAACATCTCAGGTAATAAACGCCTATTTAATTCAGGATATTAAATGCCGATAAGTTTTACTCAAAGGCCACTTCTTTCGGGTTTGAAGTTCTTTTACATGCCATAAAACTACAACATAGGACCCATGACTTTACTTCCCTTCAGAAGGAAGACATACTTAGGATTTTTATGCCCAAAAAAATCCATCGACCCTAGCCAGGATTGAACCTGCAATCTTGGGTGTATGAGGCAAGTATGATGACCACTGACCACCACGATTAGCATATTTTTACTGTTTTTATGTCGTTTTTGATAGTATTTAATGCCCATTTTAACTACTAATATGAGATGAAATGATAAACTAGGAAAGGATTTTTTTTTAAAGGAAGAAAGGGTTCCAGGCCTAAGTTTAGGGTACTTTCTGGGCATTTGCCATATATGAGTACTGAGGAAAACCTGGAAAAACCTATGTCAGGGAGGACGGTTCCAGTGGGAATCGAACCCCAGACCTTCCACTAATGAATCTACATCTTAAAAACCTCAGCCACCTTTTTTTTTTTAACTGTAAAATACATATTTTATATATGTCATTTTCATACTAGTTTAGATATTACAGCATTGAAATAATTTTGTCCTTCTAGGTATTGATTCTAACCCACTGTGCAGAGGTAAGAAACTTCCTAGTATGTAATAATAAATTTAAAATTGCAACAAAAAGAATGTAATTGTGGTATTTATGCTAGACTAAATGAAACGGTTGGATGACAGCAGATCTGGTTCAGATTTTTTTTTTGATTCGTTTTATTTAAGGACATTCTTTAACATCTCAGGTCATCTGCGTCCCATTCAATGCTGGGTGTGAAAAGACAAATTTGGCTCAGAGGCCTCTTCTTTCAGGCTTGAGGTTCTTTTTCGTGCCATAAATGTATGACACGGGACCCATGGCTTTACTTCCCTTCCAAAGGAAGCCATACTTAGGATTTTTAAACTTGAAAAAATCCATCGAACCTGGCCAGGTTTGAACCTGCAGCCTTGGGTTTAGAAGGCAAGTATGGTTACCACTAGACCGCCAGGACCAACATATCTGGTTCAGGAACTGTGTAGGTCATTATCCTGGAACACTAATTGTACTAGATAGGGGTCATTTGATGGACTCAAAACCTTAAGATGGATCTATAAATTTAACATCAATCCTCCAATCTCTTGATGTACCCATAAATAAAACATTTGAAAAACCTTCATTAAAAATGAATGACTTTTTCTATACATAAACTCACACCATCACAAAGAACATAGTCGGTCCTGGTGGTGTAGTGGTTACCATACTTGCATCCTAAGCTCAAGATCGCGGGTTCGAACCCGGCCAGGACCGATGGATTTTTTCGGGCGTAAAAATCCTAAAGTATGGCTTCCTTCGGAAGGGAAGTAAAGCCATGGGTCCCGTGTCGTACATTTACGGCACGAAAAAGAACCTCAAGCCTGAAAGAGAGGCCTCTGAGCAAAATTTGTCCGCTGTTTTACGCCCTGAGTTGAATGGGACGCTGATGACCTGAGATGTTAAAGAGCGTCCATAAATAAATCAATAAATCAATCAAACAAAGAACAGAGAGACCATTATTAGAACACATGGGCGAATGGATTCTAACTGCATCGTTTATCAGGAATAACACTGTCGTAAAAAGTTTATAAAAGTCTGGCATCTCGAATGCTCTAAGATTGTAATAAAGTTGACTTACATAGACAGCAGAGAAGATGGTGACACATAGAAAGGTGATTCAATTGAAAACAGTGATTACAACCATAAATTTAACATAACAAATTATTTATGAGAAAATCATTCAAATTTCACTAGTTTTGTTCCACTTACTTGGACATGTTTAGTAGGCTGTTGCCTTCATCATCAGCACAGTTCCACTGTCAGCTTCCCAGTGTGATATTAAGATATCTCTCTGTGGAATTTTATGAACTTTTTGATGAAGTTACTGTTGTTTAGAAGATCAAAATGAACTAAATTTTCTTTGTTTTCATTCAAGAATATATTTTCCCATACCGATAATTCTATGGGTTTTTGAAGAGCTAACCTCATCAAAAAGTTCATAAAATCCTCAGAATGACATCTTAATAACATGTTGGGAAGCTGACAGTGGAACTGTAATGATGAAGTAAGTGGAACAAAACTAGTGAAATTTGAGTGGTTTCCTCATAAATAATTTGTTATATTATACCATATTTTACTGTGAAAATCCCCACTGTTTAAATCTACCATAAATTTATTTTATATCTTGGGTTCTTTATGAAATAATACTACACCAAGGTATTTGCATATGCATCTTTCATCATCTTATAGTCCTGGTAATAGATTTACAAAGTTTTATGAAAAGATTTAAAGTTAAAATCTACCATCTCAATAATCGCAGAACATTCATAACAAAGTAGCATGGAACTTGGCTAAAATAAGATGGCACTGTGCAATAATGGGACATGTCTCGTCGAGATCAGCTAACCAATCCTGCTTTTGCAATACTTCTTTGGTGCAGAATTTTGAAAGTATGGATATTTTTGAATAGATCTGAAATTGGCCTCCTTACTTTTTGTGGCTGTAAAACAGTAATAAAAGAGGAGTTTAATATGTGAATAAATACAATATATATGCCATATGATAGTCCATACTTATATCTGTAAATGAATATAATTTCCATGCAGCATCAACAATGTGGGTTAAAAGGAACACTTGTGCCATGCAACTAGTACATCTGGCTGTAAGGAATAATCCTAAGCTTATAAAAAAGCAAAGGGCCATTGCATTACAAAATTGCATAACTTAATGTATCATATCATCTGGTTTTAACATCACTGTCATGAATGACATTACTTTGATGTTGGGAATGGTTTACAAGTTTGTCATTTCCTGTACCTAAATTGAAAGCTAATACTTGCTTGGCCCTTCCCTATGGCTATACTAACCCTTATTTGTAAATCCTATATTAGCTTGACTTTACCTTGAGATTCCTCATTTGAGGCAATAAGTTTCCAGTAACAAGCCGATGTTGGATTACTTGGTTCAGTCTCAAGAGTGTTGCCCGGCGCTCAGATGGAGTGATGGGGTCAGGTGGTACAATGCGCTCCTGCAACAATATGCCACATTCCCTCAGCAATTTCTGCTTCATTCACCTTTTATTGGCTTGAAATTAAAAGATTGACTTCTTACTCTGATGCATGCTGGGAGTCTGGAGTAAGTCCCTGTTGTAAGCACCTCTACCGCTGCAGGAATGTGGAAGTTTGGTAACCTTGCATGCACCAGCGTATCTCTTGCCATGCGAGCCAACATATCTGCTGTGTCCACAAATAGCAGGGCTTGCTTGTCCAGGAATGCCATAATATGCTGTAATAAAACATTCACAATGATACACTTTCGATTCCAAAAATTACTTATCATGATAGAACATAACACTTTCATAAGGGAATGTACATTTGTTATTTATTTAACTGATAATTACATACAAGGTGCTATGTAAGAATACTTAAAGACTAACACATATAGATTCAATGAAAAATAAGATTTCCTTCCTGGGCAAGATTGGGAATGGTAATTTAGGGGCTCAGGAGTGGGATAAGAGTAGGAATTTGTCCTACACGTCAAGAAAATAAAAAGGACTTAAAAGAAAGATCTTAAAAGTTTTCTGCCTCAACTTAGGTAGCCAGACAACTGGCAAATTGAAAAATTGAAATAAATTAATGAAGTTTGGTATTCTGTCTTTAAGTCACAGACTTGTGAGGAGGTATGGGGTTCAAATCATGCTGGGACCATCCTCCCTGGCTGAGGTTTTTTCTAGTTTTCCTCAGTCCTCATAAATGGCAAATGCCGGGGAAGTACCCTAAACTTAGGCCTGTGACATTTCCTTCCCAAAAAATGCTTTTACAATATATCATTTCATCAGTGTTCACCTCCTGTGGCACCTCAGTAGTAAAAAACGAGTATTAAACACCATTCAAAAAATCTCCAAACAAATTCATTAAATTCCTATTTCAGCCAACAATTGTCGACAGAGAAGCCACTCAGATTCAGCCATGGCCACAGCAAATATTCCAAAACATACCAAACAGTCGTCAACAGATGAAGATGGAAATGAAGATTCCCAAAACATCACCTAATTTAAAAATCCTGTAATTGACATCCTATCAACATTCAATTTGGGATGATGTCTTTGGTTTAACATATTACACCTCTGTGTTCCCCTCATTTGGGGCAATTTTACATTTTCATTCCATTAGTAATTTTTATGCAATGTTGCACATCTTAACAACACACTAGTGCAGGGATTTAAGTTTCCATGGCACATGTATCCTTAGGGTTTAGTACAATGCATACTAGTAAGGCATATATACAGGACCATGATTAGCATGTCATATCAGCTGGTCTATTGAAATTAAATTATGGAAAAATACCAGTAACAATGCTCCCCCATACTGACCCTACAATATACTATCAGTGTAGGGGACAGATTACAATATTAATTAAAATTACTCAATAAAGTTTTCAAGCCATAGTCAAAAAAATAAGCAGAATAAACAAATGAAAACGAAATGCTGAAAATTATCAATAGCATGGAAAGATGGGCAGCCACCAATAATATAGAAATAAACTTTAAAAAGATAGTTTTCAGTCTTGAACACACTAAACTTAACTTAACTTAAAATAATAATGAACTACAAGAGAAAGATCTTGGAATAATACTTAACAAAAAACTTTCCTTCTCTGAACAGATCAAAAATATAACTAAGAAAGTGAATAAGAACATATTAAGAAGACTAGCAGACATCAAAAGGGGAGGATCCATAGGTCTCCTTAATGACACATACAAAAGATTTATAAAGTCCATTTTGTTCTATGGAAGTGAGATAATGTCCACAATAAACAACCAACATAAAACTAAATTGGATACAATACAATCTAGGCCCTTAAGAATAATAACAGGAGTCATAAAACCAACACCAATTGCTGCAATGCAAAGCATAACTAACAACATGCCAATTAAAACAGAGCTAGATATTAAAATGGCAATACTGGGACGGAAATTAAAAAGTAATCAACACAGGAATAAATGGATTTATATTCCACACAGCACACAGCAATTAAACATACAACTGACTTTCAAAAATGACATACTAAAGAACATTTTAAAAATAAGCACTAAACCTGTCATTATACAACTGACCCTTTACAATATACAGATATCAGCGAGAAACTAAATCTGAATACAGTGGTCTCCAAGAAGAACAACCTACCTGAGGTATTAAGACTGACACTAAACAACTTCACCCAATTGATACATGGTGTGAGTATAAACAAATGGATTTCTTAAAAACTGAGAAACAGGCTTTGGAATATACTATGAAGAATTTTCTCTCATTTGTTTATATAAGAAATAAACAAAAATTTGTTCAAAATCAAAATATACATGACAAGAATACTAGACAAAAAGCAAATCTACATCGCCCAACTTCTGCACTTTCATGCCATCAAAAAGGCATTTATTATGAGTGCATTTTAGTATACAATGCTCTTCCCTCTAGCCTAAAATTCTTAATAAACAATGACAATTCCTTTAAATCTGCTCTTAGAAAATACCTATGTAAAAAGGCCTATTATTCTGTAAAGGAATATATGAGTGACAATAGTATACTGCATAACATATCAATGTATATGTAAATATGTATTAATAAAAGTTGTATGATTGATTTGTCTGTTTTTGGTGTTGGTTGAGTTGTTCTAAGTGTTCTTTATTTTTATTGTAATTATTTATGTAGATGTAAACAAATTTTTGTAAATACAGATTGAAAACTACTGTGGTATTTGTATATGACAAGTTCAATGTTCGTAGGTCTCTGTGGCTGCTTCACGAACTCACTGAATGCTCCAAGAACTAAACTAAACTAAACTACACCTTTGGAATAATATGCTAACAATTTTGATGACAAAATAATGGTCATTAGAGCAGTTTAAAATCTACTGTATAGATCTAACATAAATAAAAGAAGTGTTATCTTAAGTGACTCTAAAGCAGCACACAAAATATAATGAATTACAGTTACCCACCAATATATATTATAAAATGAAATTTTCAGAGTCATTTTGGATTAAAGGGGAATGAGATTATTGATAACTTTATATAAAAAAGGAGCCACCATAAAATTAAAACCAACCTTTGAACTTGAACATCCTTCTAAACTTAAACTAATAAAAAGACAAACTTTAAGGAAAACCATCTGAAGATCTACAGAATTTCAAACATCTTTTATCGAAACCAAGAAAAATCAAAGTTAATCAATTCCACTTAATTGTCGAGCATGATTGCCTGTCAGAACATCTCTTCAGGATAAAGTTCATCAAGGGTAGTCACTGCCAATTATGTATGGATATATTTTTATATTTATAAATCAGAACTTTCAACAGTGTGATTATTAAATGCCATAGTTGCCCTAACTTTCACTAGAGCAATCTGTCCCATTCAGGAAGCTATCAAGCTTTAATGAAGATTTTCTGAACTCTTTAATCCATGATTATCCATGTCAGTTAACCAAAGAAATGGCAGATGTAATGAATTGTGCATTGAGATGTCTTGCAGATGCGAATGAAGAAAAAAGACTAAGAAGTCTGCAGCAACAAGGTAATGGATGTCCATACTACACAAACATGACAAAAGGTGCTATCCAGGAGTTTGGTTGGAAGGAGATTCCAAAGCCCCTTATTCTCCAGATATTGAGCTCTTAGACTTTCACCTTTTTTGTTCTCTGTACAACAATCTTCAAGGGAACTCTTTCGATAATGAAGATGCTTTACAAACTTGGCTTAATGGCTTCTTCAGCTCCAAAGAGATGGATTTCTTCAGACATGGAATCAAGAAACTAGAGAGTCATGGATAATGGAGTAAGGTATATTATTGATTAATTTCTATATGCACTTCATCTCAAAGTCCTGGTGGTCTAGTGGTACCCATTCTTGACCCAAGATCATGGGTTCAATCCTTACCAGGGTCAATGGATTTTTTCGGTCATAAAAATCCTAAGTATGACTTCCTTCAAAAGGGAAGTAAAGGCAAGGGTCCCATGTCTAGATTTACGGCATGTAAAACAACCTCAAGATTGAAACAAGAGGCCTCTGAGCAAAATTTATCAGTTATTTCACACTGTGTATTAAATGGGATGCTGATGACCTGAGATGTTAATGAGCGTTCATAAATAAACCAAAGCAATAACAATGTCAAATAAAAACTTCTATCACATCAAAAAAAAAAAAAAAACATGTGAACTTATGCATCAAACTAATATTTAGAATTATATAGGCAAAAAATACACAATGCTTCATATAAACAGATAATGTAGGCAATTTTTAAAAAAGTTAACAGCTGAAAGATAATGTAGGAGATGCAAAACACAAAAAGTATTCATAATAAAAAGCAAAACTAAAGCTAAATATTCATATTAAAATGTCCCCATTTAAATAAAAATCAACAAAATATACTTACAGCTGACTTATCCACTTTTGAAGCACTGTTTGCCCACTTCACCAAAGCCAAGAGTCTCACAAACAGCTGACGAGTACGAGCTGAATAGTTATAGATCTCAATCTTGCGCTCCATATCAGTCTTACGTGGAAGCCTGAAAGACAGACAAGTTAGAAGAATACAGAATAAGACATGCTCTCTTTATAATTGAAATTATACTATGATTTCAATTGTATGATTGGCTTCACTGTAAAAGTTCCAATTAGCATCTCTATGCTCTCTTTATTTCCTAAATATGAAGCTACTTACAGCTCAGCCAACACTGTTAGCTCATGGTATGTTCTCTGAATGATGAAGTCTATTAGCACAGCAAGGGACATAGATCCTCCTCGAGAACCCTCCTGTGGGACATTATTTCCCACAGGAGTTTGATGGCCCTCCAATGGTACAGGTGCCATTATAACACACACTGAAAAGAAATACCCCAAACATGTCGGTCTAAAAAAGTGAAACATATATGAAAAAACATTTATGTACAAATAATGCTATTTGGGGGAAATCTGCACTTCAACCTTCACTCAAACAATAAGCATTACACTGTACATAACAGCTTACATTAATGCAAACTACATGAGGTACTGCCTTTGTAAACTAAAATTTATCGGATATACAGCCTTTCCACGTCCTGTAATAATGACAAGTGGCAGTTTCTGAGTAAATTAGCTGTTCCTTAATTTACGAAGATATGGTATTAATATTGCATACTATTATTCTATGCCAATTGCACGAGTTTCCTGTCATTATTAAAGTACTAAATTTACGCCTGGCCCTTTGTATTTTCCTAAGAAAACTATCATTATTACTGATATGTCTTTAAACCATTAGCTATCCAGAACCAAGAATATAGGTTAGGTTAAATAACCGATGTTTGAAAATTAATTTTTCATCTAAGAAGCTTCTGCAGCAGGGATTCATTATGCATTTACCCATTCTAGATTTATAACATTAATATAACACGTGATTAACATTAACTTGCACTTCTAAATGAAATTCTAAAGTACTATACTGACATTTCCTGTCACTACTTACGTTACTAAAGATACGCGAATCCGAAATTATTCATATGTATTAACGAAAAGGTAAATTACGGACATTCTCTTAAACTCAAAAGCGAACACAAATACAACTTTTAAACATAATTTAAAGAACACAATACTTTTGTGACTGTAATTGACTTGTAAATTCAACTATCTGTTTGTGGTTGTAATTGACTTGTAAAATCTACTATCTGACGTACGAAACTAGTCGATAGCAACAACAAATATCTAATGCAAATACTATCCAATTAAAAGTCACTGTTATCTTTTATTATTTGCAAATAAAGCCTTCTAGATTGCTAAAGACAAAAACAAAAAAACAAAATAAAATATTAATCGAAATAATTTTCATAAAATTTCTGAATTTACCATAATTCATTATTGTTATTCACTTTCGCGGTGACACCTGTAGCGCCACAGTCGCCCAGGCGCCCTTTTACAATTATAAAAAGTGTAGCAAGAATGGAAGCGCTTCGGTTTTTATCACAATATAAAATATATGAGCCTTTGTACTAAAATCTTTAAACTTGTGAAATTATAAATTCACTAAATGCATTAATATATTGGCATTCTTGAGAGCAGTTTTTCACTTTAGGGCTCTCAGGAATATCGTGTCAAAGGCCTTGGGCAGGCAAGGAATAGCCAGTCAGTTGCTTAGTTATCATCACAGCTTACCTCCTATTCTTTTTATGCTATTCATTAACAACTTCAAACTTTATTATAGCTGATGATTCTACAAACCCCATCCTCTTTGCTGATGACAGAAATGTCTTTTTTTTTAACGCCCGTTTTTACTACTGAGGCACCACAGGCGGTCAACACTGGTGATACATGGAATGAAATGATAAATTGGGAAAGGATTTTTTTTTTGGGGGGGGAACGTTCCAGGCCTAAGTTTAGGGTATCTCATCGGCATTTGCCAGTAATGATGACTGAGGAAAACCTGTAAAAAAACCTCAGTCAGGGAGGATGGTACTGGCAGGATTCAAATTCCAGACCTTCCGCTCACGAGTCCGCGCCCTAACGACCTCGGCCACCCGTGGCGTTATAAAGGGTAGGTTCTTAAAATCAATTTGCCAAGTAATGGACCAAATTGTTATTTCATGGATAACAATCTCATAATAAATGTCAATAAGACATTCATACAAAAGAAACTAAAGAATAAAACTCTAAATCAGACAAATGGCAAAGTAGAGTCCACCAACTTTCTTGGTCTATGGGTTCAAAGCACTTTTAAATGGGATACCCAAATAAAAATAAACAAAAAAAAAAAAAAAAAAAAAACCTCAGTACAGCATGCTATACAAAGATGGAGACTGTTAGAATTGCTTACTTTGCATATGTTAACTCCTTGTGTAAGCTATGGCATAATATTCTGGGAGGAGTCTACTGCAAGCATTTTTAAGTATGGCTTAGTGTTATGAGATAGTAGTCCGAGGATAGCAGAGGTGCTAAAAATTCAGAAAAAAGTTACCTGAATATTAACAATCTCTAAGAAAACTGAATAGTCTAAATTACTTTCGTAATATAACAAACAATTTAAATTTACACTCTGGTGATAAAAGAGACGCATTATGGATTTTACAATCAACAAATCCCAGTCAAAATAATGAATTCAAACCATGTACCACTATTCTACTAGAAATTAGTAATATCATTAGAAAACTAAAATCAAAAAACTCTTCTGGCTATGATGAGATTAACAGCAAAATCATAAAGTTCTGTGCAAAGGAAATTAGAATCCCTCTTAGTCACTTGTGTAATGAATCTAACAATGGGTGTATTTCCTGAGAGGTTAAAATATTCATCAGTGAAGCCTCTGTTCAAAAAGAGAGAAAAAATAAATGTCTCTATGTCTCTAATTACAGAGCTATAGCTATTTCACCTACATTTTCTAAGGTGCTTGAGAAAGTAATGTTCAATAGGCCTTACCATTCATTACCTTGAAAGTAACAATAATCTAAATATTGTACTGTATACTGTTGACAATGGAGTGGTAATATATCCTAAACTTAGTTATTCATTTTCTACACTAAACTCCACTTACATAAAAGTAACATGTGTTTCGGGAGAATCTCCCATCTTCAGTTGCTCACAGAACCTCCGTTACTCGAAACGATGGCTAGACAACCAGATTTTCCTGTGATGGCCTCTGCTGGTTGAAGTAGGAAGTTCCTGAGTTCATCCATAGGAGGAAACTCAAAATTCATTAGGTTTTCTCTATTTTTTAAATTTGAAATTCGGAGGAAAGAACATTTTAGGAATATTCAGTTTAAGCAGGTGGATAAATTAGTAGTAGCAGCGCACTTTTGGACCAAAAATCTTGAAATAAACCTGAAAATTAAACTGCTGAAACATCTTCATAACCCATTGGAGTTATCCACTTGGGAAAAAATTTTCATTAAAAAATAGAGAAAACCCAATGAATTTCGAGTTTCCTCCTATGTATGAACTCAGGAACTTCCTACTTCAACCAGCAGAGGCCACCACAGGAACATTCGGTTGTCTAGCCATCGTTTTGAGTAATGGCAGTTCAGTAAGCAATGGGAGAGATTCTCCCGAAACGCATTTTACTTTTAGGTAAGTGGAAAAAATGAATAGTGCAAAAAATGAATACTTAAGTTTAGAAACAATATTCTAGTTAATGATCAGTTTGGCTTTAGAAAAGCAATTTCAACAGAAAATGCAATCTATAAACTAACTAATGAATTTTTAACTGCATTTAATGAAAGAGTGCATATAGGAGGAATATTTTGTGATTTAGAAAAGGCTTTCAGTTATGTCAATCATGGAACTCTGATAGTTAAATTAGCTTTCTATGGAATAAAAAGCCAATATTTAAAATGGTGTACATCCTACCTTGACAAAAGGAAACAAAAAGTTGTAGTAAATTGTTCCTTTAAAAATAAAAACAATGCATCAGAATATGGAATGATTAACCAGGGAGAGCCTCAAGGATCTGTTCTGGGCCCTCTTCTTTTATGAATATATATATATAAATGATTTTTCCTTATCTATCCAAGATGTAGGAAATACTGTTTTATTTGCAGATGACAAAAGCATGTTGTTAAATGAAAATAGCCTTAATGATTGTGACATCAAACTAAATCTGAGTTTAAAATAAATTTCAATAGTTTGGAATTTTCACAGTGAAATATAGTATCATATAACAAATAATTTACAAGGAAGTCACTCAAATTGCACTAATTTTGTCCACTTACTTGGACATGTTTCTAAGGGGATTACCTCCATCTTCAGCTTGGTCGCACTGGCCGCTTCTGTGCGGTATTCAGATGTTGCTCTGTGGTTTTAATGCTCTTTTTGATGAGGTAGCCGAGATAAACACACAGAAAAACCAGCAGTGGCAGATCATTTTTGGCAAAAAAACACGAATTCCAAAGGAACCAAAATTATTAAAAGCTCTTCAAAAACCCATTAAATTAACAGTATGGGAAAATATATTTATAAACAAAAACAAAGAATTTTTGTATATAATCAACTACTTGTCGTCTAAACACTCTTATGCTTCACACTATTTTTGAAAATGGCAGGACCAGTTTCGGAGTGACATCCACTCCATTCTCGACCAACTCGACAACTCAGTCGTTTTCAAAAATAGTGTGAAGCATAAGAGTGTTTAGACGACAAGTAGTTGATTATATACATTTCAAAAACTTCACTGTGTTTAGTTCCAATAGAATTGTTGAATTTGTGTAATTTCGATAGTTCTTAAAATTTTAAAGAATTTTTGGTTAACTTTGATCTCCCAAACAACTGCTACCTCATCAATAAGTTCGTTAAAGCCACAGAGTAACATCTTAATACCACACTGGGAAGCGGCCAGTGTGACCAAGCTGAAGATGGAGGCAATCACCTTTGAAACATGTTCAAGTAAGTGGAACAAAATTAGTGAAATTTGAGTAATTTCTTAACAATAATTTGTCATATTAAAAATTTGCAAATTTATTTCATTGGTATTTAGCCTAAAATAAAATATAGTGAGATACCAACAACTACTTTTTGTAGATACAGAATATGATTCACTATATCTACACCTCATTTCATTATAAAAGATTATTACATCCAGTTTTTTCAGCCTCTCCAGATTCTTTGTCAATGGCAGTGTTGTGATGCATTATTACATTGCAAGAATCACTTTTCTTTTAGGGATGCACAACACCAAAGTTCCCTCTCTGCAAGCAAATAAGTTGCTATATCCTTCCTTATTTTTCTTTTCCAGGAATTCTGGAGAGATTTCCTTTTTATTTTTCTTATTGCACCACCTTTTTAATTTTGTGAGTTCTGAGTATTAGGATGCTTAGTGAACCAATTGTCAAAAAGTGATATTACAAGCCAGTCTTCAAAATGGGTTCAATTAGTTTTTTTTAACCATATTACTAGGTAAGCCATTACTAAGCTAATAATCTATTTGATGTGCTTTGTAACTTATAAGTTATATAAAATTTCCTATATTCCAAGCAAATGAAAATATAACTAATAACACTTCAATGCCCGTAAAACAGAATAGAAACTTTTTGGAGCAACAAAGTGTTGGATTAGGGCACACAATAGGCAACAGAAGACATGGCATGTGGTATTTGCTCTACTTCTTGCAGCACAGGATCACAAATACACTGTTTTCTCTGAATAAGCAGTCTGCATTCCTGTGCTAATGATATCTAACAAAAGATAAAGAATATACGGAAAGGCAACGGGTGCATAAAGTAAGTTGGTTGCTAGTGGCCATTGCTGATGATATAATTTTTCCCCTATCTTCCCAATAAAAAACTTCCAAACTAATTTTCATGTTTAATACTATCAACTTGACTGCATTTCAATAGATATTCTTTGTTTAGGATAGTATTCACATCTTACACAAGGGACAGTGGTTTTCCTTGACGTGCTGAAGAGATGTTCTGACAAGAAACCATATTCAACAATTAAGCAGAATTGGGCAACTCCAATTTTTCTTAGTTTGAATAAAAGATTGTTGAAAGTCTTTAGATCTTTATATGGTTTTCCTTTAAGAATTTGTTAAATATTTTGTTGTTGTTATTCAGATATTAATCTTTTTATGAGTTTCAATTTAGAAGGAAATTCTAGTTCAAAAGAAGGTTTTAATTTTATGGTGACTCCTTTATTTGCTAAAGTATCAGCAATCTCATTCCCCTTCAATCCCACATACTTTGGGATCCACTGTAAAACTATTTCTGTATTTCTGATCTGGATTGTATGATATAGTTTTCTTATTTCATTTATAACAGATGTTGCTGGGTAATTTAATTAATTAAACTTTGTAGTCCTGTAACTTTTTACTGTGTGATAACCACCGGAATTCCAGAGTAGTGTTGAAAAGTGCTGTTATATATTAGAGACATCTTGGGAACTTGTCATGAGCTTTACCCAAGTGCACCATAAGGAGGTCGGATTACTGTGCACATAGTATACATAACTATTATCAGACTGATATATGGTGCAGAGCATATATAGATGGATCTCTTAAAAACAGAGATGCAGGGTTTGTAATATGTATTGTAATTTATACCTTTGGGACATTGTGCTAAAAATTTTATGGCAAAACAATGACCATTAGAGCAGCTTTAGAAAATTGACTGTATAGACCAAGCATAATTAAAAAAAACTGTTATCTTAAGTGACTCTAAAGCTCAACCATGTGGGATTGAAGGGGAATGAGAATGCTCCTACTTTAGCACAATAAATAAAAAAAAAGAGAGAGAGGAGGAGCCACCATAAAATTAAAATCATCTTTTGAACTAGAACTTCCCTCTAAATTAAGAAGTGAACAAGTACAACAAATTATCCAACAAAAACTAAAAGGAAAACCATGTGAAGATACATTTACTGAAATGCACCTACTTATTAGCAACAAACAAATGAAAAATAATTTGGAAGCTCTTTATTGGGAAGCTAGGGAAAAAAGTTATAAATATAAGCAAACTAGCAACCAACCAACTACTCAAGGGTTAAGGCATAAGGCACTTAAATGACCATTATTGTTGGTATTGAAAATTTCAGTGCATCCAATGGCATTTAGCTCTTTTTCTATAATATTTTTATATGTGTATATAATTATCCATGATTTATACTTTCACCACTTTGCACTAGTATTCTTTTGGTCTCTTAAAAATGTAAAAGAGGTGTAATATAAATACAGGAATAATATTTGATGGAACTGGAAAAAGGAAGTATTCCTTTGATATAGGATATAGGACAATAAATATAAATACTGCTGAACTATGCTCTCTGATTTTTAATGAAAATAATCCACAAAAAAATGTTCAAATGACAACAATCATTATGTACAAATATACACAAGTGGTTACAAAAGAAATGTACAGCTTTTAATTAACAAATAAATTAACTTATACACATACTAATTGCACAGTAAACAAAATCTCTGGACTTGCTAAACAAACTGATCTCTCACCCTCTGACAGCATTCAACAGATTGTGATTTACTTTCTTCAACAATAGAAATCTCTCCACACAGTAAAAAAAAAAAAAAAAACATTGTGCTGCACTTCAAACTGCAACAAACTTTTAACCATTTTACTGCTGCTAGAGGAATAGTTTTTTTTTTTTTCTTTTCCCCTCCCACATTAACAGGACTGAAAAATTTAATTTGAAATGCTCACAATATTACAATTCTTATTTGGCAAGAGCCTTAAAGTATTAGGTCAATATTAACAAAGATAACAGATCTAAAATCCCCAATTGTCTTTTCATCATCAACAATGACAGTATATGCAACATTGCACTTCTGAAGTATCTATAAGGGAAATGGGATAACATTAATGTTGGCAAATGGCTGGACTTACAGCCAGAATCCATTTCTCTTAGCATCTATCTAAAATCCAAGGCTTATATCTAATCACTTCCTATAACAACTAATTCCATTCATTTTCAGCTATTGGTAACACTAATTCCAACTATTAGTTTCCCCCCCCCTCCCTGTTCAGTGCATAATTCTCAAATTTTTAGTACCAGAATTTTCTTATGAAGTAAAATCAGATTAGTTGTTTCTGTATATAGATAAATATATTTTTATTATTTTTTTTTATTTTGCAAATACCTGCATTAATGTTACTTGTCTGTTCAACGTATATTTGATTTATTATCTGTCAAATCTCTAAGTTTTCTATATACATTAATTATAGAATGAAAAACACAACATGGAATGGAAATGTAGTAACCAAACTAGTTTATTCTGCAAAAACATTTAGAAAAATTCATGAATATCTAGAAAAAACAGCTTTTTTGCAGTGATAGTTATAAAATGATGTGCCCTTCTGAAAGGTAAATCAGTTGGAAAAAATTAAGATTACAGCTGGGAACATGCCAATACAGCCTGTCTCAAAATAATAGTTGCATTTCCTCAATAGACTTCATTCCAGAAATTAAAGTAAAGAAACAGGCATTGAATTAGAGACATATGAAATGTGCTTAAAGCATTGGGTAGTGTTTAGGGGTTATTTATTGGGTGTTAGTTAAGAACATGCATTAAGCAAGTGCAGTGGTGTTCCACGAATATGAACATTTGTTAACATACATTTAAAGTGTGTCTGGTAGAATCACTACCAATAAGAAATGTAAATATTTCCTCACTCCGTTAAGTTTAAAATGTGATTTTCGTCTTATCTTGTGTAGAAACTCTCTAATTTTTGTAACAATGAAAATTATGATGCTAGCATGCCTGCATGTGGTATGACAACACATAGAGTTAAATGGTGGAATTCACAGTTCAGTAGAAAGTGAAATATTGTTATTGGTTAGTGGAATTAAAGTTCCCAGTTGCAATGCAAAGATGATTTAGGCAGGATTGTAGTGCAAATGCTTCAGAGCATCATACCATTATGAAATGGCATAATTATCTGTTAGAACAGGTACTCTGTTAAGAAAAGGGGGAAACGGTATAAAAACAATGTCTGAAGTAAAAATTGAAGATGTTAGGCAAGCATTTTAGCGCAGCTAATAGAAATAAATTTGATGGGCCAGTTCAGATCTGGGTATTCTAAAGTCCTCATGATATGGTCCATAAAAGATTGCAACTTAGAGCTGCAGCCAAATAATAAATGCAGACTGGCCAAATTTATCAATTCAATGTTATCTCATATTGAAGATGACAATGGATTTCTCAATGCTTTTTTGCAGCTTCCCTTCTTCCTTAACACAGAACTTATTTCTAATGGCTGATTATGCTATTTTACAAAACTCTGTGTGTTGTCATATCACTACTCACATCACAAGTTTCACTGTTACAAAACGCTACACAAGATAAGATGAAAATCATACTTCTAAAACTGGGTGAGGAATTAATTGGTAGTGATTTTACTGGACACACTGTACTATTGTGCAGTTTGTGATCAGAATTTTTTTTTTTGAATGATTTATTTATGGATGCTCTTTAACAGCTCAGGTCATCAGCGTCCCATTCAACTTGGGGCATGAAACGGCCGATAAATTTTGCTCAGAGCCTCTTCTTTCAGGCTTGAGGTTCTTTTGCATGCCATAAATGTATGACTTGGGACCCACAGCTTTACTTCCCTTCCAAAGGAAGCCATACTTAGGATTTTTACGCCCGAAAAAATCCATCGGCCCTGGCCGGGTTCGAACCCGCGATCTTGGGTTTAGGAGGTAAGTATGGTAACCACTACACCACCAGGACCAACTTGTGATCAGAGAATGTAGTGTTCAAACAATGGGTAGAATGAAAAATACAGCAGAGCCCAAAAAATGTATACACACTTTAATAGTGGCTGTCTACACCTAATTTTTAAATCCAATTTGAATTGCAGCATCGATATGTAGTAGGTTAAGACTGATTTACATTCCATAGGGTTCTTGCACTGCAGAGCGAGGAACAAGTCAGTACCAAGTTATGTACATTCATAATATCTATTTGGGGATGAAAGATGTTTTAAGTATATAAATATGTATGCTTAATCTCATACTATAACAAAAAATATTTAAACTGCAATACAAGAAAAAAAGCAGTACATTTCATACATTGTCATATGATATACAGTGATATTTTATAGCTGTCTTATGAATAATTGAACTTCATCTGTGAATTGTCAGGTCTTATTGCATAAATATTGTGTACGAGCAGATATGAATCTTTCCCTATTAGAAGGTGATATAATTTCAGAATAATTGAGAAAGAAGTATATATTTTGATGCATTCATAATAAACTCATTTTTGATAGCAGAGATAAATTTGTATAGTTCCAATGCAGATTACTCTTTGGTCAAATATGTATGTTATGTATTTGCATATTTTTAATGTAAAAAACATACATTTGCAAGGAAGTGTTAAAATGTTTAGTCTTCGAAATAAACCTCTGCATAATTTTCTATTATTTTATCATATATTATTTGTATTGCCTTCTTTTATAATATAAAAACTTTTTGCTTTCAAATGAGTTTCTCCAGAATATTAAAGCACATTTCATAATCAACCAGAAATATGTATAAAATGCTGTTTAAGGGGTAGCTTTAAAACTAATATAAAACAATCAATGAAGTACAAAGGTTGCTGATTTTAGTTTTGGCATGATACACTCTATATGTGTTTAAGTATTTATCAACTTGAAGATACGCTGATGACCTGAGCTGTTAAAGAGCGTCCTTAAATAAATCAAACTTGAAGACCTAGAAATCTGCTATCATATACGTCTAGTATGCGACTATTAGCACCTGCATTTAATATGAATTCAGGTGGGTGAGTTATATGTTGGATGGTTGCTAGTGCCCATTTGGGGATGCTGATATTTATTACTTTTTTCCCTGCTTCCCAATAAAGGGCTTTTAAATTATTTTTCATTTGTTTATTGCAATCAAGTTGGCTGCATTTCAATAGATGTTCTTTGTTTAGATTATATTGACATCCTTACACAATGGGCAATAGCTGTCCTTGAATAATTTCATTCTGAAGAGATGTACTGACAGGCAACCATGCCCAACACAATTAAGCAGAATTGGGCAACTCCAATTTTTCTTGGTTTCAATAAAAGATGTGTGAATGTCTTTAGATCTTCATATGGTTTCAAAGTTATTTTTGGATATTTTGTTGTTCTTGTTTGGTTATTAACCTTTTTATGAGTTTCAATTTAGAAGGAAGTTTCAGTTCAATAGATGGTTTCAATTTTATGATGGCTTGTTTTTTGCTCAAGTATCAGCAATCTCATTCCCCTTTAATTCAAAATAATTCTGGGATCCATTGTAAAACTATTTCTGTATTTCTGATCTGGATTGTATGATATAATCTTCTTATTTCATTTATTTGCGGTGGATAACTGCAATTCATTATACTTTGCAGTGCTGCTTTAGTCACTTAAGATAACAATTCTTTTATTTACTTTAGGTCTATACAGTAGATTTTCTAAAGCTGCTCTATGGCCATTATTTCACCATCAAAATTGTTAGCATACTGTCCCAAAGGTGTATATTAGAGAATTCTTTAAAATATATTCCCAAGCCTGCTTCTCCATTTTTAAGTGATCCATCTGTACACAATGAATCAGTCAGATAATACTTATTTAGTTACTAAGTGCTGTCAATTTTAATACATCACATAGATTGTTATTCTTAGAGATCACTGTATCCAGATTTACTTTCATGCTGATATCTGTATATTGTAAAAGATCAGTTAGTATAATGATAGGTTTAGTGTTTGTTTTTAAAATTTTGTTCAAAGTGTTCTTTCTGTATGAAATTTTTGAAAGTCTGTTGTGTGCTGTTAGGAAAATGAAATCATTTATTCCTGTGTTGATTACTTTTTAATTCTGTCCCAGTTTTGCCATTTTAATATCTAGCTCTGTTTTTATGGTTCCTGATATTATTCTTAATGACCTATATTGTATTGTATTCAATATAGTTTTAAGTTGGTTGATTATTGTGGATATTATCTCATTTCTATCCTCCTCATTTGACATATGCTAATCTTTTAAAAATGTTATTGTTCTTTTTCACTTTCTTAGTTATATTAATAATTTATATTTTATGAATTTCAATGCTTGTTTTAATTATATTTAATGATAGTTTGTTAGCTTCAAACCAGTAACAAATTTTATTAAACACACAATTTAATTTTTCCACCAAACTATAAAAGTTATTGCTAGAAATTATTATACTGGTATCATCATCAAACAGAACAGTAATACTAATGTTACATAATGTGAATGAGAGATCATTTATGTAAACTGTAAAAAGCAATGGGCCAAGAATTGATGCATATGGAACTCCCATGTTCAATAATTCTCCAATTTGGAATATTACGCTGATTACTTTCTGAACAATTTAATTGTACTCTTTGTCAAAATAAGAGATAAACCAGTTTAGACTGTTTTTTTTTATTATGTTATCTCTAAAGATGTCAGCAGTGGTTGCTATAGCAAAAATGTGGCAATGATGAAAATCAACAAAATAACATAAAATGAAAATGGTAGACATACACTTGATTTTTGAAAATGTATATGAAGTAAGCAACAATAGCAACATGAGTTTGCACAACTACCATGACAGTCTCACACATTCATGATAAATTCAAAACTGATGGCTCTGTGTGTGATGTCAACAAGCAAAGATTCAGAAGGAGTTGCACAGCAGCGAAGCTACGTGATAGGCAACCAATGGTATGCCAGGACGCTGATCAAACAAATGTCCCCATGCAATACTGGCCTCTATGAAATAGAGGTTGATGCAGCAGGCCATGCCTAATCTCGAAGAAGAAGAAGAAGAAGAAGAAGAAGAAGAAGAAGAAGAAGATAAATGAGTAAATCTCATGTAAGTTAAACCATAAAGTGTGTTCTAAATATCCTACTCAGAAGAGATTAAAAAAATATAGTTACATCAATCAGCACGGCTCATGGCTTAAGCTAATAAACCAATGCCAATGTCAGAGTGTCATTCATTTGTATATAACTTAGCTAAGTACCAAATCTAACTTTAAAGCACTCCAACACTAAGTTTATCAGAAAAGAAAATATAGAATGTGGCAGAAAAACACAAGTGGCCATAAAATCACAATATGAAGAAAAATATGCAGTGTCACATATAGCAACTTATTTCAAAGAATTAGTTCAAGATTAAGAGATGTTTATATTGGACAATTATTACTTTTGATATCTTTTTAGTAAACATGATCTATTTTCAAAATGGTTACAACCTTTTGTTGAATAGCACACAGGTAACATAAGTTACCTAGTCTTTCCCTAAATAAAATTACAAATTATATATTATATATACTATCCACATTATACGAAGGTCATTCTAAAAGTTTTAAGAATGAAAATAACAATTTTAAAATATGATCGTTGCATCTTTTCAAAGTATTCCCCATTACATTCTATACATCATATCATCTGTTCACATAGACCCAAGATTGTGGGTTCAATCCTGGCCAGGGTCAATGAATTTTTTGGGGCGTAAAAACTCTATGTATGGCTTCCTTTGGAAAGGAAGTGAAGCAATGGGCCTCATGTTGTAGACTTATGGCATATAAAAGAACCTCAAGCCTGAAAGAAAAGGCCTCTGAGCAAAATTTATCGGCTTTTTCATGCTCTGAATTGAATGGAAGGTGATGATCTGAGATGTTCAAGAGTGTCCGTAATTAAATTAATACAGTAATCTGTTCAAACCATTTTGAGAATGCTGTATGTCACCGTGGCTTGAGGTGATTTAAATCATTAATCACAATTTTTGTATTTTATTTTGGGGAAGATGGTTTATTCAAATCTTCAGAATCCATGGTTATACTTGCTCACATGTCAAAGTTGATTAATTAAATAAAGAATGTATAACACAAGGAAATCTTTGTATTTTTGTAAATAAAGTCATGTAATATCACTAAATGCAGTAAGACATGATTGCAAAACCATCATGATGTAAAAGTTAAAAATACATGTAATTTGTACCCACTTAAATAGATTAATGATCATCACATTCCTTATTAAACACAGTTGGTGACAATGGAGTGTTCAAAGAACTACTTTTAGAATGGCATAACTGTTTTTATTCCAAAAGTTCTTTTCATATAGGATAATAAAAACCAATCAATAAATCTTCCTATAAGACTGATATCAAACTTCTCCATTTCTCTAGCAAAAGAGGAGAAGCTAAAACAACTTACTAAATTTATCAAGTACATCTACATTTATTTCTCACATCGTCTTCAATTACCAATATTTCTGAAGAGAACAAGGAAAAGTTTCTTCCAGCTCATCTTGGGAAAAACATTTCAAAGTGTAATAATGACACATGCAAGAATGAACTGAATTACAATGATATAACATGAGTAAATGGTAATCTCTACTTTTGTTTGCATTTAGAAAATGCAGATTGTGAATTTACTCCATTAGTATCCAATGAAATCTTTTAATTGACCTTTGAGGTCATTTAGAAGGGGGAATAAAATGTGCCTGTGTGTCCTGTTAGTCTAGGCTGTTGTCTATGTTTACGACAACTAAATGCTTAACCAAATTCTAATTCTTGTCACTAATCTAGTTCTATGTACTATAACAATAAAGACACTGTGGCTATTAGCTTATCCACATGTACACAGAACAACCTGTTTCAAGTATATACATTTATAACATATTCATACACAGTTTTTGCTACCTCAAACATCATCAAACAATCCTCGTGGTGGTGGCCCAACTCGACTTCTTGATAACGGCAGTCCTCCAAATGGACCACCTAAAGAGTCTGGCCTCACCAGTCCATGGTATCCATCAGGACTGCCCCTGTCAAGAGGCATTTCTCCAGGAACATCCAAGTGTGAATAATATGAATCATGATGTCCATAATAATGATCACTGCCATTTGTTGATGCTGTATTTGTCGAAGCAGTGCTGCCTCCTACATAGTAGTCCATGGGTTCTACATCACGCAGGAGTACTGCACGTGCAGATTCAGTTGAATCATCTCGATGTAGAGGTCGTACTGCAAATAACATACCAAATAATCCGTTTTGTGATACAATGTATTTAAGTTAATTTTTTCAAGGGATATTCCTAAAGCTGCAAAAAAATATATTAAGAGTTTTTAAGTATTTCCCAATAATACAAACTTTTATCCCTCAATATAGGTTTATTTTTTAAGGTTCTCAGTAAATTTCATTAAAATAATTTCATTTCTTGCCTCATTTTCTTTTAAAATAATCTCTTTTGACATCTTTTCACATTTTTTGGTTGTAATGAAAATATGATTTCCAAAAAATATAAATGAAAATCAAATGGACTAACAAAATAAAATAATATTTTTCGAGTGCAATTCTTCTGAAATCTCTCAACTTAAATTGTGCTGAGACATAGCCAAATGCATGAAAATATACAAATGTTATCTCAAAGTGGAGTATTTTTATTTTTATTTTTATTTTTTTATTTTATTTTTTATATTTTAATATTTTTTAACATTTTAATACTTTAATATTGAGAAATTGTAGTAAAGTATTTAAATGGCCATTATTTATGAGAAAAAAAAAAGCAGCAGCAGCAGTAGCAGTAGCAGTAGCAGTAGCAGTAGTAATTTTAAAAATAGTTCATGCTGTACATTAAAAATATGAGTTTAGGATAACGAGTGGACATAATCTAATTCAAGGTGGCAAACAGCTGTTGCTCCATCTTGTTGCTATTTGGCATCACTTGTAACTTTTTGCTAATACATTACATTCTTTCATAGAACATAAAGCCACAACTTCATACTTTACAAGAACTTGTATAATGCATTGAGAAGTATTAAACCATACTTTTGTGGAATAGACCCTTACACTCTGTGTTTGATGTTCTATTGTTTCCCAGCAGTATGATGGTACTGGCAACAGCTACAATGATTACAGAATATAAAATCAAGTTGCCATCTTTTGGATAGTTATGAACTTCAAACTGATAGTTATCAAAAGGTTAAATTCTCAGTAGAAAACAAATATATCATCTGTCAGATAAAATTTATGTAACAGATAGTTATCAAGTAGATATATAGCAATAATGTCTTCTGAGTCGGATGTTTTGAACACTCTTTATGGTTTCACTCACATGAGATTTACTCAGGACATATGTTTCATGAAACTATTGTCTACATCATTAGCTGTTAAACTATTCAGAGTTCCCATGTCCTCAGTAAATCTCATTTAAGTGAAACCATAAAGAGTGCTCTGAAAATCCAACTCAGAACAGATTAATAATGGGTGTTTCACTATGTTTGTTCCCAAATTGAATTAATATTAAAAAGATATCTAGCACTTTATGCAACCAGACCTTAGTTCAGGGATTAACAGGGCAAAGGTACATGAAACATATACTGCTAAACCTCGAGTAACTGAAAGTGTGTTTTTTACAAATAGTTTGACTAATGACAGATTACCGTATGTTTCACCGTGTTAGATTCTAAATTTATTAACACTACATATTAATATTTTTCAGTTTATTACATTTCTTTCATTGGCAATGCAATAAAAAACACCTACCTCTATCTTCTGGTTTTTGGCGTGCTGCTCTGAAGCGAGAAGAACTTCCTCCAAACTTTTCTTGAAATTCTCGCCGCCTGTTCACAGAGTCCTCAGCTCGTTGTCTGCGACGTTTCTCTAAACCCCAGAAAAATAACATAAAATTTTACATAATTATGAAAGTACATTTCCACATTTTCTCATTTACTTGCATTAATTTACATAAAAGATGTACGTTTTATTTTATTTTCATAAATATAAAAACCCAGGGTGTGTACTTTATTTAAGGAAAAACATTTTGGTAAAAAGGACCACAACTGCTATATCAACACTAGACATTCTACAAAGTATTCTGAGCTAGTTTTCAATTTTGACATTTCACAAATACTGAAAAGTTAACAGTACAGTGATTTTAACATTTTCCACAATATTGGTATGTATATATGTTCAGGTTTAAATGAGTCCTAGCGATATGGACTATATGGGCGTCTTGTATGCACATAAAAAATAATGTTTTTGAAACCTTCATTATGTTAAATCTTTTTACAGGAAACAATTTACATAAATTATACCAAACAACTAAAATTTACTTTTAAAAGTTGCAATGTGTATGATACATTTCAAAACATGGTAAGTATGCAAGGGCACATCTCCAAAATTGCCACAAATCACATTGATTTCCTTGCCTATTTCCCTTTTGGGCACACCATACACTTCTGAAATAAATGCACTTTTTGACTGTAGAAAACATTCTTTTAGAAAAGCGTTTTTCTGTTAAACTAAAGGTTGTAGATTTGGTGCATTTTCAACCTCCTATGCATAAAGAGGTAGACTGTGAGCTACTGATAATCAGAAATCTCAAGTAGGTCATTCGTTTGAGTTTACAGTCCTCCAAATAACTAAACAATTGCATATAGTGATGATCAACATGTGAAAAAAATTCCAAAAAGGTTATGATTTACCATTTGTTTGCCCTGAACCCAAGAATGAAATCAGTATACATACGCTAAGACAGCAGTAAAAACAATGGAGTGGGCAAAAACACCAAATCAGGTGGCAAATCTATCCTGGAGAAAAACAAATTAAGAAACTGGTCCTAGGTCCAAGCAACACTCTTTCCTCATTTCTCCTAAAATTGTATAGAAGAAGAATAAGAGAAGCAGTTGCATTAATTATGGAACATAGTCACTTAAAGAAACATCTATGTAAAGTGGGATTCTAAAATTGCATTTGCAGATTGTGCTAACAGAATGAGGAGACTGTCCCGTATATCCTGTTTAAAGGCCCATTCCTGATATAACCAGAGAAGATATGGAAATGGATGCTGACATTGGAACCAAAATACTGCAACTTGTTAAAGGAACAGTTTCTGGGGAACAGTGAAAGCATCTCTTACTATGGGGTTACACAATAAGCCTTATAGGGTAATGTATGAGAGATTGATAAACTTCAACAAACCTTGTTATCCATCTGTGAAAAAATAATTTCTTTTACTCTTTTAAGGTTTTTCATAAAGAGAGATTGCCTGCAATGCCTTAAGTACTAAATTGATACCATTCATATGCTTATTATATTCCTGTTTAATGTCAGACTTGAAAATGATCATATTAGTGATAGGCAACCATTCATTATGCCTCTATCAACCATCAAAATTTATGAATTACATTTTGAAAATGCTGTGACCACCCTTCTATCTTGTAATGTCAATCATGGGAATTAATGAACTGCCATTTCCCTTCTCTCTGCTGCAATCCAATGTAATTTAAATGGGTTTTTTTTTTTTGATTGATTTATTTATGGACGCTTTTTAACAGTTCAGGTCATCAGCGTCCCATTCAACTCAGGGCTGAAACGGCCGACAAATTTGCTCAGAGGCCTCTCTTTCAGGCTTGAGGTTCTTTTCGTGCCGTAAATGTACGACATGGGACCTACGGCTTTACTTCCCTTCCGAAGGAAGCCATACTTAGGATTTTTACGCCTGAAAAAATCCATCGCTCCTGGCCGGGTTCGAACCCGCGATCTTGGGTTTAAAAGGCAAGTATGGTAACCACTACACCACCAGGACCGACGATGGTGTGGTGGTAACCATACCTGCCTTCTAAACCCAAGATTGCAGTTTCAAACCCGACCAGGGTCAATGGATTTTTTCGGGTGTAAAAATCCTAAGTATGGCTTCCATCAGAAGGGAAGTAAAGCTGTGGGACCTGTGTTGTACATTTCTGGCCCGTAAAAGAACCTCAAGCCTGAAAGAAAAGGCCTCTGAGCAAAATTTATCGGCCATTTCATGCCCTGAATTGAATAGGATGCTGATGAGCTGAGATGTGTCCATAGAAGGAGGAGGGAGAAAAACAACAACAACAATAACAATAATAATAATAGTAATAATAATAAAAAAACAACCCTCAAACACAACCTCAATGTTCCTGGGAGATTGTAATGTTCAATGACCAGAACTCACATTCTTGTTTGCGCAGATTCCATGCTGCTGGCAAACCCAGCGACCCAGTTTTAAACTGTCCTCTGTGCTTTCTCTACTTTATAACAAACGAACATCATCCTTTCTCAACATACTCTGCTTACAATCACCATCTAGCATCTGTACTGCTATTGTAAAACATTTTTGAAAACTACTCGTATTAAAATGATATAAAAATATGAAAATATAAAAAATAATGAAAATTTCTATTTTTAAAAAAACATTAACTTTATTAAATGTAAAATTTAATTTCATGTCGGAACCAACAGAGTGAAGCAACTAATATATTCTTAATTATCTAGTGAATCGATTTGATAATCTTATGCTCTTTTTTTTTTGTTTAGCCTAAAAATCTATCAATTCTGGTGATAATGATAGAATACCTGAGGAGAAGAAGCCAGGAGTATATCAAATCAACTGTTCAGAATGTACCAAAGTATATATTGGAAAAACAAAAAGAAGCATTGAAATCAGGCTGAAGGAACACTGGAGAAACATCAGGTACAATCAGATAGAGAAATCAGTAGTTGCACATTACTTTTGGAGAGATAAAAAGATATAGAAATGGAAGTGAAATTATTGAAATTCGTAGATCAGTCCATGGATCTGGGAATATGGGAAAAAATTTATATAAAAAATATGAGGATAAGATTATGAACTTTGAGATCCCAACAGAAGACAAATTAATCCAGAAGTTCATAAAATGTCCACAAGAGCTGCAACAAGTCCAGCCAACCAATAACGAATCCGACATTCCACTCGCAACTGAGTTGCAACTGAGCAATTAGTTTTGCATAATTCAACAGTAAGTGGAGCATAAGATTATCAAATTGACTTACTAGAATTAAGAATCAACTTTATTGCTTCATTATAGTACAATTTTGTATAATTATCATATGCTCCAATGTATTGTTTAAAAAAATCACTATATGCTTGCTATTCTATACTTCACAGGAAGTACTCACCTCGTTTTATCAACTCTCGACCCTCTTCAACAAGGTCAGCAGTAACTTCATCATCGCCAACAAATTGCTGGAACCCTAGCATGGATAGAAGCCTGGAGCCCACACTGAAATATGTGGCTAAGCAAAATGCTAGCATGGCCATTGGAAAGTAAACATTAAAACCATCAGAGACTATAGATATCACATCCATGTGTCCCATAACCTGAAAAAGCACATATCATTATATCATTACATACAAGCGCTGTGCAGATTAAACATAACAGATACTACCTGTCTTGTTCCCCACCTGGGTGTAGTGCGTCTCTAGAATATGCTGTTTAATTATGTGACTATCCATGTGGATAAGACCTAAGAAGTTGAGACACATTGGAGGAGTCAGTCGACATAACATCATTCCAGAGAATATTAGTGAGTACTCGTCAGTCTGGTGATGAGGAGCAAGATAATACAGGTTCAATAGACGGATCTTCAGTACAGTTGAGTAGGCACAATAGCACATGTATGCCATAATCAGTGTTGACAACACCTGTAAACAAAATATCATCTCAGGCAAATCTATAATACAAAGAGAAAGAATCAAATAAAAACTAAAATTTTAATTTTACCTCTTGTGAGTTATATAGAATAAGACAAATATTTGTGTTTGGGGGTTTTGGGAGTTGGGAGGAAATGGATTTGCCTCATACAGTCATTTCATTCGACTTTAGCATCATGCCTACAAAAGAAGCATACTCACAAGATTGCCCCTTTGCACTGTTATTAAGTTTCTGGTGCAGAACAGCATAAAAGCAGCAAATAATATTTAGCAAAGATTAAGAGCACAGTTTGGAGATTAAATACTACCTTAAGACTCAAATGTTTGAATGGCACCAAAGTTTTAAGTATAACTGATGTTCTGAGGCTGGGATAAGTAATAAAACTGTTCAGTCCATCATTTCAGATGTCTTGGATTACTGAAAAGTCTCAGCAAGGAGTGTTCCTTTAATTCTCAATGAGGATCAAAAGGCTGAATGTGTGGGAGTGTGAGTGGGGTTTTTGGCTCATTACATATCAGGATTAAAGAGAAATGCTTTTTCATCAAATTATAACCTGCAATGAAACATGAGTATACCACCAAGTGAGCATGGAGTGGAGGAAAAACTGTTAATTACACTGTCATCTAGAAAGGGCTTCTGACATTTTGGAACTTCCAAAGCATTTTGTTCTTCAATTTCTTTTACATTGAACAATGAATACAGCTTATTGCTTCCAGCTTCTGGTTGAAGTAAAAGTACTTTTCAGAAAAAAGATGTCAAAATGTTCTCCTTCAAGACAATACCCATCTACAAGTAGCTGCTTTGATAAGGGAAAAATTCATTCAACTGAGGAAATCCACTGGACAATATCTGAACAAACTCCCTAAAGCTCATATTTGGACAAAGGATTTAGTTTGTTTTTTTCTTTTGATATGCAATTAAGTTTAGCAATTTTTTTCATGTTCTCATGTGCTTGTATGTGAAGTTTTATAACGCATGTCATTTTTTCATGCATTGAGCATATAATACACATATTGTTAAAATTTAAAATTAATATTTAAATAATCAGTGACAAAATAATAAAGTCCTTACTTTGGAGACACCCATAAGGAGTCTCTCCTGTATGGTTGCGGCAAAATCACACAATGTTACTGGGGAATTCCTCATTCCATTTTCCTTATCTATATTGCATCACCATCAAACCTGGACTGCCAGTCTGATCATGTTCAGTTTCCATGAGGTTAACATTGTTATATTGCCAAAGGAAAAGTTCTCTAAAAGTTTGCTTTTAAAGAGTGTGGAGAATCAGATTTCACTATAGACAATATAGTTATTTACTCTTGTCATCAGCAATAAGCAAGTTGCAGTTGATAAAAAATTTCAGTTAACTCATAGCATATCTACCAACCAGCAAATTACAAACAAATGGAGAAGAAATTACATCCAAGCAAACACTACTGACCCAAGTTCCTTCAACTTCAAGAAAGAAGTGATTTATGGGAAACTCTTATAGCCACAAACAAATTGTGGAATTCACTCAGTAACCACAAATTCTGCAGTTTCTGGGAAAAATAGTGATATAATAATGCCATTCCTGACGAAACTACCTGAGAAAAAATTATCTACAGTTGTTGCTGCACAGCAGTTTTAGAAATTTGACCATTTAAAGGACTCTCTCATATGTAGTAGATGAAACTACAGATGCCTGTGGCCATCATGTGGCAATTTTTCTTGTAGGGAAACTGTTTGAAGATGATCCAGGAAAATCATACTTAATTGCTTATAAGGTTGAAGAAAAAATCATTCTGCTATTGCTTGCTTCATGAATGATGCTTTGAAATTAATTTGGCCAGGAGGCAATGAGGATAAATGTTCACTCTGTTTTCAGATGCTGCAATTATAAAAACTTCTTCAGCATTAAAAGTAGTTTGCTTACAATTCATTCATGTTACACATATTGTGCATGCACTTCACAGAGTAGCTTAAGCCATAAGGGAAAGTGTTTCTGATGTAAACAGTTTAAGATCCTGCACCAAGAAAATATTTGTTAAAGCCCCATCCAGAGTTAGTGCTGGATAAAATTCATGGTATCACGACAGAAGACTGTTACATTAAAATTTGTGAGATTGCTGCATTGGTACGAATCTCATATAAATAGTTACACAACATCCTGCATGAAATTCTGCATATGAAGAAACCAATTTGCAAGGGTACCGCATTTGTTGACTCCAGACCAAAAATGCTCAAGTAAAGACATTTCAAAATCATGTTTAGAAAAGTTACAGCATAACCCAAATGATTCTGGTATTTTTTGTGACTATAGTTGAAACTCAAATCCATCACTACACCCTGAAGATAAAACAGCAATGAAAATGTGGGTTGGCAAAGATGATGATGATGATGATGATGATGATGATGATGATGATGATGATGATGATGATGATTCGGTTTACATACGAATGCTCTTTAATATCTCAGGTCATCAGTATCCCATTCAAATCAGGGTATGAAACGGCCCATAAATTTTGCTCAGAGGCCTCTTTTTTCAGACTGAGGTTTTTTATTGTGCCGTAAATGTACAACATGGGGCCCACAGCTTTACTTCCCTTCCGAAGGAAGCCATACTTAGGATTTTTACGCCCCAAAAAAATCCATCGATCCTGGTTAGGTTTGAATCTGTGATCTTGGGTTTAGAAGGCAAGTATGGTTACCACTACACCACCAAGATCGACTTTACAAAGGTGAAAGTGCACTGGAAAAAGCTAAAATGCTATGTCGGCCAGAAAAGTGATGGCAACCTTTTTTTTTTGGGGGGGGGGACTTTCAGGATATCAATCATGATTGACAATTTGGAAAAGGGTAAAACATTACCTGACTGTTGTTATGCAACATTATTGAACTCTTTGCCTAATGAGTTGTAGCAGAAATAACCAAGATTGGTGTGCAAGTTCCTTCACCCATGTCAGCCGTTGCAATGGCAAGCATGAGCTGGGCTTTGAAATAGTTTCCCACCCATCCAATTCCCCAGCTCTGACCCCATATTACTTTCTACTCCCTAATCACAAAATTGGCTTTGGGGGGAAGAAATTTTCATTGAATGAAGAGGTTATTTGTGCTGTAAATTAGTATTATGCACAATTTGAAAGAAAATTTTTTCTGAGGGTATAAAAATATTGCAATCTCACTGGATAAAGTGCATTGAGCTCAAAGAAGATTATGTTAAGAAATAAATTTTTATTTTGGCAAAAAAATGTTATTTACTATGTATTTTACCAGTCTTATCAATTCACTTTTATGACTTTTGTTTCACATATAGAATTTGCAGAAACTCACCTCTATGGTGAAATAATCATAGTTCTCTTTAGCAAGATTGACAAACTGTGCAAAAAGAGAAAGTACAGGTTCCTTGTTGAAGAAAGTGACTTCTGACCAGACCACTGCAGCTGATAGCAAGCCTGCTACAATAGCTGCCAACTTCAGCAAATATCCTTGTATCACACACTTCCAGTACCATTCTGAAGCAAAGAGTAAAATAACCCTTTGGTACAAATATCACTATTTATTTCAATTGTGTTTATAAAACCAAATTATTTTATAGAGCTTTAGTTATAAACCTTGTCTGTTCACGTGGCATTCTACAGCTTGGCTACTAGATGTATTGCAGCAGGCAGCACCAATACTTCTACTCCATTCCTCACTTTCTCATGCCCTTGAATGTTCCTTTCTGAATCTGTTCCCTGCCAATCTCACAGTAGTATACATTCATTTGTGAAATTGATTCCTTAGGATGAATGAATTTATTCAATACTCAAAACAATACTAAGTAAATAAAGTTTTTTTTTATTGATTTATTTAAGGATGCTCTTTAACAGCACAGGTCATCAGCATCCCATTCAACTCAGGGCGTGAAACGGCCGATAAATTTTGCTTAGAGGCCTCTCATTCAGGCTTGAGGTTCTTTTTCGTGCCGTAAATGTACGACACGGGACCCATGGCTTTACTTCCCTTCTGAAGGAAGCCATACTTATGATTTTTATGCCCCGAAAAAATCCATCGGTCCTGGCCGGGTTCGAACCCGCATTCTTGGGTTTAGGAGGCAAGTATGGTAACCACTACAACACCAGGACCGACTGTAAATAAAGTAAACAGATTTGGGAACTTAATCAGAAGTTAGTAACAGTGAAGCAGAACAATTATAACAATAAAGGATATCTGTATTAGATAACACAATACAAATTATTTATTTAATTTCAGAACATGTTTCAAGAGATCTAGTTCCCATTCTCAGCTGACAACCAACTAGTGTTGACATGTGGATACCTCTGGTGGTTCCAATATGATGAGATGCAAGCTGTTCAATGGTGGAATATCAAAATTTATCTTGCATTGATTCTTTTTGGATAAGTTTCTCCCTTATTGCTAACTCGATGAGTTTATCAATAGCTTTCAGTAATTTGGTATCCTTTGTGAGGTTGTGGTTTTTTTGTCCAAAATGTGCACCAATTGCTGATTTTTGCACCTGTTTATATCTAACATTTGTAAAATGTTCCTTCACCTTTCCAAATTCCTTTTGTGTTGCCTATGTATATTTGATCACAATTCAGACCAAAGATTTATAAATTCCAGACTTCTTGCCAGACGAAATTACATCCTTGGTTGCACTATTTAACATGTTTCTAATGTTTGTATCTATCCTGCAGGGCGAATCCAATATTATTTTTTTTAAAAATACTTATAAATTATTATTTTTCCAAGGAAGTATGCAAATTTTATAAAAAGTGTAACCCTTTTCACCCTGGGAGAATGTCAATATATTTTAATCTATTATAGTGTTTGACCTTCTTATATACTAGTGTGCAGTCAAAACCATTGTTAAGAAAAGTGGTGATGATGTATTAGTATTCTGATTCATATTCTTCTTCGTTTTGTGGGATGTTGACCAATTAATGAATTGTGCTAGTGATCTCGGTTGCAGCTATTGCTCATTATACAGAGATAGTTAAAAGTCCTGCGCCACCTAAATAACTTTTGAAGCATGTGGTTCAGTGAGATGAAACTGGTTGTCTGAGTACCCATGTACTGAGAGCTCAAAAATTATATTACCGACTTTTTCTACTCCCAGTTTAACCAAATGCAATTCACCCTCTATTATTTTAAAAGGAATATCTAATACACTTTTACATTTTTTAATAATGCTTATTAGGGAGCTTTTCAAAAAGAAACTAATACTTCTGCACAAATTTACTGTTGCTAAATCAAGAAAACAAAAAAGTATAGCATGTAATAAAATGTTCCTTTTTTAACAAAAACAAAACAAAGATAGCTCAAAGTCTATTCTGTATTCAAACTGGTAACCTTGAGCAGTTTGACAATGTGCCAGGCAATCACAGAAACAATTTAAGAATTTAGGAATGTCTTGCATGCTTCTATTATTCAATCTCCTTAGTTGTTGGGTCTTACTCGAATACTATTGAATTCAAATGGACTGTCAAAAAGAAGTCCAAAGGCATCAAATCTAAGGATTTTGCTGGCCATAATATGTGACCTCTACTACCAATTCATTGTTGTAGAAAATCCTGGTCTAAGTGCCGATGAACATTTTGTACATAGTGAGCTGGAAGTCCACGGTTTATAAGTTCAGTGATTTTATAAATGTATATAAAGTACATCATGTTGCCTTAATATCTTATTATATTTTCAACATCATTTGAGTTTTATGCAATTACCTATGCATATACAAAAATGTGATCACAAACTAACATATTCTTTACAAAAACTAAATAAATACATGAACAGAAACATTTATCTTCTAAAGTGAAAACAAATAAAAATAACACAAATTGATAATGTGCATGAAACCTCAGCATGTATAACATGAAGAAACTCAATACATTTATTTAGCTTACCTACTGTTGGCGTATACAGAATTCTTATCCAAAATGGCCTCAAAGGTTGGAATGTTGGCTTGTAGCGACAATCATTGCTTACTTGGTTACGAGCGACATCTTCTAGCATGACAATGCGGTCCACTAGAAGGCCCCATTGTGTTTCTGTGCGATGCTGTGTTTGCAAAGCTTTGATCACCTATCAACAGAGCAGCAAATGTTTCAGATTCCATCAATAGTATTATTGCTACTTCTTTAAAAACTGCAAGAGCTGAATGAAAAGTACAGCCTGGAAAAGTATTGTGAATACATGGGCATATGTTAATCAATACAGAATGGAAGAGGACCTATTACTTTCAATCAGGGACGGGACGGGACGGGATGGGACGGGTCGGGACGGGACGGGATGGATGGATGAAACTATCTACTCAATATTACATACAATATAAAATATACAGAATTATAGTAAGCCTATTACTATGTACTAATTATGTATCTATTAATTACAAATCATTCTCCTATTATTTTGGTTCAATTTAGTTGATTTTTTGATTGATTCAATATCCGCAACATTGTGTTTATCTGGATATTGTATGGAACTATAATTTTTTTTATTTGTTTTATTTTACAGATACTCTTTAACATCTCAGGTCTTCAGTGCCCCATTCAATTCAGAGTGTGAAATAGCCAATAAATTTTGTTCAGGTTTGAGGTTCTTTTAATTCCGTAAATCTATAACACGAAACTTATGGCTGTACTTCCCTTCCAAAAGAAGCCATAATTAGAATTTTTACACCTGAAAAAAATCCATTGACTCTAGCCAGAATTAAACCTGTGACCTTGGATTTAATTTTACGAAGCAAGTATGGTTACCACTAGACCACCAGGACTAATGTGTGCATGGACTTGAATACTATTCTAAATGAAGAACATCTACTGGAATGCAGCCAACTTAATAGCAACAAACAAATCAAAATAATTTGGAAGCCCTTTATTGGGAAGCTGGGGAAAAATTATAAATATCAACATTAAAAATGGCAACTAGCAACTAACCATATCCACAACATTGTGTTTATCTGGATATTGGAGTCACCCACATAATTAATGTGTTTAGAAAAGGATTATTTCTGGCAGGTTTATTAGAATGCAAAGAATAAATAAACATCATCTCTAATCTTTTCTGCACATTTCATTTCTTCAACTTGTTTACTGATCATGCTCAATAATTTCTTTCTCACTTTTCCCAGATTAACTTCCTATTGGGAAGTTACTGATTGGAACCATGCTGATGATACAGGTAACAGCCTTCGCAACACGTCCAAGTAAGTGGAACAAAACTAGTGAAATTTGAATGATTTGTTAAACTTCTATTTCTTTTAATTGATATCATTGTATGATTCAGTTGAACTACACACTCTTAAAGCTTCACTTATTTTACATAAATGTATGGAACCAGTTTCGGTTTCGATTTCTTTACATTTTTCCTCTAAACTTGTTTCAAACTATTCCATTTCTCTCTTGATAGATACCTGCTTGTGCAGACGTACAAGGGCTTTATCTGATGGTGCATCGGTTGGGGTGTCATCAGGCAGCTGTCGGCGATTCATTCTCTCCCGTAACTCTGGAGGAACCTTCTGGAAAATAGTCTCTAAATTTCGATGCAAGGGATGGCCAGGTCCTACTGCTAATGATACTGCTTGTAGTGACTGTGGAGAAAAGTGTGAAGATATAATTCATTAAATATAAAATCTTGATACAAAACCAGCTCTTGCTACATTTTATCAGGCTGTCTGGAAATAAATATAAAATATACTCAGGAGAGATTGAATGATTGATTATTGCTTAAGGGCGCAAAACTGCTGCGGTCATTAGCGCCCAAACACATCAAGTACTATGTCAAAATATAAATAAATAAACAAAAAACGCAAATCCTGCGCATAATGAACGGACAGTAGTACTTGTGCAATAAAAATTATACCCAAAAGCAAATAACTAGGGTATAAGGAGCCACAAACATTAAAATGTTACTAAATTACAGCCGCAAGTGCGGAAAAACACAAAAGCACGGTAATGGACTAAAATCGTGCCAATAAAACCCCAAAGCAAACACAGGTCAATAAACAAAGAACGGTAGCAAAATTATTCAGCAAAAGCTGAAAACACACCAGTCTTAAAATTGATTAAAATGGTAACAATAAAACCCCAAAACAAATAACAAGGGTAATGTGCAAAACAACAGTTAAAGACTGGTGACACGATTCAGCAAAAGCTGAAAAAACAACAGTCTTAAAAGAGTCAAAAAATGCCGTCAATGGTAAAAGATTAAAAACTCACACCTTGCTCCAAAAACCACAAACACGGATAAAACGGAGCACACGCTCAACAGCAACCACATCATCTGCGAGTAAGTCCTCAATAGAGGAAGGCAAACCTAAGCTATTTCTAAAAGCTGTCAGATGAAGACATTCAATTAAAATGTGACGCACTGTAAAGGGGTGGTCACAGTGAGGGCAAGCTGGAGCGGGTTGATCATTAAAAAGATGAGAGTGGCTAAAACGGCAATGCCCAATTCTAAGACGAGCTAAAATTACTTCTTCGCGACGAACAGCGCGAGAAGAAGTCGACCAGTTAAAAGGGGCGGGTTTACATTCACGGAGCTTATTATTTGGGAGTAATTCCCACTCCTCGCGCCAGCGCGAAAAAATGGCTCTACGTAATGAATGTATAAAATCCCCGAAATAAAAACGCTGCTCGTACTCAGCAGGGTCTAAAAGAGCGGATTTTGCTGCAACATCTGCGGCCTCATTACCTGGGAGTCCGACGTGTCCAGGCACCCATAGCAGTGTTACCCTGACGCCAGCGTCGAAAAGGGTTAAAACTACATTCTGGACCATCTGTACAAGAGGGTGGTGAATGTACAGCTGTTTAAAACTTAAAATAGCACTCAAAGAGTCGGAACATATAACACTGTTCCCCAGCCCGTGATCAGAAATAAATAAAACCGCCCGATAGATAGCATAAAGCTCCGCCATAAAAATAGATGTTGCAACGTTAAGACCGTACGTAAAACTTGCCCCATTTAAAACAAAAGCACATCCTACACCTGTGTCACATTTAGAACCGTCCGTATAGATAAAATTCCAGCCATTAAACGAGTATTTGATCTCGCTAAAAGAACAACGAATAATATGTGCTGCGGTCGAAGATTTCGGACAGGACGTGAGCCCGAGATGAACGGGGGCCTCTGCTAAAATCCAGGGGGGAGAAGAAGTTTCCCCAGCTAAGAAAAAAGCAGGTAACTCCATGTCTAACGTCCGTAAAATCTCCCGAAAACGAAAGCCAGCGGGCTTAGGAGTAAAAGACCGAACAGCATAAAAACGATCAAAAGACACATTAAAAAACGGCCCATTCGTGGGATGACGAGGTTGCGCAGCCAAGCGACAACCGTACGCGGCCAGTAAAACATCCCTACGATAAAACAACGGAGGTTCTCCAGACTCCGCACACAAACTCAACACAGGACTGGTGGGGAATGCTCCAATGCCAACACGGATACCCCGGTGATGAATCGGGTTAAGGCGACGAAGCACCGAAGGTCGCGCCGAGCCATAAACCACACAGCCATAATCCAGTTTCGATCGGATGAGAGATCGGTAAAAACGTAAAAGTATAGTCCGGTCAGCTCCCCAAGATGTGCCACATAAAACACGTAAAATGCAAAGAGAACGTTCACACTTGCCTTTGAGTTGCGCTATATGCGATGACCAGCATAATTTTCTATCGAACACCAAGCCAAGGAACCGAACTGCGTCTGCGAAAGAGAGTGCGTCTGGGCCAAGATGGAGCGAAGGTGGAAGATACTCCTTGTGGCGCCAGAAGTTCATGCAGACGGTCTTCTCTGCGGAGAAACGGAACCCGTGAGAGACACTCCAAGCGTGAAGGCGGTCGAGACAGCATTGGAGGCGGCGTTCCAAGAGACAGGTTCTCCGAGAGGAAAGATAGATGGCAAAATCGTCCACAAATAACGACGATTGTATTCCTGGCGGTAAACACTCGGTGATAGAGTTAATCGCAATGGCAAATAGTGTGCAACTAAGTACCGAGCCCTGAGGTACGCCGTTCTCTTGAGTAAAATTAGACGATAAAACTGATCCCACGCGAACATTAAAAACCCGGTCCTTCATAAATTCCTGAATAAAAACAGACATACGCCCACGTATGTTCCAATCGTGAAGCGTTCGGAGGATACCGCCTCTCCAGCAAGTATCGTACGCTTTCTCCAAATCAAAAAATATAGCAACCGTTTGGCACTTGCGCACAAAACCGTCCATTACATGAGTAGTTAAAGACACCAGATGGTCGACAGAGGAACGATGACGCCGGAAACCACACTGGGCGTTCGTTAATAATTGCCTCGACTCCAACCACCACATGAGCCGTCCGTTAATCATTCGTTCCAACACCTTGCAAACGCAGCTGGTGAGGGAAATCGGACGGTAACTGGAAGGAAGATGAGGGTCCTTTCCAGGCTTAGGTATCGGAATGACGGTGGCCAAACGTCAAGCGTTGGGAAATGTGCCATGACACCAAATAAAATTAAAAGTTCGTAATAAAAAAGCTTTGCCTTCTGCTGATAAATGCTGCAACATAGCAACATGAATGTTATCTGGCCCCGGTGCGCAGTGTCGAGAGGTGGAAAGGGCATGCTCCAGTTCCCTGGCGGTAAAAGGAACGTTGTAGCTCTCCTGATGGTCGGAGGCAAACGAGAAACCTTTCCTCTCAACCTGCTCCCTTAATGCGCGAAATGTAGCCGGGTAATTGGCGGAACTAGAAACATCAGCGAAGGTTCGCCCTAAAACATTGGCGACGTCAGTCGGAGTGGTGAGCCTCGATTTAAAATCCTAAGACCGGGTATAGGTGTAAACCTTGGTTTGCCAGCAACGCGGCGTAGCCGTTCCCAAACTACGGATGAAGGCGTTGTGCGGTTAAAAGAAGAGGTAAAAGAAATCCAAGAAGCCTTTTTGCTATCCTTAATGACTCGGCGGCATTTGGCGCGAAGTTGTTTGTAGCAAATCATATTTGCTGAGGTAGGGTGGCGACGAAAAGCTCGGAGAGCACCTCGGCGTGCACGCAATGCGTCCCGGCATTCATCAGTCCACCAGGGAACCGGAATGCGTCTGGGGTGACAAGACGACCGGGGGATAGCCTTATCTGCGGCGGTAATGATGACCGTACGGAGGTGCTCGATCGCGGTGTCGACAGATGGAAATTCACACCCTGAAAATTCGGCCAAAGATCGATAGAGAGGCCAATTTGCCTTATCAATGAGCCATTTTGATGTGCGCTGTGAATGTGCGTTCGGAGAGAGTACATGGATCTGACACGGAAAGTGGTCACTGGAATATAAATCAGAGATGACGTTCCAGCAGAAATGTACAGCAAGCGAGGCAGAACAAATGGATAAATCCAAGTGCGAAAAGCTATGAGTGCTGTCAGAGAGAAAAGTTGGTTGACCAGTGTTGAGAACTATAAGATTGTGATTCAGCAAAAAATCAGCTAAGAGGTTACCTCTTGCACACTCCGTGGTGGAACCCCATAGGGGATGGTGTGCATTGAAATCCCCCAAAAGGAGAACAGGGGGTGGTAGCTGAGACAAAAGATCATCCAGGTCAACGGTGGTGATGGTGGCGGACGGAGGTAAATAAACAATGCAGACAGAAAAACTAAGGCCAGAAAAGTGAACTGTAGCTGCGGCAGCTTGTAAAGGAGTCTGGAGCTGTAGTGAGGTGCTGTACACGTTATTGCGAATTAAAAGTAAAACTCCGCCGTGAGCGGGAGTGCCATCTTCGGGAGGGAGATCAAATCTCACCGAAGAGTAACCGCGTAAATTAAAAGAATCACTTGGGCGAAGCTTAGTCTCTTGGAGACATACCAGCAAAGGGTCAGTAGAACGTAAAATTAACTCCAGGTCAGGTCTGCGACTACGGAGACCACGCACATTCCACGAAAGGATAGCCATTGTTAAAATTAGATAAAAGAAGCTAAAAATTAACCACCTTACTTTTTGGACGGTGCAGGGCGAAACAAACGTCCTTTTTTCAGTCGCGTGGGACTCGGTGGTTTTGAAGGAGCAGGCACATCCTGCTCCATCACTTCCTCAGAGGGAGGGCTCTCCCGCTGAGAAGCATCCACCGATTCCAACGCCTGGAATCGGTTGGATGTAGATATAGGCGGCGACGGCGACCGCCTAGCGGGTTGGCTCCCATCATGGGAGCGTGACCTCCGAGGAGGAGAAGGGCTCTTTTTCTGCTCTACCTGAGTTGATGACTTTAAAAAATCTGTTCTCGTAAAACTCGTCCTGAACTTAATTTCAGGGGCATTAAAAACAACCGCTTTGGGCTTCACGGTAGAGCGCTTTGGAGAACTAGGAGTAGTTTGGACCCGTGTAAAAACAAGATCGCAGGTCTGCGTACTGCTATCGCACTTCTTGGGCGCAAAAGAAGCTGCTGCGCTGTAGGTGCCGGTCTTAGGCACGACAGGTTGGCGAGACTGGAATCGCTTCCGGGCTTCAGTAAAGGAGAGTTTTTCCTTCACCCGGATCTCCTGGATACAGCGCTCCTCTCGAAAACGAGGGCAATCGCGGGACGAGGCTGGATGTTCACCGCGGCAGTTGACGCAGACAGGAGCGGATGGGCATGCTCCCTCGTGACTTGCTTGACCGCAGGTTGCACAGATGGAAACGGCAGTTTTACATGATATGCGAGTGTGTCCAAAACGCTGACACTGGAAACATCGCAACGGGCTCGGGATATACGGTCGCACTTCTATCACCTCGTAGCCCGCCTTTATCTTCTGCGGCAAATCGACCCTGTCGAATGTGAGGAAAAGAGTCCGGGTCGGCTGTAATTCCCCCTCTTTCCTTGCCTGCACACGATACACTGAGGTGACCCCTTGGTCTTCCAGACAGCTCTGGATTTCCGGGTCGGACATTCCGTCTAGAACATTTGTGGTGACAACTCCTCGCGACGAATTCATGGTCTTATGTTTCTCGACACGGACGGGATATCCGTGGAGTAGCGTCGCCTTGAGCAACGAGTTGCTTTGAGACAGGCCAAGTGTCTCCACCAAAAGTGATCCGTTGCGTAGACGGGTACAGGACTTAACGGGTCCAGCTATGGCATCAATGCCCTTCTGAATTTTAAATGGATTTACGGTCGTGAACGACTGATTCTCTTCAGTACGACTAATGACTAAGTAACGAGGGAAAGACTTCTCGATTACTTCTTTTGCATCAACTCTTTTACGTTTAAAATGTAAAGGATTGTTTTCCAGTACCATAGCGATTTATTCCTCCACCATTGCAACCGTCTCCGATGGCGGGCTGCTTCCTGGGCGCCACCCCGGCTTAGGTTACCGGCTCTGGCCTGAACAAAGTAACCTCAGGGTCACACCTTCCTGTGGGCTGACGAAGGGACCCAATCGCCTGCAGGAAGTCTACAGCTCATGCAATGGCCCTTCCCCGGGCCTGGCCTTTACCAGGGGATACGCTCCCGTCCTACATGATAACCCAGTGCTGGGAGTTACGCTGTTACCCAGTCACTTTTTACCGCGTCAAACACGGGGGCACCCATCAGACAAAGAACAGGGAAGTAGGACAAATAAAACAATAAAAGAGACGAAATAAAAAGGAGTCAAACGCGCTGAGCGCGGACCTGAGGGAGCAGCTCGGGTGCCTCGGGGTCGCTACGCCCCGTACCCAATAAATTGGGCCCCTGAGGGGACTCAGGAGAGAGGCATTAGAAATATAACAACAGGCAAACACTTTTAAAGAGATGGCAAATATTAAGTAGCATAGGGAATCAGTTCTTAAAAACAAACAATTAACCCCCAGCTCTTTCCTACACACATATATTGATTGACCTTTTAAAACCACAGAGACAAATCAATACTGCCATCTTTTCAGCAATCATTTGTTGTTCATCTTCCACTGTGATGCCAACCACAGTAGCTGGTGAAAGCTATTTAACCATCAACCATAGCAAAACATTCTGGAAGATTTTAACTCTTTTAATTATAACACCAGCAGTAAAAGCCTAAGAAGTATCATTAAGCTCATACTCTAAAAATTATTATTTTAATAACAATAATAATAATGTAATAAAAATATAATAATTACATTTTTATCACAAAGAATATTCCATAGATGTCTACCCACCTCAAGTATATCATCTACAGTTTCTTCAGCCTCACATTTTTCGGAACTCAGCTTGGCAGCTTTGAAATAGCTGTAGTTCAGAACATATCCACGCTTGCTTGAGTTCCAAAGGGAACGAGGAACTTCTACCAGAGCATATCCCAGAAGCAGCACTAGCAGGAACAGGCCCCATGTGTTGCTAGCTGATGAAGCTATCACCTTCAGCTTTTGTCTGGAACATGTGATGCTTTAACATAGTAACTATTAATAGGAGCTTTAATAAGAACTGTATGGGCATAGCTACTGGATGAGCCAGTATAACTTCTATAAATATTGTGTAATTTTATTTAATTTTCTTTTTATTTTACAGGAGCTGTTCAATAAAGAATGATTTTTGGTAACATACTTTTACTCATCCTTGTGATCTTTCTCGAAGTATTCTCCATTGGATGTAAAAATGCCTCGCACAAAAACATTTCTTCAATTTGAGGAAAAGAAAAAAAGTTATGGGGTTTTATTTTGGGGGGGGGAAGTTAATGATGCAGATTTGCATATTTGCTGTTTGTGTTCTCGGGGTTGAAATGATGTAGCTAAGTTCATCAGCCTTTGAAAGAAACCCCATATCTTCCTGCAAAATCATTTCAACTACATGCAAACCTGCACTTGGACACCCTTTAGTCTTAGAATCTAATATTGCATCTTTACAGTTACCCAGTGAAATTTTCAGAATTCCTGGTTTTTAAGTTATTCAATGATTCTTTTTCATAATGACAGCACCAGTGTGAATGTTTTCTTCCATTTGAGTTCAAACTGGAATGTCAGGTTCACTTTTCTTTTAAATTTCCTTCCTTTCTATTTACATTTAAAACCATCTTCAAGTGGTGTTGTAGGGAAGAACAAGCTCTCTATAGGCCTCAGCTGAAGATTTGTTTAGACAAAAGTAAAATTTTAGGGCAGCATATTGTTTGTTAGGTGTCCATATTGCAATAGGTGGAGCTGAACATGTCTGAACTTGCAAACCTCTCACAGGTGAGAACAGGAAATAAAACAATGAAACTAGTACCATGCATAAATTAGGCATTGAAATGTTCCAAGTTAAATTTTAGTGTGAGAAATTATGCCTATAAAAATTATGATCATTCTTTATTGAACAGCCCTCATATCTTTATTTAGGATATTTCAATACATTACACTGCTAATTTCTTACTTTAAAATGTAATGTATTTTGCTTTTTTTGACAACCAAAAACATGTTTTGCATTTAATTACTGTAATCACAAACTATTGAATATAAACATTTTAGTTCCTTAATTAAACTGAACAGGATACCTTAGTGTGCTTTTTATTTCGCCCGGTGCTAATAGAATTATTGATGTGAAAATAATGTTGTTATTGTTGTATATCATGATTATGATATGATAAAAGAGAGGTGCACCAGATGCTAATGAAAGTCATTCAATGAAAATATATTGTTGACTAACAACAGCCATTATTTATTACCAAATATAACATCCAAAATAAAGTTCTTTAAGAAGGGCTTTAAATTGAGAAAAGGTGAGAAATGGTGGTTAGATGGCTGTGAAATAGAAGTGGTTACGAAATGTATGGGGAGTGAGGTTAAGTGCTAAATGGTAGCAAGAATGAGCAGAGAAAATTAGTATTAGCTAAAGGAAAAATGCCTATGGGGATTGTAAACATAAGTTGAGGAAAATACCAGAAATAAGTGTCAAGTGGATGGAATGGATACACAACATCATGGTGGAGCAGAAAATGATGTAGGAATAGAAATATGAGGATATGATGATAGCTAGAAGATCCTGGATTTAATAAACAGATCTTTTTGTAAACTAATACTGGGATGGTGAGAGTGTCACCTAATAATGTAGCCTTGGTAGAACTGGGTAGTTCAACTATAAAGGGAGAATAATTGAAAGAAGTATGAAATACCTATAGAATAAATTTGTTTTAAAAGATTGTCAAGGAGCACAGGAGAAGTTTAAATGGAAAATTCATGGGTGCGTGGAACTCAGGATGTTGTTGAAAAAATTGGTATGGGGAATTGTTGGGTAAATAAGCAATAAAGATATAGGGGTTTTTGGAAAGAAGTAAGAGCCAGGATTGAAGATATTAAGAAACAAGAAATCTTTGTGAACTTTAGAGATAAAGAGTTCACTGAGAATATATCAAGATATAAAAAGAGTTTGGGGGAAGAGTGAAGTATTTAGAAATTTATAATAAATTGGAGAGGGAATGTTTCATTTGGGCCAGATCAGAAGTCGCGAATTTAAGAGGATTGAGAAAAACCTGTGAGAATGAACTTCTCACATACGGTGAACCTGATGAGTACTATAGCATATTATATTGTGAGCAAACAAAGTGATGGAGACTACAGGCATGGAAAGAGTAATGGAACAAATTTGGGGGAAAAATTATAAATAGAAAGCCTTTATGAGTTAATGGAGATAAAAATATAAAAATGATGAGCGAATACTTGGGCAAAGTTAGATAAATGATGGAGGAAGATTAGAATTAAGGAGTAGAGAGTATGGATATAGAGGATTAGTAAAAATTTGCGTATTAGAATAAGAGTGGAAGTGATGAAATTGATTACAACCTGGAGTTATGATGTACTGGGACTGGAAACAGTTTGGGAGGTAATCCTGTAAGATGCAGGGTGTTATCTATTTTGTAATATAATTGTTGCTAAAATAAATAAATGTAGTGTTATATTTCACTGCAAAAATCCCCGCTATTTAAATACAGTGTTGATTACCAATATAATTAAAATTAGTAATAGATTAACTGTGAAATAATGGAAATGTGTTAACCATAATATTAGTTGTTTTTGTTCGAAATAAATTCATTTATTCATTCATTTATTACCACTTCTAATGGAACTTGGTAAAAGTCAGTGGCATGCATACCCTGAAACCTTTAAACCCTATTAGTAAGTTTGAAACCTCTAGCCTCAAATTCCTTATCTTAAATAACTAGTCCAAGGCCCCTCTATATAATTTAAATATTTTGTTGCTCATTAACACCCAGTGTAGAGCTCTATCTTGAAATTAGGTACCACTAAATTTTAACACTTTTACAATATTTAAGAGATGTAATTATATACTCACCCATCAAGGTCAAGCCCAGGTTTTAGTGCAATATAGATCAGAAGAATTCCACATATGAAAAGATAAGATCCATAATAGATAGCATTATCAATCAATGCAGACTTCAACTTGCCTCTTACAGTGAAGTCTCCAGCCTTGATATAGGACTGCATTAGCGGCAGAACAAGCCTGTAACATTAGATGCCATAGTGAGATACCTTAAATATACAACCAGCTTAACAAGTGAACAAACTACTTGTGCAACATACCATGTGAGACACTGCGACGTCCAATATACAACACGCCACAAGTTGGGGTACACATTCTCTCCTACATTACTCAGTGGCTCCTTGCATGACCTTGCAGGGACTAGCGAAGTTGCATTTACAGATCCATTGTACAGGGGCAACACTTCTGTCACATTTATGTTGTCAACAGACTCTAACATACAATTACGGAAGACAGTCTGTAAAACACCACAACAAGCCTCTTAGTGTCATGGTAAAACTTAATATTTAGATTGTGGTTTTTAGTATTAGTAATAAATGCAAACCACTTCCAAAATATATGCAGTTCAATATTTTTAACAGAGCTGTTCAATAAAGAATAATCAATTATTTTACAGGCATAATTTCTCGTACTAAAATTTAAAATGAACAATATTTTGATAGCTTAGTATGTAAAGTATGCATGCTGCTTTCACATCGCTTCATGACAGGTATACAAGTTGAGAATGTTCAGTTCTGCATAAAGCAAAATGGAGCAACAATGGACAAACAATATGCTGCACTGAAATTCTGCTTTCATCTTAACAAATCTTCATCCGAGGCCTATGGAGATTTTGTTCTTCCCTATATAACAGCTCAAAGATGATTTAAAATGTTTAAATAGGGGGAGGGGGGCTAATCAATTTCAAAGGAAGGTGGGTCTGGTTCTCCATTTTGTACTCTAATAGACAAAAACAATTAACACCACTGTTGTCATTATGAGAGAAGGCTATCAAGCATTAAGAACACTTTCAGAAATTCTGAAAATGTCACTTTGATAACTGAAAAGTTGAATATGAGACATATTTGTGGGTTCCAAGACTACTGCATGCAAGTTTAAATGCAGTTGAAGATGAAATAACAAGAAGATGCACAGTTTCTTGGCTACATCATTTCAATCATGAGAGCAAACAGCATAGCTCTGTGTGGAAATCTCCATCATAACCAAAACCAAATATGGTTGCATCTGCTGGGAAAGTTATGGTCATATCATTTTTTGATATTCAAATTGTGTACCAGCATGTCATACTTGCACACACGATTGTAACTGGGCAATACTATAGAGATGTATTGAAAACTCTGCAAGGTTATATAACACACAACTGTAACTGGGTAATACTACAGAGATGTACTGAAACCTCTGCAAGGTTATAACCACACAAACTGTAACTGGGTAATACTACAGAGATGTACTGAAAACTCTGTAAGGTTATATCACACATAACTGTAAGTGGGTAATACTACAGAGATGTACTGAAAACTCTGCAAGGTTATATCACACACAACTGTAACTGGGCAATACTACAGAGATGTACTGAAAACTCTGCAAAGTTATATCACACACAACTGTAACTGGGTAATACTACAGAGATGTACTGAAACCTCTGCAAGGTTATATCACACACAACTGTAACTGGGTAATACTACAGAGATGTACGAAAACTCTTCAAGGTTATATCACACAAAACTGTAACTGGGCAATACTACACAGCTGTACTGAAAACTCTGTAAGGTTATATCACACACAACTGTAACTGGGTAATACTACAGAGATGTACTGAAAACTCTGTAAGGTTATATCACACATAACTGTAACTGGGTAATACTACAGAGATGTACTGAAAACTCTGCAAGGTTATATCACACACAACTGTAACTGGGCAATACTACAGAAATGTACTGAAAACTCTGTAAGGTTATATCACACATAACTGTAACTGGGTAACACTACAGAGATGTACTGAAAACTTTGTATATATCACACACAACTGTAACTGGGTAATACTACAGAGATGTACTGAAAACTCTGCAAGGTTATATCACACAACTGTAACTGGGTAATACTACAGAGATGTACTGAAACCTCTGCAAGGTTATATCACACACAACTGTAACTGGGTAATACTACAGAGATGTACGAAAACTCTTCAAGGTTATATAACACAAAACTGTAACTGGGCAATACTACACAGCTGTACTGAAAACTCTGTAAGGTTATATCACACACAACTGTAACTGGGTAATACTACAGAGATGTACTGAAAACTCTGTAAGGTTATATCACACATAACTGTAACTGGGTAATACTACAGAGATGTACTGAAAACTCTGCAAGGTTATATCACACACAACTGTAACTGGGCAATACTACAGAAATGTACTGAAAACTCTGTAAGGTTATATCACACATAACTGTAACTGGGTAACACTACAGAGATGTACTGAAAACTTTGTATATATCACACACAACTGTAACTGGGTAATACTACAGAGATGTACTGAAAACTCTGCAAGGTTATATCACACAACTGTAACTGGGTAACACTACAGAGATGCACTGAAAACTCTGTAAGGTTATATCACACACAACTGTAACTGGGCAATACTACAGAAATGTACTGAAAACTCTGTAAGGTTATATCACACATAACTGTAACTGGGTAATACTACAGAGATGTACTGAAAACTCTGTAAGGTTATATCACACACATCTGTAACTCGGTAATACTACAGAGATGTACTGAAAACTCTGTAAGGTTATATCACACATAACTGTAACTGGGTAACACTACAGAGATGCACTGAAAACTCTGTAAGGTTATATCACACACAACTGTAACTGGGTAACGCTACAGAGATGCACTGAAAACTCTGTAAGGTTATATCACACACAACTGTAACTGGGCAATACTACAGAAATGTACTGAAAACTCTGTAAGGTTATATCACACACAACTGTAACTGGGTAATACTACAGAGATGTATTCAAAACTCATAAGGTTATATCACATACAACTGTAACTGGGTAATACTATAGAGATGTTCTGAAAACTCTGTACAGCCATATCACATGCAAACGGCCACATTTCCATGAACATGCTGGATGGTACACACATTGAAAATGTTCCTGAACATCACAAAGATCAATGTGAAATGTGTCATCTCGCTTCTTATAGTCCAGATTTAGCCCAATGTGACTTTTTTTCTTTTCCTTAAATTGAATAAACACCTTTGTGGGAGGCAATTTCCATCATCAGAAACAGTAGTGAAGATTGCGGAGGAGATTCTAAGGACCTGTCAAAAAATTGATTCCAGTGTGTCTTGAAGACTGGCAGAAATGCTGGGACAGGTGTATAGCATCAATAGTGACTACTCTGAGAAAGAAGAATCAAAATATGCAGATGAATAAAGGTATGTTGTTAAAAAAAAGTATGGTCATTCCTTATTGGATAGTCCTTATATATTTCATGAGTTTTAGAATAAAGGTTTCGCACCTTTAAACTTATGACAAAATGCAAAATGAATTATTAACATGTTGTGATGAGCTGTATTAAACACACTTACAGATTCGCCAACTTTTCATTCAAACATGTTTCACAGACCATTGTCGTTAAGTAGCTGATGGTCCATGAAATATTTTCTAATGAACAGTAAGTTAGTGAAGCAGTAAGAGTGTTTAATAGAGCTCATGACAACATATTAATAATTATGTGATTTAGTTCACTCACAGTTCCATTGGATTTTGATTTAGACTGCAAAATGAATGTTTACTGAAGGCATAAATTCCCAAAACTAAAGTAAAATGACATAAGAATCTCCCAATTTTGATAATCCTTAACACTAGAACCACCAATGTTAAGTTATATATTAAATACAGTTATTACAGTTATGCATTTAAAAAAAAAAAAAAAAAAAAAAAGGGAACATAGGGATGAAAATGTTAAAGCATAGGTTGGGAATCACTTGCAGGTAGGGATATCACAACTAGCTTAGAAAAACCAACAAATTATAGTAGAAGCAATCACAGTATTAAAATAAATTGTAGGAAACAGAGAATGGATGTAAGTAATTCTCTTTTGTAAATAAAACCATAAATGATTGGAATGAATTACCTGCAGTTATCTTTGAGAGTTGTTGTTCTCTGACAAGATTTAAAAGTAACATAAAATTTTATGTGTAGAAATATATTCCATTGATATAAGTAGATATGAAAGTAATTAATATTCAAATATAAGTTTTCCCATGCTACTGGAACTATTGTTTAACTCAGTGTGTTTAATTGTTTATAATATTATTCAAGCTGATAAGAGTCTAGGTCTAAATATGCTCAATTATATTTTATAAAATTTATATTTATATAAACAATTTTATTAATTTAATTAAGTTAATATGTGTAAATTAAGTACATTCATTTAATTTGTTTGACATATTCAGCTAGGTTGATACATAACTAACTAGATTGACATGTTTTTAGTAAGGTGAAATATATTTAAGTTAACTGCATATAAATACGTGAAAAATTAATTCAACATGTATTTAAATTACACTGATTTATTTAATTATAGGTTTGCATGCACTTAATTGAGGTGGGTTTACTTTTTCTTTAAGAATTTTGCTGTAAATAATAACTATATTTTCATTATTTTTCACTGACACTGGGTGTGCACTCAATTGCAGTTAACACATATTTATACTAAATGAAACATTAAAACAAATTTCATAATGAATATATAGGAATTTAGCACAATAACAGTTAGGATATGAGCTTCATTACAGTTTGAGTGTGTTTGCAGAACGATGTGATAGCATTCGTTTAATAATAACTACTTAGATCATAATATTTTTAATACAATATCATTCTGTTTTATTCTAAATCACTATGACATAAAGTAGAGTATTCTTAGTATTCCATAGATTATAGTTGGTTTAGAAATAACATGGTAATGATGCTAATTTGTGTAAGATAACAAATGATATATGATTAAATTGAACAGATGAAAATCTGTGAGGAAGGGAAATTATTTCTTTTTTTTGAAAATGAGCTATTCTGAGGACAGTTTATCTTTAGATATTGAATTAGGAGCTTTGATAGTTCTTTCATCACTTCTGCCAAGTAAATCAAAGGTGAAATATGAATTGGTGCATCAGCACTAGGTAAAATGATGCAAAAGTGATATCAAATGAGGAGGCTTTAAACTTAGGTATCATTTTTTACATTAAGTAAGTGAAGTTTAGTGTAAAAAAATGAATACCTAAGTTTAGGATATATTACCACTCCATTGTCAACTGCTTCGTAAGTACAATATTTAAGGAGGTTTTGTTTGCATCTTTTGAGCATTTATCAAAATAACATGGAGATTGGACATCAAATACTGTAGCAAAAGGTTATATTGAGAAATCTATAGAGAACAAAGAAAATTGCTTCCAGTATCCTTGGTCTACAAGAGAATGTAGAGATTAATAAACAACAAATCAAAATTGTCATGGGAATTCTTGAGAAGAATTATAGTCTGGTATTCAGTTGTTAGTAAATAGCTATTTTAGTTCATTAATGTATTCAGTGCAGTAATAAGATGATTACTGTACCCACTGAGATAATGAGTGCCATTACCATAGTGATATGATGCTGGATACGTAGTTACTACACAAGTGGGGATAAAACCATAATGTGCCCATGAAAAGCCTTTATTGAAGCATTGCTCAAAGTGTATTTGTCATTTTTCATTATCTTTACATAATTCAACCATAAATTCAAAATACTATAATGTGATTTGAAAGTTCTATTTACACTCAATACAAATTACTTTTATTACAACATAACAAATTATTATTGAGGAAATCACTCAAATTTCACTAATTTAGAATAATTATTAATAATTTTTATTACGATTTCTTTTGTGCATGAACTGCAAACCTGAACTGCATTTATTGCAATTTTTATTTATCTTGGTTTGCAATTTTTTTATTTGGCACTGCTGTCTCTGATTAAATCTTTTTTGGGTTGCTTCAAATTTAGTCCATCTTTCTCTTTTCCTCTTTGTATCCATGCATAGTTCTGTGAGTTTCAGGATAGTGTTTTGGCAACTTATTCTACTTCCCATTATTAGTCTGATGAACTGATGATAGCTAAGTTAAGACTGTTGTACTGGTAACTGATGTGTTCCAGAACAAACAAAATATTTTCTTGTCATCTAGTCCATATGTCAACTACAAACTGTTTGTTTCAGAAGCTAATTTCAAGTGGAAAGTATTTTTCATTATTCTGTATTCCTACATCTGAATATACTGAAATGTACAGAAAAACATTTTTGTTTATTTTTCAATGATAAATAATTTGCATAGAGTATACATATTTAAACCCTTTTAGGAGGGAGAGTAATATACACAGAGGAGTTTTCTTTGTTATAATATCATCAGACATTTTCCTATATTTGACTCATTTCATAATATTTTATTACATGATTTTATTAATATTTTATAACAGTGATAGTGGTTATGATAATATAACTTATTTATTCTCAATTTTTTTTTTAATTTGAATCTAATAAGAATTGCTTAGTTATCCAAATTTTTACTTCCTGAGCAAATTGCAGAATGGTGATCTTCGTCAGAGTTATACTTCCCTATCACACTGACTATGTCTAGTGTATTTTCCAGATCTGATTTATTCTTGGGTATATCACTTAAAATCTTAAATATTTCATTTTCTCTGAGAGGCTGAGGCCTGTGCCCCAGTTTAATCTGATATTGCTACTAACAACTGAAGACTTACAATATGAAATTGAGTTACAAATTGATGTGGGATAGTACATATTTGAATAAGAGACTTGAGGTTATTGCCACTAGATGACAGCATAAGTCTGGTGGCAATTAATGACATTTTACATGAGATAATCGATGTTTACAAAAGCAAAAAAGGAATTGCAAGATGGCAACACCTCTAGAGTGTGCAACCCTCAAGCAGTGATCAGTTATGCTTTTTTGTGGACAAAGTATATAGGATCAAAGAATATTCATAAAAAAATGCTTCCCATTTATGGCTAGAGTGCCTATAACATCTAGCTGTTTATAATTGAATGCAAAGATTTCTGAAAGATGGCTATTTATCGAAGAACTTTGCACTGGCCAGCACACGAGATAGCCATATAGACGATTGGTAACAAGTTGAAGACTTAATCCGAGGAGATAGAAGAGTAACTATGGATACAATAGTTGCTGCTATATGGTATATCCTGCCTCATAATGCATGAAGGTTAGGTTTTCACAAAGTTTGTGCAAGCTGACTGCATAAATAAACAAACAAAATAACGAATTGATCTGGATCTGGTATCGCAACATCTCAATCACTGCTATGTAGGACAATATTTACTAGCCCCAATTGTCATTCACCATTACCAGCCCAAGACAAAGGGTGCGTCAATGCAGTGTAAACATTTTAAGTGACACTATTGGCCAGAAAAGCAACGCTCACAGTCTTCTGGGTTCACAAAGGTATAGTACTGACAGCATTCCAGCCTTAAGGACAAACCTATTAGTCAACTCCTACTTTCAGAATATTTCATAAGGCTATTCAACGGAAGCACTCAGCACTGCTCACCAAATGCATGTTGTTGGATGACAATGCACATCCTCAACTGCCAACAAGTCAAATCAGACGCTGGAAAATTTAAAGTAGGAAGTCTTGGAGCATCCTCCTTATAGCTTCAATTTTGCTTACAAAAGTGACTTCCTTTTGTATGGCTCTCTTAAACATCTTTCAGTTGAACATTTTTCTAATGATGAAGTTGTAGAAAGGGAAGTTACAGCTGGGTTCTGACAATATCCCAAAGAATTTTATGCAGCTGGATTTCATGAGCAACGAAGGAACACATGCCTCAACGTACAGAGAGATTATGTTGAGAAATAAAAATATTTTTCAAATCAGTACTCTTAGTTCTTTAAGTTTTATAAGTTTATCCATTTGTAACTTACTTAATGACTTACCCTCTTACAATGCTTGACTCAACTGCAACAGTTAAGGCAAAATGAAGCAATCAATATGACCACTTGGTGGCTTTAGGTCAACTAATTCAGTAGAAATAAAAGTTTTAATGCCTAAATCATCTATGAAAAAACTTAAGAAATGTCATAAACTTCCTCTATCTCTATTTTATATGGCTACTGCTATCTTCCCCTGCCAATTATCCCCATTCTTCTATCCCGTAGGTCTTCCAGTTTTAAGCCTCTTTTTGTCATTGTCTCCATAATTTCATTATTCCAAATTCTTCTTGGTCTTCCTGGTGGTTGCCATTCATACAATACTTTCGGCCATCTGTCCTCTCCCATTCTCATCAAATGGTCAAACCATTTAACACTCTTGTTTTCAATTCTTTAGAATGCTGTTTCTTCTGCATCCATTGTGTTTCTAATTTCCAAATTTTTAATATACAATCCACTCTGGATTCTAACACTTCGTCTGAGATAATCCTTTTTTACTGCTAATATTCTTTTCCTAATACTCATTCAGTACCCATATTTCACTCCCATAACTCAAAACTGATTCCACCAATATTTTCCTGTATAATTCCTTGCATTTTTCCTAATGTTTTTGTCCCACTATATTGAATTTAAACAGTTTATAATTATTTTACTCAATTCAATTCTATTTTTTATTTACCTCTCTCCAATACTTTGAAATTATTTATGATCGTCCCTAAGTATTTAGACTGGTAAACTTGTAACATTTCGGTTTCAATGACTAAGCTCTAATTTGTATTTGCTTTAATGGTAAAATAATTTGTTTTCCTACAATTTACTCTCAGGCTCCATGATACAGAATTTTTAATAATGAACTCTAAATAAAAATGGTCTTGTGCAATAACTACTTGATCATCTGTAAATTGTATGTTAAACAAAAACATTTGCTGTTTATAATCATTCTTTGACAATTCCTTTTCCATTGGTCCAACACAAATTGTAGAGTATTGGTGATAAACTATAGCCTTGCCCCAATCCTTTGGAGGTTTCTATTGGTTATGAGAGGTATTTTCCTATCTATATATAAGATCTGTTTCATATTAAATTTCCCTTATAATGACAATCAATTTATTATTGATGTTACTCTTTTTCTGAACTTCCCAAAGTTTACATCTTGAAATTGTATCTTATGCTTTTCAAGGTCAATTAATACACTAACTGTACTGTATTTCATAATTAATCATTTTAAAACAAATGAGTTGTAAATGCAAGTTCTTCCTGCTCTGAATCCACTTTGATCTTCTCCAATTTTTTCTTGTACCTCTTTTTCCAATTTGTTTATTACATTTGAAAATTATCTGCATATTGTGCTATTTATACTTATTTTTCTATAACATTTGGTTCTTTACTATTTCCTTTTTCATATATTGATATTATGTATTTAGTTTTCCATTCTTGAGGGATTCTTTGTTCTTTTATACATGAATTAAATAATTTTCTTAATACTTATTTTGGTCCACATTTTATTAGTTCATTTGTGATAGTACCTGAACCTGCTGATTTTCCATTTTTTTAAATAGGCTATTGCAATTTCCTTCTCAAGTGAATGTTTAATTTAGCTTTGGTTCTACTACCTCTATATAACAGATTTTAATACAGAGTTACCAGTTTAAACATTTAAAAGCAATTAAAACCGAGCAGGTCTAGTGTTTAAAAAGGAAGGCGTTATATTGAAAGAAGCTTAATAGCTTTGTTTCAAAATTTAAAATTGATTCCTTCATTAAAGAGTACCATTTAACCAATGTACAGCAGGAGCATCTAGTCCTGTTTCCATCTTTAGTAACAAGAAGATAGTATCCTTGGTTTAATGCTGTTGTTTACCTTGATATGTATATTACTGTCCTTAGCAAGTTCTTTGAATCCCTTAACAAGAATTCTCTGAATATCAGTGCTGAGCATATATAGAGGTAGAAACACATTTACTTTGCTAAAACTTTACATCAAATATTTCAGTAAAATTTACCAATTACTGATTATTATGCTAGAAAGATTAGTGATGTAAGGGAGAAAGTTGGGACCCCATAACAGCATATACATAGACTGGAAGGGTCTGAAAAATACCTCAGTCTACCATTTCTTTTCTTTTCATTTTTTGCTCACATTTTATTAGTATCTAAATTATTTAAAAAAATAAGAAAATAAAAAATAAAAATAATAAAAAAATATTAAAAAATGTGTAGACTTATATTTCATTCAAAATTTTATTCTCTACTTTATGAGATAACAGGTGAATTAATGCATTAATTTGGAATGGTTCTGTTTTATCAAGAAAAGAAGGCTTTGTTTATTTGAGTCATGCTTTGTTATTTGCTAACAAGAGTTCAGCATCTTTTCAATTTGCCTGGATGAAGGGAATTTGTGATTTTAGTGTTTATAATGAAATGTATTTCCCATCTAAAGGCATGTGCTGTTTATAATGTCTGGAATGTGAATTAAAGAAATTAATATTTGGAAACAAATTCTTGATTGTATAATTAATATCATTATTACATTATCAATATCTAATCTAGCTTTACTGATCATAAAGAAGAATTAGGGAAAGCTCACTTTGGAAATTTTTAGGTATCAAAGAGATGTAAGAACATACTGTTGTAGAGTGTGTTTACATTATGGTCCACCAGTGGTTTAATGAGAAAGGATTTGTTTCCATACATTGTCTTTCATTTACATTCCAAATCTACCATTTTTTTTTATTTTCCAGACATTATAAACAAGACATGCCTCTAGATGGGAAAGAACATTTCATGTGTTAAAATTTTTTTTCATAAGCCCTGCAGATCTCTCATTTTTAACCCACATTTTGTAAATTTTTCATAGTAATTAATTTAGAAACACCTATTATTTTGCTTAAGATTTTTCAAAAATAGATCTTGGGGCTTGCAAATTTCATGCCATTTAATAAACTCCTCTGTGTCATCATTTAAAATATCTGGAAAATTAGCATTATCAGTAATAAATTCCTCTCTAGTATGAGTAGTATCATCAAAGAAGTACACCGCCACAAGTGGCCGAGGTTGTTAAGGCATGAACTCATGAGCATGAGGTCTGGGGATTTGAATCCTGCCCCTGAGAATCCTGAGGACTGACCTCACTGGAAGGTTTTTTTTCAGGTTTTCCTTAGTCCTCATAAATGGCAAATGCCAGGCTTGGAATGTTTCCTTCCTTTAAAAAAATTCTTTCCTATTTTATCATTTCATCTCCTGTATCATTAGTGTCCATCACTAATGCCTCAGTAGTAAAAATGGGCATTAAACACTTCAAAAAAAAAAAAAAATACAAAGAAGTGCTTACATTACTTCCATTCTCAATTTTAGTAGAAATGTCAAATTTCTTACAAATATAATTCACACACTCATCTTCACCACAAATATTCTTCACTGTACCACTGCTTAAATTTGCATTGCTATCATTTCTTAGAGAAATAGATGACCTGTTAGAATATGGTTATTACTATTTTCATTTACTATATCTGAATTTGTTCATAATTCATTTTAAGTGGCTTCATTTCGAAAAAAGCAAAAAAGGATTAAACAAAACACAAAATTTGAATGCTAGAACTAGGCTATTTTTAGTCTAATATTGTGCAACATGAGGCCAGAATCAAACACCATGTTTCACTTCTACAACCATACTAGAAATGATGTAATATCCAAGCCAAGCAACATTGCATCTCCCTCAATAATACTAAAGCAATGGAAAAATAAACCAATACATCCACCATTCATAGATCTAACCTAAATATGCATTATTGGCAGCCTGCAGCACAGTGACAAATGATAGCTCGTGTTAATTTTCAATATTCAGTTTACTGATTGTTGACATATATCAGTGTGTTCACTGAAAGTTGCAAATTCTTTTTCTTTTACAGCTTTGCATGCCTCCCCACCCTCTTTATACCAAACTATTTACATTGCTTTTTTTCCCCATTTTTCATTTTTTGAGGGCAGCAAGCCCCTTAGGATCTCAGCCTCCCCCCCCAATTGTGGAGTCTGCGGGGCCCTCAGTTGCGCCCCTGAGAGAGATCTTATCCATATGCACATACAAGTATATTATGAATTTACATTATCTGTCTGTTTGCCAAAGAATAGTTTCCATTAGAAATAAATTATATAAGACATAAATGTGTTAATAAAAACACTAAGGTTGAGATCATAACAATTAAATCATTCATACAAATGTATCTCACAAAATTTATTCCCCATATGGTTATAAACAAATCAAACATTTTCTTCAAATAATGGGCAAGCTCTTTATTCCAGCAATTGCGGAGTAAAAATAATGTGGTTGACAGTCACCTCCTAGACATGAAAATGAATGCGACATATTTTGGTACTGTTACATCAGATGAATTGGTAGAGCAGTTTGAATCCTTCTATAAGGAACAACAGAAACACTATATTCAAATGCTGTTGGCACAAAAATTAGTTCTTTTCCTTGTCTCTGTAGCCTTGAATTGCATGTGGACCCCAATAAGTAGCCTTGATGCTGAAGAATATAACTTGATTATGATATACAGAAGACCTAAATTGAAAGACTTAACCAAAAATTTCAATGCTTGAATATTAATTTATCCTTGATTTTTCCTGTCAATAACTTAAAATATATATAATGTGTTTAGAAGCTATTGACAGTGAAGCAACTAAAATATCCAAAGCTTCCAAATATTTTATATGAACTTCTTTCGAGGATTATTAATTATGACACGTTTTGGAAATCTTTGTTCTCAGATGTTGACTGACTACACAGGAAGTTTTGGGTTGCTTGATAAGGTTGTTGCTGGATCCGAGCTGCTACTCTGTCGATATCTGTTGGCATAATGAAAGTTCCTGAAATATGTCTTAATCAAAAATCCTGTAAGTGAAGTTCATATCAACATTTGGAAACTTGGAACTTACAATATGCCTAATCTGAAAAGCATAAATGCCACAAAATGCTAAAATTATAATTCAAAATGCTATAAATTAAAATTATAAATGCTATAAACCATAAACTTCACTTTTATATCATAATATAACCCTGGAATGTACTTTTCATGAAACTTATTTCTTTACTGTGTATATCTGCCCAAAGCTTTTACCTATCACACAGAACTCAAAAGAGACCTCTGTATTATCACCTATTTTATTTGCTTCTTCATGGTTCAGTAAAGGAAGCAAAGCAGGAGATGTTGAAAAACAAAATAATCTTGTGCACAACTTTGTCAGGAATTATTTGTGCATCCTTATAATAATATGCAAAGTGGCTGATAAACAAATGTTTAAATTCATACAATGATCAATTTTCTTACTATCTTAATGTTTTAATGCAAAGATCCAGAAGACAGCAAATAATTTAACTTTCACCAGGCCATAATTCAATTTCAACAAATAATTCAGCATTTTGCATTAATTTATTTTGAACAACTAATTAATCCTGACATCCTGGATGATATCTTGATAGTTCAACCATACAATGTTGCATGAATTCTTTGCTCTCTTCTCCCAACATCTCTGCATCTTGATTATAAAACTCTACATTTTGTAACAAGCTATTTTACTTTTACTTCAAAGCTAATATTGCAGTTAATCTAATTTAACTTTTCAGGTCATCAGCATCCCATTCAATTCAGGGCTAAAAATGGCTGATAGATTTTTTAAAGGCCTCTTCTTTCAGGCTTGAAGTTCTTTTACATGTCGTAAATTGAAACCCACAGCTTTATTTCCCTTCAAAAGGAAAGTCATATTTAGGAGTTTTATGCCCGAAAAAATCCATTGATCCTGGCTGAGATAGAACCCATTATTTTGAGTCTATGAGGCAAATATGGTTGCCACTCAACCACCAGGAATGACTACCCTAAATGATGACAATGTATTTGTATAATATCTCAACAAAATGAAAACATTCAAAATATTACGGATTTAGATATTATTGTAAAAGTCCTCGTAACCAGCACCCAAATAATTGGTAATACCAAAACAAATGCACTTTTCAATTAGAAAAGGAAAAAAAGGGGAAAAAAGAACACTTTTTTCATGTCATTCTTTTATTCACTAATTATGTACAGTTTGTACATTTAGCTTTTTTTTTAAATAGTATTTAATACCTGTATTGCTACTGAGGCATCACAGGCGGAGGACACTGATGATACATGAGATGAAACGAACGATAAACTGGGAAAGCAGTTTTTTTTAAGGAAGAAAGCATTCCAGGCCTAAGTTTAAGGTCTCTCCCTGATATTTGCTATTGAGGAAAAACTGGAAAAATGTTAGTCAAGTAGGATGGGGGGAATCAAACCCCAGACTTCTGCTCATGAGTTTGCACTTTTAACAACCTCTGGCAGCCATGGCAATACATTTGGCTTTATCAGTTTAAATGAATACATAACTACAACAACATATCAACGAGCTCTTTTATTTTTCAAGAATTCCTCCAAGGTATAAAAATTATGTTTTAACAATGGGTTTATAACACATTTTTAAAATATTGTGCTTGAAGTGTTTTTAAATAATTTGGTAATTTATTATACAGGATTGCTTCTTTATGTGACACATAATTGATACTTTTTGCAAGTCTGTGATGTGTGTGTTAGACCATATGATCTAGTGTAATATACAACATATTTTCATTGTTCCTAAAAAGCTGTTTATTATTATTGACAAAAGTTTTAGCTTTTATATATAGAAGGTAATGAGGGATGATAAAATTGCAGCTTCCTAAAAGGGGGTACACAAGCTAATAAAGAATGTACAACCAAAATATACTATTCTCAAAATATCTTTATTACAACTCCTGCTTAATACTTTTAATGCACAATATATTTCTCTAAATATATTACATACAGTAAAAATGTGATCATTCCAAGATAAGTCCGAGTCAATTACAACAACTAAACATTTATACTGTTAAGATTCTTTATAGGTGTATTTTCAATTTCTATGGTTTACAATTCATTAAGAAGAATATGTTTATTGAAATTCATATAGTTAATCTTGTCAATTTTAATAATGCCTTATTAGATTTCAATCAATTATTTAAATTTTGCATTGCACACTGATATAGACTTGTAAAGTAACTTTACTTGGATTCCTAAATATAAGATTGGCATCATCAGCAAACAGAACCATATTTGCAGGTAAAGTTAATGCTGGGAGATAATATAATGGGTGAATTTTCCTTTGCAGGATCGCTCCACACATAATGGCTAGTCGGTCTGTTCAAGCTGGTATTGCAGTAAATGAGAATCAGAAAGTTCATAGCTATGATTGTTTGCCAAGTTATTACATTTCAACACTTAAAAGGTACTTTTACTTAGCATTATCAAGCAAGATACTGGAACTGCTTCCCTTCAATTTCCAAACATTTCTGGCATCCGCTTATGAAATTAACCATTACCCTCTGCAGTTCCCTCTGAGAAATGGAAGAAATTTCTTCACAAATGTTATTTTTCAGTTCATCAATACAAGTGGATTTGTCTTGTACCCTTTTTCATTTAATGCCCCTCCTCTAAGATAAAAAAAAATGCAGGGCATTAAATCGGGTGACCGAGGGTGTTTCAAGATTTGCATAACTGTGGTAAAACTTCCACAGCAGTACGCAGCAAAGCAAAAGTTTTAAACTCACCTATTAGTTAGTGCCTCTTTAATCCCACTATGTTTTTTATTTACAATTTCTGTTACGTTCTTGGTACACCTCCCTTAATAGCTGTTACTATATTCATCTAATACACATCAGTTAATTTTTTACACCTTCTACATACCTTGCAAGTGTTCATTTCTCCTCTGCTAATATAAATTCCTTCAAATTCTATAAAATGCACCATCATGTCTACATATTCCTTATTCCACTCCAGTATAACTCTGTATATTACTTTCTTATGCTCATTCATTATTTTTCAGGGTCATCAGCTGTTACATAGTATTGCTATAGGGAGGAACAAGGAAGTGAGGTTTGCAAATGAAACTTTCAGAATGAAACTCATTTAAACATAATCTAGGGTTACATTTTGATTATTTTGCTTCATATACATGTATACTCAACAATCTTAAAATTTAATCCTTAGAGAGGTATCCAATATAGCCATTCTTTTCACACTGTTTCAACTGGACGCAATCTAGTACATTTCTTGCTGCTGGTAACAACAGCGATGTCACCATCTTCCTTACCACTCAAATGCTATTTTTCTTTCCTGCTGCTGAAATATGAGTAAATTAAATTGCTTTTTCAGGTTTGACAGATGGGTTAATAGCTTCAGATTAGCTCACATCTTCTCCTGCTACCATTTTATGTAAATTTTGCAACCTTCCCTTTATATTTTAATAGTATTGGGTGACTGGTGTGTTCAACCACTTACCTAAAATACAGGAAAGTTAATAGCTTTCAAAGCATTCACAAAAGTTTTTATTTTAAAAATTTAGATCGGATTATTGCATCTTTTCAAAGTAATCTCCATCACATTCTATAAAATGTAATGTTTCATCTGTTCAAACATTTTGTAAATGATGAATGCTATGCTTCTTTGGATAGGGTGTAAATACATTCATGTGCAGCTACTACAGCATCAGGTGATTCAAATTGTTGGCCATGCATTTTTTATTTTATTTTGGTGAATAGAAAAAAAAAGTTACATGGGACCAGATCTGGATTGTAGGGAGGATAGACAAGTATTTGACTTCCTGAAAGAAATTGGCTTTTTCTAGTGCAGTGTTGGCAGAGACAACAACATTCTGCAAGACCAGTCGTAAGATGTTTTGTTCTCAGTCTGTTGAAGAATTGAAGAAAGCATGTGGTGTACCATTTAGCAGTGACAGTCTTTTGTCCCTAAAGTGGAACTGTCACAATGTGACCACTAGCTGAGAAGAAGGAACAGACTGTTTTCTTGCCAACACTTCTTACTCACCTGACTTGTGTAGGGGCATTCTCTTCTGGGAAGGCCCAGACCAATGACTGTCACTTAGTTTCTGGATCATACTGGTACATCCAGCTTTATTCATCTGTTATGATGTTAAATGTGTTTTTTGATCTTCCTCCATAAAATTTTTCAACCATTCCTGGCACCAATGCACATGTGCTTTTTTTTCTGTTCATTTGTAAGAATGAGGGGAATGCAACAACTGAAGAGCTTCCTGTCATAAAATATTTCTTTTCAGGATTTTATTTCATTGCTGCCGATCCAATATTTAGGGCTTCTTGAATATGATATGTGCAGTGATGATCTTACTGCAACATGCTCTCTGCTTTGATCACACTTTTCAACAGCTGTCGCCACAGCTGACTGTGCTGTGCAGTCTTCATCTTCAGAGGGAATTCCTTCCTCTTTTAAAATCTGCAAACCATCAATAAATACTGGATTATGAAGAGCAAAGATCACCAAATGCATGATGCAATCTTTCAAAGTATTCTCTCTCCCCTAAACAGACCTTAAAGTCATAGAATATCATAGCGCGAAAATACTCTTGCTTGAGATCCATCCTAGTGTCTGGCACTGCAACTCCTGCAGATGCATACACAGCTAAGCTGATACCATACATTGTTGGAGCATGCTCAGACTAGCACATGTTACCATGTGAACTTCAATCTAAAGCTAGGAAAATCTGCACTGGCTTGTCAAAACTTCTTGTTGTCCATTCTCAAAACCTTTAGTTGAACCCTTGCATAAAATATATATTTAAGATATATTTAAGGCACAAGTTAACTGAAAGCAAGTTATAAAGGTCTTCACCTCTCAGTTAATTTGCAAGTTTGGTTTAAGAAATTTGCTTTAAATTATATGCCCTGAAAAAGTGTGAAACTTACACCTAACCTATGGGGTTACATTTTAAAGTTGAGTCAGTTTCATAACTGGGGTTATGTCAAGGGTTTCCCAAGTTCTTTAGGTTAATTTTTGGGAAACTTAGACCAAAAAATTCTTGAACTCATCCAAGTTATCATCTGACACAATAGATTTTCAGGTAGTGGTGCCTTCATTATAAAAAAAAAAACAACAACAACAATAACACTAGGTTAGGTTTAAGTTAATTAGTTGCATAACTATACTTCATAGTGATCTTACATGTGTTACATACTGTGTAGAAAACACAGAAATGGTGTCATTGCTTACTAGGCATAGGAAAATAGTATATTTTAATGTAAAAATAACAATTAAAAAAAGAAAGCATTAATTGCAAATTTACAAAATGGCTTCACCTAAGCCAATTTTTTATTTCCATTAAAATAAATAACTATGTCATTTATGTGCTTTCCTGTATTTTTCTAACATGTGCACTTTCTTCCATAATCCTCATATTCTTCTTTCACCCCAACAGCTCTCTCGCTAATCCATAACATAAATCTATTGACTTTCTTTAAAATGCAAAAGCATCAAAAACCAAATGTCATTTATGTTTCATTATCAATTCATCTTTTTTTTTAACTTTATTTACAATTTAACGCCTATCTACTGATCAATTTTTAAAGTCCTGCACATTAATAAACAAAAGTAAAAATACTTAGTGCATCTCTTTGCAAGCCAAAGTCATGTGTATATGAAATAACAGATACATTATTATGTGAACTGACTGCATGAACTTAAAAATATGTTGGACACTGCTACAGATCACATCAGGCTCCTTGCATGCATTACATTTATTTTCTAACTACTCGTATTTGCATTTCTGCTCTAAAGGGTTAAGTGATAACACCAATATCATACTTACCGATGACACATCCAGAGGTAACACAAATATGATGAGAAATGAGAAGTACCATGCAATTAGAACTGCTACTGTCACTATCACATGGTGTTTCAGCCAATTGCCATACTTATACAGCAAACCAGCTGCCAAACAAAACGTTACTATCACTTCTGTCAGCAGCTGTGCAGCAGACATCTTCCACTTCTTTTAATTGTTCCTAATATTTAAAAAGTTCAGCTTTTTTGTTGAGCTTTTTCCGACTGATGTCTAAGCTTTTTTTCTGCTTCTTGTTGCATTTTCTCCATTTTCTCTAGTGTCACCGACTTCAATGGAATTAACTTCGGTTTACAAAGTATGAATTCATGTTTGTCCTCTTCGTGTAGAAGGCCTTTGTGGGGAATGTACTCTTTGAACGTTATATCTTCTGCTGACATATTCCCCTACGTTAGTTAAACCTAAAAGACAATATCACAGTTTGTCATGCTGGACAGCATAAAGACAGCTAAATGTGAACACATGCAAATTTCTATGGCATTCAGCTAAGCAAACGCATGCCCTAAAAATGAAGAATTGTTTACAGTTATTAGTGATTTAACCGTTTCACAATAAAGCGAAATTACTTTTGACAGCTGGAAGTCCACACGGCTTAAGGCTATGGTAATGCATGTTGCACAAGCGTTATACCAGTCAACGAAAAGAATGAGCTAAAAATAGTAATTCTTTCGATACTATACTAAATTTGAGTATTTTAAATTAGAATAATTGACATTTATAATATATAATACATACATTCAAAATACGTAATGCCTGCAATGTTATCCCCGTAACATGGATTATATATTTTGTAGAATGTCAACCTTCCTCGGATGCTTTTCTTTGCAACTTACCAGAATTTGGAATATTGACAACTGGTTAGTTAATTTTAAGTCAAAAACTGTGTAAATTTGTATGGTCTAATGTTAAAAAGTTTCCGTATCTTGAGAAAGAATGCACATGCCCGGTGCTTTCAAACAGCAAAATCATATCAATTTGCTACGTGCCTTGATGTTGCAACAAGAATGCCACGAAATACAGCCCATTAATCAATACTGTTTTAATCATACTCAATTTGTATAAATTTAACAACCGCCATTTCGTTCCAAAAACAAAATCAATTGAAAGAATCAACATTAATTAATTAAATCAGAAATATCTGTCCAGATCAGTATGTTTTCCTTCCCCCGCTTTACGTCGTCGGCGAAAAAGTAATTTCTTATTTGCATTTTCGGAAATTTTGCTGGAATGAATATTGTGGTGGAAGTTGTTTTGCTATACAAATTAAAATTATTACAGTGCCTTCTTAGAGAGAAAACGTTTTCTAATTAACATGCGGCAACGCGTTGCACGTTGCAATACTAAACAATCAAATCAATGTTAAACTCGAAAACCGAAATTTGGATTACGTGCGCAATTATAAAGTTATGTGAGAATAGATATTCAAACAGAAAATATTCTGCCCTTTGCAGAATTTCTCCAGTCAACGAGAGGAAGTCTCCCTAGTCTTAAGTTTTTTGTAATGTATATAAAAAAAAGTGTTTTCTTTCTTATCACCTATAAAGATTTGCCAATCAAGCTTCCACATAAAACATTTCTTAATCCATTTATTTTTGTTTACATTCTATAAATTGTTCTCAAATTATTCTCATCTGTTCTCCTTAATACTTTCACCCACTTCTTATTTGTTACCAGCCTGAATTTCAACAAAAAGAAATCATTAATATTTACAATGTTTGAGCAAAACTATTTATTTCCATTACAGAATTATAACTATGGAAAAAAAAAAAAAAAAAAAAAAACAGGTACCTCTAAATGAGACACTGGGTTATGTAGGTAGCAGGAATGATACATTGGCTTTTGAAAAATTTGTAAAACATTGCATGACCCTTGGTGAACATTGAAGTTCCATTTCACTTTATAGTTCCATAAAGAAGGAATTTATAGATCGCATAGCATTAAAATGTTATTTATTAGTTATTTTAGATGGGCAAGGAATCATGACACCCAAATTTATTATATTTGTGACAAGAGATACTTATTTATTAATTTTGTAGTAACTATGAACAATGATGATCTCCATTTTAAAACTTACTCTGTCTTCCTTCTTCCTTATGCTCTCTCTCTCTTACTCCTCAATTCAATTCTAAATAGCAGTTAATAATAGTAAAATGGTGATTATATATATATATATATATATATATATATATATATATATATATATATACCAAAAATGTTATATGATCGATCAAATGTTTAATAACTATCTCATTTGCAAAATTTATAGAACAGTAACTTAAAAAAAATATTTGTGAAGCAGAAATGCAAAGGAACATAAATTGTACTAAATATGTAGTTAATTATGATGAGCAATATTTTAAGGATATGAAAAAAAAGAGTTTGTTGAAGCTTTTAATTTTATTCTATTTGCAATGTGCTATAGAAGACCATGACAGAATTTAAACACATATTTAATTTTTTTCTTCCTTAATCTATGGTTAAATATAAAATGAAAAAAATTAGTTTCATTACTAAAAATTAGCCAAATTTCACAATGAAGATCCATGATTGTTTCATAAAATTTTAAATAATGCATTTGTTTTAAATTGATATAAATTATCTAATATTGCATATGTACTAAGAAACACATTAAAAAAGATAATAACTTTCCTTTCACATATAGCAACAATTTTTGAAACATTAATAGCATGTAAAAACTTAAGTTGATTATTACCTTATTCAAATTTTGCATTATTGTTTAGTTGTTCCACTGCATATAGCTGTGGTGTCATAAGTTATTACTGTATTATTTGACTAAGATGGAATGTTATTTTTTACCTGAAATGAGATCCGTAAACACATAGACCTGACACTATATTCTCAATGCTACATCAAGCGATGAAGTGAGTAGTATAATAAGTGAACTACGTGGTATAGAACACAACAATGGTGAACCTACGAACTAAGACTAATTACAGCACTCCCACCCCATTTAACCAGAGGTAAAAACGAATGTTTACCTAATGTAGGGTATTAAGTAACTGTTATGTTGTGAGGCTAATGCCACAGGACAGAAATGCTGGCATTCTAGCTTGCATATCACACTGCATAAGCAGAGTTGCAGACAAAGAGACCTAACAAGGAAATAAAGCATTCGGACCCATATTCATGTAGCATATTTGTACTCTCTGTATGCAAGATATGTTTCCTGTAACATTCTGACATACCTTTCCATTACATTCTGTATATGCTCAATAAACAGAACACATGTAGATCTTAAGTTATCCATAAATACCCACTACATATTAGATTCAAACAGATATAAATGCTTGGGAATATATCTAAATCAGACATTGTCTTGGTCAGATAGCATTGAAAAATAAAAAAAATATATACATATATAATATTAAGAATAGTAAAGCAATTTATATGAATATTTCAAACCTATAGGTGATAAGCAGTTACTGAAAATTATTTATAATGGAATTATTCACCCACATGTCTTATGGTATTGAAATTTGGGTAATTGTGCAAAGATGTACTGTGAAAGAGTATTTATATTGCAAAAAAGATGTATATGCATTACTCCTGAACATAAAGCTAAGAGCATCCTGAATTTATGGAAAATAGTCTACTCTTTATTCTTAATATGCACACAAAGCATTATTATTATTATTGTTGTTATTATTATTATATTGCAGTCATAGACTCTACGCTTGAGTTTCAATCATTGTCAGAAAATATGTTAATCACAAAATACATTGATAAACCAAACAGCTTAAAATAAGAGGCAAATTTAAAATGATACTCCATTTGTACTATAAACAATTACATTCAACTATATTTTATATACATATTTACAATTAATTTATCCTATACATACATTTATCTATCAAGAAGTTTTTCAAGTCTGTTTGAAACTTTTCCTCTCTTTGATTTTTAATTATTAGTGACACTTTATCATACAACATTTTAAAATAACTCTTGGATCTCTTTAAATAGCTGTTTTGTTTACATTTAGACAATGATTGCTCTCAGTTTGAGTGCTATAGTTGTGGCAGTGCTTGTTTAGGATCTTGTCTCATTCAATATTAACAACTAATAGAACTATCTTATATGCATGTAATTATATTATAGTTAGCATGTTAGATTTTTTAAAAGTTTTGTGGTTTCTTTAATAACTTATAACAAAGAATTAGTGCACAAAAAGTACAGAAATTCAGAGGTAAAAACTTATTAAAGAAACCACAAATACAGATGTTAACCTAATATTAAAATCTTTCAGAATATTCGAAATTTTTTATAGCCAATGTATATGTGAATTTTTTAAAAATTAGCTTATCTTTTTTGTTGAAAGTGTTGTGATTTCTTTAAAAACTTATAATAAAGAACTATTATACAAATTCAAGAGGCAACAACTTATTAAAGAAACCACAATTGAATTTTTAAAAAATTCACATATCATCCATGTACTACAAAAAATTTCAGAATATTCTTAAAGATTTTAGTATCAGACTAGCACCTGTAAACAGATTTAATGTTAAAAATCTCCTGATTGATAATGTTAATGATAGTATTCCACAAGAGAAAAAAACAGGTATTTATAAAATAAGTTGTGCAGAATGTGAAAAAATCTACATTGGAAAAATAAAGAGAAACATAGACATACGGTTAAAAGAACATTTCAGAAACATAAAATACAAGCAGTTGGAGAAATCAGTAGTGGCATCGCATTTCTGGACAGAAAACCATAACATATTGAAAAAAACAAAATTATTAAAATCAGTGCAATGACCTACAAAATTAGCAACTTGGGAGAAAATCTACATTTACAAGTACCAACACAGTTTAATGAACTTTGGCACTTCTGGTGATGTAAACTTAAATTCAAGTTCATCATCCCTCCACCTGAGCAGATTACACATCCCCACAGCATAACGATTCATCCTCCAGTGGACAATGGAGCTGACAATGCAAATGAAGAGTTTGTGAAACCAGTCCTACATATTTAAACAAGTGGAGCATAAGAGTGTTAGTTCAACTGAATAACACAATGATCTTAATATACAGAAGATTTAAATTATTGACAAGTCGACAACGATGTTGTTGTTTCTAAATTGTTTTTTAGATATTGCTGATTTTGTAATGGGTAGTAAACTTCTTGCTAAATTCTTTTTAAAAAATTTAACTGATGTGGTCTTTTATGACTGATATTAAAATGAATTGAAAATACAGTTGAGAGAATAAAACTTTAAAGATCCCTGTAAGTTGCCTGTATTAAAATATTTTCCTATGAAATCTTGTCTTTGCACAAACATATTTTTCATATAAAATTTCTGTGTACAACATTCTGCAGACTACATGATATACATGTACACTTTTCTCATCATTCAAAACACACAAAGATACTCAGTTTGCTAAGGCATGGATTCATGATGCTGTGGTCCATTTCTGCCTAAACCTCACTCTTCCCTGAGTGAGATTTTTCCAGGTTTTCCTCAATTCTGATCAATTTGTTGATTTGTTTTATTTATGGATGCTCTTTAACATCTCCGGTCATCAGCATCCCGTTGAACTCAGGGCATGAAATGGCCGACAAATTTTGTTCAGACCCTCTTCTTTCAGGCTTGAGGTTCTTTTTCGTGCCCTAAATGTTGGACACAGGATTCACGCTTTACTTCCCTTCCAAAGGAAGCCATACTTAGTATTTTTATGCCCGAAAAAATCCATTGATCCTGGCCAGGTTTGAACCCACAAACTTGGGTTTAGAAGGCAAGTATGGTTACCACTACACTACCAGGACCGAGTAATTCTGATCAATGAAAAATGCCAATGCCCCTAAATTTCAGCCTGAAATGCTTATTTCCTGCCTCTCCAAAATTCCTTCCCAATTTATTATTTCATTTTTTTATCATCATAGCCTGTAATGCTTCTGTAGTGAAAACAAGTGTTAAAAATTATTAAAAAAAAGTATTTACATTTTCAAACATGACTTGAGATTTATTTAGTAAACCAGTAAAACACACTCTATATAGTAGTACATGATCCGCGTATAAAAAGTGCAGAATCAAGAGCACATTCAGTTGACTGATAACCAGAGTCTGGAAGTTAGGGCAAAATACCTTCTCTATCTGGGTAGCTATACCTATTTAAGAGTCAGATAGAAATGAACATGTTTCTAAGCAATATAACAAATTATTATTGAGGAAATCACTCAAATTTTACTAATTTTGTTCCATGTATGTTTTCATACACTTGGGATCGGTAGCGCCAGTTTTTAATTTGCCTTTTTTGCCTAACTTGGCTTCTGTTGCCTATTTTAAGGTTACCTTTTATGCCTGTTTTGGATTTTTATGTTATTATTTATATGCATTTTAAAAATCATGTAAATAATTTAAATATATCGAAGTGAAAAAAGTTAAATGGCATGTTCACCTCACAAAAATATCTATTGAGAATCTTGTTATACATTTACTTCTTTTCAAGCAGACAAAAAATTTCTCCTTAGTCCATTCACTCAAGCTCTTATATAGCAAAATTTTCATTAGTGAAAGAAACACACGGTTACCTTGGGCATACAAATACCAGCAAATAACGAGCATGGTAAGTACAGTAGTTAGTCCTAGCGATAGCCTTGTATCAATCTGTGTGAGACAATTCTAGGAAATTTATGGCAGGGGTAACTTCTCAGGTCCATAAATGTTGCAAACAAGAAAGATGAGAGCTGTACAGCTGTGCAATTAACAGTCCCTACAATGTGTTTAGTATGGAAGTAAGAGAGTTGTTGTTGATTTGGTTTATTTACGAATGCTCTTTAATATCTTAGGGTCATCAGCATCCATTCAATTTACGGCATGAAACAACTGATAAATTTTGCTCAGAAACCTCTTCTTTCTGGCTTGAGGTTCTTTTACAGTCATAAATCTAACACGGAACCCAAGCTTTTACTTCCCTTCTGAAGGAAGCCATACTTAGGATTTTTATGCCCAAAAAATCCAATAATCCTGGCTGGAATTGAATCTGTGATCTTCGGTTTAGGAGGCAAGTGCAGTATACACTGCCACCAGGAACCACAAAAATGGTAAGAGAGATATTAACCTGATTCTCCTGTAAACACATAAACAGAAAATGAACTGAACCAGAAACCACCGCACATCTTTTGCTCATTCACCATGACTATTCAAAAGTACTTTACTTTGTCTTAATAAACATTTCCATAATGTCTTGAAAGGTAAATGTTTGGTTGTAACTGGTATGAATCGTTCCGAAATAGCTTGTTTTAAATATGCTCCAATCACTTCAGTGGAAATATAAATTTTTTTTTCCATGATGAAAAATGTTCTCTCTGACATGTGGCTGATTATGACAGTTGATACCTTGAAAAAATATCTTGCTGCTGATTGTAACCAAGAAGGGTAAGCTTGAGTACTTGCATAACACGATAAAGAAATTAAGTATCTTAAATACCTATTTTCATTAATAATGAGTGATATTACTCCCCATTTTCACTTTTAATAAATGCCTACTTTAATTGTATTACTGCCTTTTTTCCTGCCTATTTTAACCAAAATAAATACCTCAACTTCCAGGCTCTGGTGATAACTAATGTATTGCTATTCAAGGACATATTCAGTTGACTGATAATAAATATATTGCTATAGTGTTGTAGTTCTGTTACAGATTTATTCTTTTAATACATTCGTAAAATCCTGTATATTGCTACATTAAATTTTTCCACTTATGTTATATACATAAAAATGATTGTACATTATTTAAACTAAACTTATTACGTATTCATTAATTTTTATAATACAATGAGGTTATTTTAGGATGTATACTGCATGTGCAGGTAGCAGCTTGGTTGAGGATACTTTGAGAGTGAGTGGTTATGCATTTGGTGTTACTTGGTTCTTTCATTGTGTGTAAATTGTATGCAAACAGTTCTTCAGCTCAATTAAATGTACTTACGAAGCTGTTGACAATGGAGTGGTATATATAAACACTAATGTAATAAAATGAATGGATTTAGTGTGAACAAATTTTATTACATTTGTGATTATAGTTCAACTGTTATTCACTACAAAAATATAGTTGAACGGGATTTTAGTATGATACATAAAAATATCTTGGCAATCACATTCCATGTACAGAAACTGTTCACCACCTTGAACTTTACCCATGGCAATTCTATCTCCCTTTTTCCAGCTGAGGGGATCACTTTCTCAGTAAGCAGCCATGCTCAGGCAATCCTTAACTCAAATAACCTCATTGTGCTATATACAACATTCTTATTAATTATTATATAAAAAAAATAGAGAGCTGCACTGAACACAATTCTTTGTTTCCTGTATCTATGTAACTTTATACTGATATGCATCTGCAGCTCAGCCTAGCAAATGGATAGTCACTCTTTGTTGTTACAAGAGCGAGCAAGCAAGCAAGCTTATTTCTGTCTTTTGTTATTATGACTCAAATTGCAATTTAATTCAAATCTTAGTTTTATGAGCTATTAATAAGCCGTCTTTTTGATCACAGTGTGTGAGTGCAATAAATATTAATATAGTGTATTTTATTGAAATGTTACCACTAGAACATAGAAAAATAAAAATCTACAACCTTGTGAGGATTACTGTAAAGCTGCCTGATAGAGAGTAGTGACTTCTGATCATATCACCACATGATGGTGACAGGCATGATTTGGCATGCTGATAACATGCCCTGCTTCAATACTGAACACTATCAGTGATGTCACAGATATAGGTAAGTACACAGTAGTTGCTGCAGTAGGCTAAAAAGGCCTTAAGGTAAAAATAATATGAAGTATTTAACACCTACCTTTAGTATCACTTTTCTCAATGTATCTCAATAAATTGCTAATGTAAAAATAATATAAGGGTTTGACAACCTCGTACAACAAATGTTGAATATTTCAACTATCTACTGGAGGAAGAAATATATTTGGAAAAATCAGTAGATAGAATAAGTGATAAATTCTTAAATATTTTTAAATATTACATTGTGACATTCCCAGTTATCAAAATTAAAGTACAGAACTGGTTCCCTAATTCGGTAGCTAAAAGAATACATAAAAAATTTAAATATACTGAGTGATCTAAATAAATAAGGAAGCATTTCATAAAACTTCAAAATATACTATGACAGATACAAACAATATATATGAAAGTTTAAAAAAGTTGCCAAAAAATTGGACAGTGATAAAAAGATTAATAACTTTGTAAGCAAACAAATGGCAATGTGGGATAAACAGAAAACAAATAAAAGGGTTTCTTTCAGATATCCCCCACAGCATAAGAAATATAACAGATAAAAAAATTGGCCTTTGATGTGTCAAATAATCAAAGTTAGTTCTCATACTGTAATGTAATTAGTGAAACAGTGCTACTTCTCATGCATCCAGTGCGCAGGATGACATATGACTATTTCTCTCTCACCATTTTCTAGTTTTTTATACAGAGTGTTTGAGTCACGCTTGATCTGAGAAATGGGCAGGAGGAAACTGGTAGAGCAAGAAGTAAACAGCAACATTTCATATAATTTTCCTTCAATTCAATGCTGCACAAGCCCATACCAGTCAATTCTTAATACAAGTTGAAGTGTTGGCAAAAGAACATGTGTTTGTGGGCTTTGTGTTACCAGTAATTGCCTTGTACAGTTTGAAGTTTTAGAAGGCATATTTTTGTGTACTTCTTTCAAATTATGCTTAAAGTGCATGTGCTGAGTGTGCATTAAATTAGTTATTTAGATAATTTAAATGCTGGCTAAAAAATTTACTCTATAACAATAAACATTTATGTATGATATTTATATCAAACAGATTCATGCCAACAAATGTAGGCAATTAGTAGACAGATTCCCTGGCATTTGGCCTCCAAATAAAGGTACTGTTAGAAACCTTGTCAATAGATTTAAAGAAATGGGATTGCTGAACTCTAAAATTCTTAGGCCTAAACATAGAGTTTAACAGAAAAATAGTTGGATGATATTGGGTGCATCACCTAGAATTCTCCTGATAAAATCTTTACATCGTGTAGCACAAGAAGTAGGCATAACAAAAACTTCAGTTCATATGGCTATTGAACTTTTAAAATTGAAACCTTACAGAGTTACTATAGTTCAAGAATTACAGTTGCATAACAAGAAAAGCCAAGTGAATTTCTATAATTGGGTTTTACAGAATATTCATAATGGAATTATTGATCCACATTTAATAATTTTCTCTGAAGAATGGTTTCATTTACTGGTTGCATATGTTCACAAAATAGTAAATTCTGAAGCACAGAAAATCCACAAATAATTTATACAATTTTTTCTGCATGATGAAAAGATTGGTATATTGTGTACCAAAACAGCAACTGGAATAATTGGACCCATATTTTTTTAAGATACCATAAATTTGGAGAGGTATTGTACGCAAATATTAGCACATTTTTTTAAACAATTAACTGATCATAAAAGACAATATGTATATTTTCAACATGATTCTGCCCCAGCCCATAGTATCCATGATTCTTTGGAGGCTATAAGGGAGGTTTTTGAAGATGGAATTATTTTCAAGGGCTATGGCCTGCATGTTCCCCAGGTCTTACTATGTGCAATTATTATTTGTGGAGAACCCTGAAAAATAGAGTCTAAAGAAATACCCCATACACTGAAGATGAACTGAAAGACAATATAAGAGCAGAAATTAGAAGGATTACAAAAGAAGAACTTTTGCATGTGAAAGCAAATTTCATCAAAAGACATTAGGAATGCATGAATGCTGAAGAACACCATTATGAACAACTATTATAACAGGTTAGTGAAATAAAATGAAGATTGGTACGTGCCATAGATTAATGAAAGTTTAAGAGTAGAATACTTGGGAAATTATGGCTCTAATAATTCATAAACTTGCATTCTTTATTGTAATTTTCATCATTATTAAAATATTTATTAAACAATGAGTAGAATACTCAACAAGTTAAGGATCTAGAATGCCGCTATTTACTTCATGCTCTACTGGCTTTCTCAGATCAACCATGATGTGAATTCTCTGTCTTATATGTTTCTTCATTATAATGTTTTAATATATATTTTAGTCAGTTACTGAAATGATAAAAAATACAATAAAGAATGCAAGCTTATGAATTATTAGAACAAATATCTAACTTTACATTGTTGTATTATGTGCACCACATATCTGTTGCATGCAACCAGTGCATCTGCTTCAGAATTAAAAATTCTTTGCATTTTGCATATTGATTTTACCCACCCCCCACCTAGTAAAAAATCTCTGGAATAAACAAACGCTGCTATAAAAAATAAATACCAGTCTGTAGCAAAAAATATTCACCTAAAAATAATAATAGTATAATAAAAATCTCTAAAAAGATAGCAAAGCATTAAATGATTACTTTGTGAAAATAACTAAAAATGTTAAAAATTTGAAAAGCTGAAAAGAACAGATATTGATAATTTGTGAACAAAAAGTCTATATTTTAAATCCGATTTCAGAAATTGAAATATTGTGCATAATCAAAGCATTAAAGAAAAAAAATCAGTCTTTAGATTGAAATTCAAATGCAATCATTAAAAAATGCATTGGGAACTTAATTCTGTGCTATTTAATATATATTCAGTATAAAAAGGTGCACAGTCTGAAATTAGCCAAATTAAAGTCTATTTATAACAAAGGAGAGAAAGAAAGGATTAACCATAGACTAGTAGCTTTACTGTCAATTTATTAAATTACTCATTAGAAATACAAAATGGTAATTTTCTTCAGTGTTTAAATAAAAAAAAACACAGTAAAGCTACTAGTCTATAGTTATTATTTTATCTTTCTCTTGTTTGTTATATAGGCTTTATTTTGGCTAATTTCAGACTTTGCACCTTTTTTACTGAATATATATTAAACAGCATAGCATTAAGGTTTGATTAAGTTCTTGTGCATTTTTTTAATATTTTAATTGGAAATTCCATGTAAAGCTTCTGATTCTTGGTTTTTTAATGCCTTGATATGGCCAAAACTTTAATTTATGAAACTGGGTCGAAAAATATAGACATTCATTTACAAATTCATGACCATCAACATCTCTTCCTTTAGAGTAATTCAAATTTTCATCATTTTTAATTATTTCCACAAAATAATCATTAAATAGGTTTGCTACCTTTAGGGTTTTTTATTATACTTCATTAGTTTTAGGTGAATATTTTTAGCTATAGATGGAATTTATTAGTTTTCTGTTTAAGTATACCCCACATTGCCTTTTCTTTGTTTTCTCAATTATTGATCTTTCTATCATTTCCAATTTTTTTAAGCATTTATAGCTTTCTTTTATATGTTTTTGTATCTATTATATTATATTTTGAAGCTTTGTGAAATATATCCATGATTTTATTTTGATTTAAAGTAAAACACTAAAAATCATGTCGTCACATTAAAACTCTCGTTTCACTGTGTGGATTCCCAAATTCCGTAAACATATCCATGATTATTTAGATCTCTTAGTAATTTCATTTTTTTTTTTTAATGTTTAATTCCCTTAGTTACCCAATTAGAGGACTCTTTCTGTATCTTAACTTTGCCAACTGGAAAAGCCACATCATCTACTGATTTTTTCATATAAATTTCTTCCACATTTCTTTTGCCAGCAGAAAGTTAAAATATTCCACATTTTTTTGATTCAGTTGTCATTATCTTTTATATAATACCTCATCCCTTATTTTTATTTACATTTCCAATTTACTGAAATAAACTGAACAAAGTGATGTGAAAAGTGTAAATTACTTCCATGTTATTAACTAAATCTATACTCAGTGCTATCTGATCTATTGCACCTTTTGTAATATTTGTGAATCTTATTCACATATTTATTGTTGGCTTTAAGCAAAAGGCATTAGGCAATTTTTAGAATTATAATTTATCATTGCTACTTTTGAGAAAGTTTATGTTTATGTCTCCCAGCAACATTATATGGGGTTATCCAGAAATTGCTTCACATCCCTCATGTAGTTGAGATCTCACATACCACTAAGCTTGTGGTTATTCTGTTCACTTAAAAGCCCTTACACTCCAATCCTTAGTAAAGCCAGTTTACCTGCTAAAAACTGGTTTCAAAGGAAGGAATGAATGCAAGAAATCTAGCAGTACTAGCTTTCTCCTGTACAGTGCACATCACCCAGGTGCAGAGGAACTTTTCGACGACACTATACTTATATTTGATTTTTGGAAATAGTTTATAAGAGGGAATTCTTTGCCATAATTAACAAACTACCATTCTTCTTAATCTTTCTGCAGCAACAATGTGAAATTTTAAAAGTAGATATTTTTAAGCTGTATTAATTCACTATCAGTAAGCCAACATTCAGTGAAACATATTATGTCAACACATTTTAGTTTACTATGAGGGTCATTCAAATTGGATGAGTGGAGAGGAGTGATCTTACAGATACTTCTGCACTGGTTGTTCCATTGCATAGCACTATGTCTGAGCAATAGGTTGCATCATACATTGCACAGTGGATCATCATCCATTTTTTAACCAAAGAAGGAGTCAAACTGGTGAAGAATTTTTTCCATACTTCAGGCACAGGTGAGAGAAGCTACACTTTCACAGACTTCAAGTGTTTGTCTGGCACAAGAAGTTCCTCAGTGGGGATGATGTGGTGGCAAGTGAAAGCCACATACAAGCATAACTCTAGGCAACATTCAGGCTGTTTGTGACTTTAGAAGGTAATTGATGCCTAAATGTGCTTGAAATCACTTCAGAGGTGGACAAAAGATGTGGAAGTGCACACACCACATCTAAAGAACTAGGATTTTGGAAAGTGTATGTTCACGTACATCCCATGTCTCCTCATTAATGAACAGGAAAATGTTCAAAAGGGTATCAGTCAGAGGCTTCTGGATCAGTTTGAGGATGAATGTGAGCATAATTTTACCTATGATGAGATGTGGGTACACCACTACACCTCCAAAAAACAAAAGAACAAGGAGTGGAGGAAAACAGGAGAGGGTGCTCCAGTCAAAGCCAAAACTTGCCTATCAGCTGGAAAAGTTTTTGTGACCAAGTTTTGGGACCCCAAAGACGTGTTGCCCAATGATTTCCTTTACAAATGAAGGAATGCAGCATATTACAGCAAACTGTTGGACGATGTGAGAGCCGCCTATTGCAATAAAAGATGCTGGCATGCTTCTGCATGACAATACAAAGTCACACACAGCAGCCATAAGTTGGGACAATTAAGGAAAATTCACTAGACATTCCCTAGAACATCCTCTTTACAGTTCATATTTAATCCCTTATGATAACATTATGTGCAGATCACTGAAGGAGGCATTAGGAGAAAAAAGATTAGGCGATGACACAGAGGTTGAGCATTTTATGTGCAAATACTGATGTGCCCATCTTCTTTCTTTGATGAAGGAATAAAGAAACAATCTATTCAGTGGAGAGTCGTTATTTATGTAACTAGTGTATGATCTTGGAAGTTGTAATATGAGCGAATGTTTAACAAGTTCACTTCTGCTTATGTGCTAATTTTCACGAGCGTTCAGAATGAAGATTATACACATGTTGCACACAACATTTTATGTGATTTTAGCATTGAAATATTTTTAAAAAGTATTAAAATGTTATGTTATGACATAGTAGATATGACATATTATAATGCATGGTTTCTTAGTATTAATTTCTATGACAATGTTATTTTGTTTTTGTTTTGAAGAATTCAAATAGAAATGGATGCTAATTTCGCAATGTTTGATACTGAAAATATGGATATCATTCCAGAAGTAATTATACAGGTACCTGATGTAGCTGAGGGTTTGTTAATTCCTCAAAAATCAAAAAATGTATATGAAAAGGAATATGAGAAGTTCTGTACTTTGAGAAAAGAGAAACATGTTAGTTCAACTAATGAAAACATCTTTTTGGCATATTTTTCAGAGCTCATAAATATATATTTATTGATTATTAATATGGTAAATAATTACTGATGTTAACAGATTAGGGGTTATAAGCCAGTATCAGTTGCTGAATCTTACATAAAGGAATCAATTGAAAGTAAATAGAAATTGCAAAAAATTAACAGGCAAAATGTTAATGCAACATGATATCAGTAGTGGCTCTGGAGTATTTTCTAATGTAACTTACTGTACTTTTGATATTTACCAGAAAAATAACTGTAAAATCATTAAGGAAGATTTCTTTTAGTATAATATATATTACTAATGGTTCAAGATTAATGTTTTGAAATGAAAGACACTGTAATGTGATTAATTAATTAATTAATTGCATTTTGAATGTTTTTACGCTAATAGCAGTTAATTTAGGATGATTAATAATTTGCATTGTTGTTAAATTTTAAAACATTTGTTTAATAAAATGATTCTCATGTTTGAATGTTGGGGTGATGACTGTAGCTTTTTCTTATAGGTACGTTGTTTGAAATTGTGTTGTGAAGGCAGTGATGACTTCATGGAATACTAGTTGTTAGAATTAGGCTAATTGTGCATGATTTATAGCATCATAAGAAGCATGTTTTAATGCTAAGATTCCATTAAATGCATTTTGTTGGATATCACGTAGAAAACAAATATAATATGTTTTGTAATTGTATATGTAAGAATAAATTTATTTTAAAAAAGTCTGTTTATATTTGAATGACCCTCATAATTTAATTGCATTTAAATCACTGGAATGTTTTCTGCTAAATTATCCGTGCTATAGCTCCTCTTTTACTCTATTAGTACTCTGCTTGGACCCAGACCAACTCTGGTAAAGCAAGAGACATACATTCTTTGCACCAATAGCACTCATCTCCATAGCACTTGATACCCATTCAATGGCATTGACATGGAACATGTTCCTATACAACACAAAACTATCTGACCTTGATACAGCCTCATAATGCGGGTATGCCAGCCAATCATTTACATGTATTTTTTTCCGTTCAGAGAACAACTGATCTAACAGCAGATCAGTGAGCTGGACTTGGGAAAATATCTTCCAAACAGCAGAGATATTATCCTCACTCCCTCCATAATCGACAGGAACAGTTCTGCCAACAGCATTGAATGGTAAATCAAGTTTAACTGTGAGGATTTCATCCACTACTAGATCATCATTATCAAACCCAAAATATGTCTGGTTGATTTCACCTTGTACAAGGGTCGACACAGTTCTGTGGTAATTGCCCGTAAATTTGAACTCAACTGGAAAGTTGATAAAGTTAATATGTGTATGAGTGTTTTGTGCCAGAGGAACTGCCAGAATCACATAATCATAAACCTTGCTTCCTGCTGCAGTCCCCACAATAAAATTTCCTGTATCACTTCCAATAGTTATATTGGTAACTCTGGCCTTAATGTGTGATGCTTTGGAGTGCTCCAGAAGTTTCAAAGGTACACGCTTGTTACCTCCGTGAACTGACCACACATTACCAGTAGCAGCAGCTGCAGATGTTAGCCCTGCACAGAAAAACATTTTTCCTTATATGACATGTGAAAATACAGCATGAAAGAGACTATTGATAGTTGTTTATCTTATATGTTTGAGGTGGACAGGATACAGGGATATGGCAACCCGGTTCTTTTTTAAATGGCTTAAAAGCATCCTGTTACTTCTTAGCATCATCTTGGAAAGCTTGCCATAGTTGTAATCCACTTAGCATTACCCAGGTGCACCTTATAAAGCCCAATTTTCTCTATGAAATGAAATAATATTCACAATAAACTACCAACTTAAAACAAAATTGGCCACAATAGATCTAGATCATTAACAATAATAAAAGGAGTCATAAAACAACACCAATTGCTGCAATGCAGAGCCTACCAATTAAAACAGAGCTCGATATTAAAACAGTAATAATGGGACAGAAATTGATAAGTAATCAACACAAGAATAAATGATTTCATATTCATGACAACACACAATGATTAAAAACACAACAGACTTTCCAAAATTACATACAGAAAGAATGTTTACAAAAAATTTTAAAAATAAGCACTAAACCTGTTATACCAACTGACACTTTACAATATATAGATATCAATGTGAAACTAAATCTGCATATAATGGTCTCCAAGAAAACCGACCCACCTGAAGTATTAAGATTGACAACAGTTAGAACACTAAACACTGCTAACCAACAGATACATGGTATATACAGATGGATTTCTTAAAAATGCAGAATATACTATGAAGAATTTCCTCATCATACATCTTTGGGACAGTATTCAAACAATTTTGATGGTGAAATAATGGTCGTTTGAGCAGCTTTAGAAAATCTACTGTATAAAACTAACATAAATAAAAGAATTAATAACTTAAATGACTAATAACAAAAAAAGAGCAACTTTCAAACAAAACTTCCTTCCAAATTGAAATTCATAAAAAGATTAATAACTGAACAAGAGCAACAAAATATCCAAAAATAAGTTGGCAAACATATGAAGATCTAAAGACTTTCAAACATAAATTACTGAAACAAAAATTGCCCAATTCTGCATGATTGCCTATCAGAACATCTATTCAGGATGAAATTAATCAAAGACAGCTACTGCACATTGTGTATGTGTATGGACGAAAAAATTATAACTATCAGCTTCCCCAATGGGACTAGCAATCAACCAATCAACTAACGTCTTATCATATTAATATCACTCAGAAATGTTTTCTTTGTACTGTTATATGTATATAGATTGGTTGATTTAAATGTTTTATTTCTTTCATAGCTCTTGAATGAAATATAATCAGGTCATTTATTATCATTATCACTTTCCCAACAACCTTTTGCTACTTATGTTGACATAGTACAAGCATCCTCCTGGTTCTTTTCATTGTACCTCAAACATTGTTTATGAATTGTTTACACAATTCATTCAAACTTGCATGTTTATTTTTTAATGGAAAATGGAAAATAAGATGCTGACACTTATTTTGCAGACATAAGTTTCATTGCCTTATAATTATAAGTCTTGTAAGGTCTATTATTTTTGGGGGATTAGTCTTGTGATTAATATATGCATTATAATGAGGCAAGAGTTTGTTTGTGTTTTCAAGTAAAAACACTTTAAAAGTCATCACTATTTTTCTGCCCATGACCAAAATATAACCAGTTCTGTGCAGCCAAGAATGGGCATAATTCCCCGTTATCTACAGAATCCCATGCTTGAGGTCAAACTTGATTGGTGTGAGTAAAAAACCTCATGTGGGGTTGTAAATTGCCACAACAAATCACTACTGGGTAGCAGAGAATCCAAGGGTCTTGGCTGAGAGGTGGCAAAATCATGGTATGACATTCAACCAGGTTGTGGGTCTGTTCTTCTTCAGGACACCATGAATAGAAAATAATACTTTGCCATGATGGAAAATTAAGTTTGGCCTATTGTATCTACCAAGAATAAAATCAATGACCTCAACTTCATACAACTGCCACAGGTGGCCAAGGTCGTTAAGGAGTGGACTCGTGAGCGGGAGTTACGGGGTTTAAATCCCACCAGGACCATACTCCCTAACTGAGGTTTTTTCCCATTAATGGCAAATGCCAGGGAGGTACCCTAAACTTAGGCCTGGAACATTTCCTTCCTTAAAAAAAAATCCTTCTCAATATATTATTTCATGTATCATGAGTGTCCACCACCTGTGGTGCCTCAATAGTAAAAACAGGTGTTAAGCACAATTAAAAAAATTCTTCATTCATGATGGTGTGCTACCTCATTTTCACTCAATGTCCTCAGCATGGAGTTCTGGCATCACTTCATGTTAGTCACATTGTAAATTACATAATTAGCTTTAATTTCCTAAAATTAGTTTGATCAATAGTTTCTTACTACTCTGTCAGTGAGAGAAATTTTAATTTAATTTCTTTTTTCTACAATGTACCCTACATTGCTACAATTACAAGAGGCTATATCTACAGCAATTTCCTACAATACACTATTTACATATTTACAATATAGATGTATGTATTTACTTACATACTAAATTACAAGAATTCATCAATTCTTACAGCATTTTCTCAACAGATAGCTCTTGAACACCATTTAAAAAGTTGCCTATTGCAGATTTGATGGATTCTGGTAATTTATTCCATAATATAATTCCTCTAATATAGGGATCTTTTTCTGTTGCAGCTTTGGTTGTGATTACCTCTGTGATATTATTAATACTCCTAGTGTTATATGAATAATGCCTTTTGTTTAATGTACTGTTACTTTCAATCTTTTAAATTAATAATATAACTTTATATACATACATAAAGCAAAATTACTGTTAAATATGCTGATTTTAAACTTCTTTTACTGACTGGCAACTTTTAGATTGTATATACCCTAAGTTTTTTTTTGTTTTTTTTTTGTATTATCATTATACTATTTAAGTTTGTTATAGTTGTTTCACCCCAGATTTCAATTCCATACTCAATAAGTGAGTGTATTACTCCATAATATACTGATTTTAAAATGTCCTTTTCTAGATGATTTGATAATGTTCTCAACAAATATATAAACCGAGAGTCTAACTTTTTGCAAAGGATATCTATATGTTTATTAAAGTTCAAGGTTTTATCAATATAAATTCCTAGAAGTTAATGTTTTTTACTTGCTAAATAACTGAGTCATCATATGCTACTTTACATACATTTTCTTGTTCTTAAGCTGAAATTGAATGCACTTGGTTTTATCAACATTGAGTTTAAGTTGAGAAGTATTTAAATAATCAGACAGATGTAGTAATGATAATGAAGCTTTGATTTTCAGATGATTTAAATTTTTGTCCGAACAAATGGAAGAGACTTCTTCCTGTAGGTTTGGGCAAAGGACACAGCTTACAACACCAAACCAGAAATTCTAGATCAACTGAAGAATAGGATTCATCATGTTCTCACCAACATACCTCACTTCCTTATAAAGTCAGGCATGACTATCCCAAGAGATTACAGAAATTGGTGGAAAATGCTGGTGCAAAAGTCAAATTTTCCCATCTTCAGCTGGGAAGTAACTAACCCGGAAAGGTGATAATGTGACTGAAGATGAAAATGAATGCTCCTGAAACATGTTCTGATAAATTATCAGTTTGTGAAGTATAGTATCACCTAATACTGACATCTTAATGTGTGCAGCATTATAGGTTGTGGGCTGATAATATTTATTAATCTCCATAATAAAACTACTTAACTAAATATAACTTTAAAGAGAAACTAATCTTTCTCACTCATGTCTTAACAGAAATTGTTAAGAAATGGGTATTCAAGACACCTTGTGTTGTTGCTATTTTCAATGTTAGTACCAGTGATATCTCTGGTCAAACAATACTACATGTGTCTCCGTGGATAAGTGCAACAATGTGACCACAGGGCATCATATGATTTGAATGTGTTAAGAAACTACAGCAAAGGAACTTATAACACCCTCATTTCCATACTCATCAATTACCCAACATTTGTCTGACACTTACCGACAAAATATTGCACATCAAGCATCTGGCCATAGTTAGCTGTCAAACTTGCTGCTATCATCTCATCAATGAGCCTTTCTGAGTATTGTTGCTCTCTAAAGCCTTCCTGTGCTGTTTTAGTCAATGCCTCCACAAATACTGGACTCAAACTGTAAAGCAGCTCTGAGGCTGTTGTAAAACTTTTGCCTTCAGCTTGCATAGAATAAATGCTGAAATTAAGCAGAAATTTATGATGATATTTCCTTGGAATGAAATACAAAGCACAAAGAATACATGCTTTCTGAGTGTTTATTTTTCAACATAGATTTCCTCGTTCCCTACCAGACAGTATGAGATCAGCACCCTGGCACCTTCCAACTGCAACCATGCAGCTTCTGAGATCAAAAGGATGCAACCTCTCTATAAAGAGATCTTCAGTTGTCCTCACAAGGCTCAGGGACTGCACTCTATACATTCCTAACTAAGTAGGAACTGGAGCCAAAACCCCCAAACAGCAGCCAGCAACACTAATCACTAGACCAGGAAAGTAGTTTCATCATCATCTCCCTTAATGCATTTTGTTCCAAAAGCTTTATACTACCATGGAAATTATGATTCCTTCATACCCACAATGACCTGCTAAAACCTTTCTTGCAATTTAAATTTAAAATCAATGTATGAGAGTCATTTCTCGGAATGAAGCACAAAATGATGGCATAGTTTTTTGAAATTATTCTTATTTTTCAACATGTCTCCTTTGAAACTAATGCACTTTGTCCAGTGATATTCCAAGGCTTTATTTCATTGTTCAAATTCCTCCAGATATGCAAAATACTGATGATTAAATTCTTCATCAAATAAAAAATTTCCTTTCACCGAGGAATTCTCTCTGTTTACGGAACAGACGTAAGTCCAATGGAGCCAAGTCAGGGAAGTCAGGGGAATGTGACAGATGTGGCAGCAAATTGTACCAAATTCATCAATTTTTGCCATTGTATTGACAATTGTGTGCAAGCAAGCATTCTCTTGATGCAAGATGATTTACCTTTTTGATAAACTCGGGCTTTTCTCATGCATTTTTGTATTCAATAGGTCTAAAAGGTTAGGTTAATATGCTTGAATGATAGACGTTCCCTTGATCTCTGAAAACTGATGCCATGATCTTTCCAGCCAATTTCACACACTTAGCATTTTTGGTGGTGGAGAACTGTATTGCTTCCTTACAGCATTGCTGTTATGTTTCAGGTGTGTAGTAGTGCACCATGTTTCATTAGTAGTCACAAATTGACGTATACAGTTGATGGGATCTCTCTAAGTAGGGTCAAACTTTGCTGAGAAATTTGCATTCTGATTTATTTGATCCCAATTCAGCAGTTGCTGCACACATTTTGCCGATAACTTTTTCAAGCATAAGTCTTTCCTGAAAATGTGAAATATGCACATTACTGAAATGCCCAGAGCTTCAGCAATTTTGAACACCTTTAATGGGCTATCCTGTAGAACCTCATCATGCACCTTATTGATAATTTCTGATGTTGTGACAGATTTTGTTTGTCCACTGCATAGGTCATCTTCTAAGCTTTCATGGCCACTCTATGGTTCACTTAAAAATGGTTGAAATGATGGTGCAGAGTCTCTTTGGACATTAGTCATATCTATATGAATTTCTGTTGCATCCATACCCTTCTTTACTAAGTGCTTCATCCATACCCTTCTTTACTAAGTGCTTAGTAACAGCACAATGGTTCTTGACCAATCCCTGTATTATTCCACAAATGTTTCTATGGAAGATGGCAGATTATGATAACAAAACTGTTTTGGAAATGCTGCTGCGATCTGTGGGCATCCCAAGAACTTTTAAGATGATTTTCATATTTCATCTCAGTTTTCTCCATTATTTTTATAAAAGAATCTTCCTTTTGTAAGTAGTAGTTGGAGGGAGCGAGACCTCACAGAGCCTGTTCAACCTTCAAAGATTCTTTAGGGCTGCAAACACATAATTTCTTGCAATGTAATCAGAAGTAAGTGTGAAACAAAGCAATATTATAGAAAATGTTTTAAGAGCTCCTGCTCCCAAATTCAGCTGCAGACAGACTACATTGGCATTGGATGATCTGGAGACATCTGGTGGTTCCAATGTGAGGTGACACATGTCATCTGATCACTTAGGAATGAGGAATGAATACTAATTTGTAATCATTAATACTAATGGTATCCACCCAGCCTCATGAATATAACTGGAAAGCTGCCTGATGAAGAGGTGGTGTTTTTCTATCAGCTCATGTTATAGACAACCAGCAGAGTGCTGGTATGTTCACTACATCCCTGCTGCAACATTGCTCTCTATGAATAGAAGTCCTAAAATGGAGGTAGAGAAAGCAGAGGGCACTGCAATTGGGCAAGGCTTAATCTAGGCTGCAGTGCCAATGAGAAGAAAAAGAATACTAATGCCAGTAGCCATTCAACACATACTATGTGCATTAGCATATCTGGCTTGCATGCTCACCTGTTGAATGTATCCTGTAATCCAGCTATATAAGAGGACAGCTGCATTGGTCCAAGTCCATATCGCCATAATATCTTCACTAAAGTTGCCAGTTGCCATTTGCTTTCCTCAAAAAGGAAGTCCTTCCCATCATACAGACCAAATGTAAAATCTGCTGACTTTCCTCTTGTCAACCCTAAGTCAAAAAAATATAATTATAATTAATAAATATATAAATATAATTATAAAATTTCTGATTCAACGTTATCAGTGACAGTATAATTTGACTATACCATTTTGATCCTGAGAGCAAAGCTGTGTGATCATCAACACCACAAAAAACAAAAGTGATTGCTTTGGCTGGGAAAGTTACAATCATCTCATTTTTTGATATTTTAGGAATGGTTTGCTAACATGTCATACCTACATACACACACACACCTGTACCTGAGTAATACTACAGAGACATCCTGAAAACTCTACTAGGCCATACCACATGCAAAGGCAACATTTCCATGCAACAAGCTGAATGCTGCATCACAAATGTTGCTGAATGTCTCACAAAATATGTCAAATGTGTCCCCCACACTCTCCATAGTCTGCATTTAGCTCCTTGTGACTTTTTCCTTTTCCTCAGATTAAAGAAACACATTGTTGGGAGGCATTTTCCATCATCAGAAGCAGAAGTGAAGGCTGCAGAGGTGATTCTGTGGTACCTGTCAAAAATGTTTTCCAGCATGTCTTTGAAAACTTGTGGAAATGCTGGGATAGCTACATTGCCTCCAATATGGACTACTTTGAGAAATATCATAATAATTATTAGGATCAGGAGTAAAAACATATTATAAAAAATTATGAACATTCTTTATTGGTCAGCCCTAGTATTTCAACAATTTTCAACATTGGATGAAATCACTTGGCCATCAGCAAATGTAAGATGAAATACTGGCTAATATTTTGAAGAAACTCTTCTGGCTACTGAGAAAGAAATTGAGTACACAATTGTCTGAAGATATGGTATTGGCAGCTGACTTATATTGTATTTGCATTTAATGGTTAGAGCATAAATTGAGCAGAAAAATTAGAAAGCTTGGGTTTAATGGAACAAAAGCATTAAAAAGTACTATGGTCTATATTTAAAAGACAGCCTCTTCTTTTCAAGATTAAAGCCATGTCTCTCATTTGATTTTAATTAATGGACTGTCCATTATTTTACTGGAGTGCACAGTTCTTGGTGAGATTGAATGTATTTAGGAAAGAGCTTACCAAGTACCTAGTGAGTCAACAAAATCTACCATATATTTATTCTTCGAGTGAATTAATGACCCGCCAGTTTCATAAAAGCGTCCATCAATTTCTGCTGTAGCCAGTCTGCCACCAATGTTGTCAGGTTCATACAGGTCTACATGGGCTCCATCTTCCCCAAACAATTCATGTAGGAAAAAGCATGCAGATGTTCCTCCTATGCCACCACCTACAACAGCTGGAAAGAAAGAAAGGAAAAACTAGACCTATTCCATGAATTATTATGTGAAATTTAGCAGATATCATTTGGCATAAATCCTGCCTTATATATCCTGCAGTTAGAGTAATATACTTTTGGGTTAACCCTTTACCAACAGTGGTTCTGCTTTGGATTTGGAAAGTTCACTGCCATCAATGATTAATGATGCTAGTGGTGGTGATGGCAGTGATAGGGGCAGCAGCAACAAAAAGTACTACCCAGAAGTACATTGATACGTTATGGCAGAGACCTTTAATTGATATAAAAACAATGAATTTAATAATAAAAATAGTTAAAACAAAAGCAATGCATTTTCATATGTCTCAAACTTTAAATATTCAAATAACTACAGTCATATTTAATAATTATGTTATAAAATACACTGAAAAAAATCAAACTTCTTAGCATTTTCATACAAGTAATTTAAAATTGAATAAGCATATTGAGCATATAATTGAATGAAAGAATTTGTTGACCATTAATATCTTAACATACACAAAGCGAATTTCTTAAACTTTATTAACTGCAAGTATCAATTGGAACTTCCACAATGAAGTAAATCATATAATTAAATTATCATATGACTGAGTTGAACTATGCACTCTTGCATTTTTGTATTTTATATGATGTCATATTAATGTAAACTATGTAAAAAAAAAATGACCATCTCTGACAAACTCTACAGCAGAACTAAAATTTGTACACATGAAGAGTGTAACAATTTCATAAAATGTGCATAATATTGGTAATTTGTGACAAAATCAACATCCTAGACTTAGACTAACTCTTTTAGAATTGGCTAAACTCATTACAGGATCCACAGATTGAAGTGATATGATATGATGTCTATGGGGAAAAGGACAATATTTGGCATAGTTTATTAGAATGTAAATAAACTATATTATTGAGAGAGAAATTGCTTTTGAAAAAATGGAGTAATCTTTCAACAGAAGTTGTGGGAAATAAGACAATGAATTTACTTTAGAGAAAAAATATAAAGAAATAAAATGTTATTTTAAGACAGTAATGAAGGAATGGTTGAGGGGGGTGAACAAACATGTTAAAGAAATGAAATATTTGGGAAATTAATAGAGACGACAGTTTTTATTGTGTGGATGAATTCAATATGCTGATAATCATCATGTTGGGGGTATTGGATAAATACTTAAGAAAATCTGCCAATAAATTATGACAAAATATTAATAGAAAGATTTAAAACTATAAACACAAATAGTACCTATAGGACGACAGGTTGATAGTGTAATTCTAAACTGTATTTTACTCTCTATTTATTTCATTGTGTAACTATCGAATACCAAATGTAATAAAAGCAACAGAAAAAATACAGTTTAAACCCCAAATAATGGCGTATTTATATGAATATAATTTAATATGCATTTTCTTCATGATCAAGGCACCACAATCTGAAGGTCCTTTGTACCAGATAAGGATTTGGCCTAATAAGTATGTAGATACCTACTAACTTATGTCACAGCATTCATAAGAAAATGTATTGCTTTTCTCTCTCTCTCTCTCTTTTTCATTGTTAATGTTTTCTTTCTGTTTCTCTCATTAATGTTTTATGATGGACTTCTATATTGAAATTACTTGTCCTGTATCATTTGCGCTCATTTGCAATACAGGACTAATAATATACATGAATACAATGATGCAGGGAATTGCAGATTAATTGCTATCAATAGCTGTATATATGCTAAAAAGAGAGAGAAACTAGGTGAAAATGTATTTATTTGAAATTCAAACTGCAGTGTGTTATCAGATAGTAAAAATACTAACGTATATTTGATCACAAACCGTTGTGACAACAGAGTGCTATTCGCCTTCAACTGAAAGACCCATTTAAATTTAAATTGTAAAAAAAAAAATCCTAGTTCGGTGATTCTACCCTTGGGGTCGCAGCATAAACACCATACCTTTTTATTAGAAAAAGGAAACGATCTGGTATATTTCTGCTTTGACAATATGTTACATCAATAGTTTGTTCATATCTTAATATTTATTAAATAATCGTATTATACACTTAAATTAATATATGTAGTTCATAACCTTAACTTTGTATTGCTCTTAGAAGGGATGTTATGGACATATTTTAGTACCTATTGAGGGAATTTTCTTCCCAATTATTCCTCTTCCAATGAATAGTATTAAACACGTAATTGCTTTAAATAAAACTGACATAATGCATAGTCTTAATTGTTTCGATGCCGGCTTACTCTTCTATATTTATAAAACGCGTATTAGAGTACACTTTCACGCAGATAAGCTATCCTCATTTAATTACTACAACGATGAACGATTTATGTTTCCGGCACTTCATTGGAGCACAGACAGAGTACAAGATCAATATCAATTTTGCTTTTTGCTTTCTTTTGTGGACAGTTAGACACATATAAAAAATAAATAAATAAAAGTACAACTGTTTACTATATCGTCGAAAACATTGACCTGTAGTGGTTATCTATGGTTGAAATTTGGAATACCATTATTGCATGTCACGTGCTCTCCTGGTGCAATTGCTGTTGGCAGCACCTACTGTCTTGCTGGTTGTGTAGAAGTGTGGCATATGGGTAGAGGAGATTTTTAGTTTAAGAATAATTAACTTATTTCACTGATTTAGACATCTCTTGAGATAATTAATAAGTAAGTGTTATTCGGAATAACAGTAAAATGTACTAAAATCTTTCAATGTGTTAGTAGTATTAAGCTTAACTATGTAATGTGACATACAATTGATTTTCTTAGTTTCATTTGTAGCGATATAATATAATGCGCATAATGGACATAAAAATATAAGTAAGCGTGCTTTTACTCTATATTGCTTTTGCATAATTACAATGTCGTATGTTTTGTTTTAGGTTAGAATGCCAGCAGCAACAGAAGAAGTCAAATCCAGTTGGGCAGATGAGGTAGAAGAGGAGGGAACTCCAGGAGCCCTCCCGCCACCTACTGAGGTCATAGAGAATGGCTATAAAATCATTACAGAATACAAATTAAATGAGGATCAAAAAAAGATTAAAGTGGTTAGAACTTTCAAGATAGAAAAGCTCAGAGTGTCAAAATCTATTGCCTTGAGGAAGACCTGGTCAAAATTTGGTCAGTCCAAAAATGATAAACCAGGGCCAAACCCAGCAACCACCATTGTAGCAGAGGATGTATTCATGCAGTTCATATCAAATAAAGAAGAAGAGAATAAGCCTGAGGAAGATGCCCTGGATAAATTGAAGGTAATGGGTGAGAAGGGTGTTGTGAAGTGCCGTAAATGTTGCGGTGATCACTGGACCACAAAATGTCCATTTAAAGATACTGTGCTACCAGGTGGGAAGCTCCCAGAAGAAAAGAAACCAGAAGCTGGTGGATCTCTTGGTGCAGGAGGTCCTATGGTAGGGGTAGATGACAAGAGCAAGGTTCAGAACAGCAAATATGTGCCTCCAAATCTGCGAGAGGGAAGCAACAAGAGGGGTGACAGCATGAGCAATCCAAGGAGAGATGATACCACAGCCATTCGTGTATCAAACCTCTCAGAAAGCACCACTGAAGCAGACTTGGAAGATCTGGTGAAACCCTTTGGTCCTATTCACAAGCTATATCTAGCAAAGGATAAAACAACAGGCCATTGCAAAGGCTTTGCATATATCCACTTTAAGAATAGGTCTGATGCTGCTAAAGCCATTGCTGCTCTAAATGGCCATGGTTATGATCATCTGATCCTTAGTGTAGATTGGTCCAAGCCACCAGCTCAGAACAACTAAATATTATTGCAGTAAAATCTCCTAGACTTATATTTGCTTGGTTTCATCACATATCACAATAATTTGTTTTTTTTTATAGGTACATGTATATCTTTTACAATGAAGTAACAACTGTATAACATTTCTTTGGGAAAATGCTGTTTCTGTCTTTGTGTATTTCTGTTGATATAATAAAAGTGTGAAGTATGATGGGATATGAAACAATTATCTATTGTATACCAGAAGTAAAATTTGAAAATATCCTTTCCTGGGGAGACTTGAGGGGAACTGGGAGGGAATATTTACAAAATATAGCTAATAATTTTTTTTAAAAATGAGGAAAGAATTGCCATTAATTAAATTGTACTTAGGAAGCTATAGACAATGGAGTGGTAATAAATCCTATTAGAATGTATTAAATGTGTTCATACTTAACTCTACTTATACAACATTCTTTCCAGAGGTATTAGACTTCTATGATGAAAATTTGTTATATATCTATGAAAGAATTAAAGAAGAAAATGCAAGTATGGAATTTATACTAATAAAGGGCTTGAATGCAAGAATAGGTGCGTGGAAATGGAGAGTGAGAGTAGATGGAAGAAAGATGTATTAATCACAAGTAAAAGCAGGGATAAAATATGTTGTAGGTAGGGTAAAAAGATGTTAGTAATCTGTAAAGTTAGTAATTTGTTAGTGTGTAATGGAGCAAGAGGGAGAGATTTAGAAGGTGAATTATGTTTGCAAATAGATTACAATTTTTATGGTGAAGCAGTAGATGAGAACATTATTAATTTTAGTGGGTGGGAAAAAAGTTCAAGCATGAGAAATATTTAGGAAGAGTAAGGGGCAAATGGATTAGAACAGTGAGGACAGGAGAAGAGGAAAAGTAGGTGAAACAGGGCTCTGTTGAAGACCAGGGAGCCATGACATGTTAGGGCCTCAAGAAAAAATGGGTCAATCTGAATTGTAAGAAATGTATAAATCATTGCTATACTTTGTGTAATGAAAGATTGAAATAAATATTTTATTCTGTACAATATTAGGACATGTTTTGGGAGAATTTGTCCTTATCATCAGCTGTTGATGAACTACTTGATTTGGTGGCTGGATCCCAAGGTGCCTTTCTGATGGTTTGAATAGCAACTTGCTGAGAACATCAAAATTAATTGTTTTTCCTATTAAAATTTTTTCATCAACTTTATTGGGTTGTGAAGTTCTTTTAGCAGCTTAGCCCCTGGTTTAATTTCATGATTTTGAGTCCAAAAGTGTATTACCACTGCTGATTTATGAATTTGTTTAAAACGAAAATTCCCAAAGTGTTTGTTTATCTGAATTTCTAAATTTCTCTTGATTTTTCCAATGTATCTTTGATTACAATCGCACATTTAATTTTGTAAATTCCTGATTTCTGTTCTGTCAGTAAGTGTCTTACTGTGGAAACTACTATATTTTGTATGTTATATTTGTTCTTTGGGGCTATCTTTATACCATGTTCTTTGAATATCCTATTGAATTTATTGCGGTAAGTTGGATGATATGTGAAACTTTTGAATTTGTATCTTTCTTTAATGCTCTTTAGTATGGAAACCTTTCTGATAGATTTTTGTATTTTAGATTTATTGATAATTTTTATTACTGTGTCTTTGTTGAAACCATCGCTTATTGCTGTATTAATTATCTGTTGATATTTCATTTTGTGCTGTGTTTCTGTGAACAGTCATAACCAATCTCACATAAATATGCAGTGTTGTACAATTTAGTATGCAGAAGAATTAATATCCCATTCACAGAAACAGAGTACAAAAGAGAATACCAACAGATAATTGATACAGCAATAACCATTGGTTTCAACAAAGAGACGGTAATAAAAATTATCAATAAATTTAAAAGACAAAAATCTTTAAGAGAGGTTTCCACACTGAAGAACATCAAGGAAAGATACAAATTCAAAAGTTCCATATGCCATTTAACTTACCACAAGAAATTCAATAGGATATTCAAACAAACATAGTATAAAGTTAGCCCCAAGAACAAATAAATATAAAATAAAAATGTATTAGATTACGCATTAAAAGACCATACCAACAGAAAAGGAATCAGGAATTAATGAAATTAAATGGTCAGATTGTAACAAAAGGTACATTGGAAAAACGAAGAGAAATTTGGAGAAAGGAACACTTCAGAAATGTTCATTTTAAACAAAAAATAAATCAGCAGTGACAGTTCACTTTTAGACCCAGAATCATGAAATTAAACCAAAGGCAATCAATCCAAAACGGTCAGATTGTAACCAAAGGTACATTGGAAAAACGAAGAGAAATTTGGAGAAAGGAACACTTCAGAAATGTTAATTTTAAACAAAAAATAAATCAGCAGTGACAGTTCACTTTTGGACCCAGAATCATGAAATTAAACCAAAGGCAATCAATCCAATAGAGAGCTATCTACTTGCAAAAAAATTTTCATCCAAAATAAAATGGGAAAAACTTAATGAATTTTTATGTTTCCACCCACAGAGGAACTAAGCTAATTCCCACTTGAACCACCAGAGATTGCCACGGAAGCACCATGGGATCCAGCCACCAAATTGAGTAGTCAGTCAAGGGAGTGATCAGTTCCGAAACATGTCTTAATGTGCATAAATAAGTGGAGTTATTGTGAACAAAGAATTGTAAGTTCCCATTTCATAGAAAATAAAAGTGAACAACTGAAATAACAATGCCAAACGTTTTAATTTTCAAACTGAATATGCCTGGATTTAGTGGTTGGCAATTTAGTTAAACATGACAGTCATTTCTATTATTTTTTTTTTTATTTGTTTTATTCATGGATGCTCTTTAATATCTCAGGTCATAAGCATCCCATTCAAATCAGGGTGTGAAACAACTGACAAATTTTGCTCAGAGGCCTCTCCTTTCAGGCTTGAGGTTCTTTTTCGTGCCATAAATGTACAACACGGGACCCATGGCTTTACTTCCCTTCCGAAGGAAGCCATACTTAGGATTTTTACACCCAAAAAAATCCATCGATCCTGGCCGGGTTTGAACCTGTGATCTTGGGTTTAGAAGGCAAGTTACACTGCCAGGACTGATCTATATTATGCTGTTAAGGCTTTGTTACATAATAAAAACAGTTTATTTTTCCTTACTAATGTGAAATCAAAGGTATAAAGAGTTGGAAATGCAAAGAGGGACAGTGTTTTTATTGTTTCGAAATTAAATTGATAAAGAAAGATTGAGTGGATTGGACCAGGCAGTAACATTTGGATTCTATTTGGGAGGTTCTAGGTTCAAATCCTGCAGCAGAATGGACAAAAATCAAATTAAGTTTCTCTGCAATGGATTCCATGGTCCATCTTCGTTCCATCTCTTTATGTTAGTAATGTCTAGGAATGGGAAGTGAGCGTGTTTACCTTGAGAACTACTCTGTTTTGCAGAAGAAACATCTCATGAGCCTAATAAGACCAAGCAGGCTTATGATGTGCAGGACACTGAGCATGATAACACACTGTGACATCTTGGTGAACCAAATATGTCATGAAGTTTCAATATTAATTAAATCTGGAATCAAGCACAGTGAAACATGCATTAATAATCTCTTCTGAGCCAAACTATTTAAACACATTCTTTATTCAAATTTACATTCTTTTTTGCTTCTCTTACTGGAGATATACTCAGAACATGTTTCGTGGACCCTTGTCCACATCCTTAGCTGTTAAACAACTGTTGGATCATTCATAGAAGTTGAGTTTGTAGCTGTCTGGATTGACTCTGGTTGTTTAACAGCTGAGTATATGAACAAAAGTACATAAAATACCACTTCTATATATCTCCAATAAGTGAAGTCAAAAGAATGTTTAAATAGTTGGACTCAGAAGAGGTTATGTCATGAGATGCTTTGGCCTTCCAGAACAGGTATCAGCATAGACACATACAAATGGTAAGAAAGGTGATAGGAAGTCTGATTTATCCATCAGCCCATGAGGCAGAAAGATCTGTGCCCTTGTGCTCATAAAATGTTCAGTTTTATTGTACTTTTAGCACTGTGATGAATATGAAGATATGATTGTGGTCTTGGGAGTATTTCACATAAATCCTAGAAAGATATTGCAACATAATATTTGTTCCTGGTGTATTAGTTTTGAAGGCAAAACTATGTTTCATATGATGCAGCAGAAGAAGAGCCATGAGATATGTTAAGGCAGTAAAGCATCTGCTAATTGGAAATATTTTGTTTAACTAGAAATGTCAATTAGAACTTTTACAGTGAAGCTAATCATATAATAAGACTTTAGTGTGTAGTTTGACTCAATCACACAATGAATTTAATTAATATTTTGTTTGCTTGTTTTTGGACTTGATATTGCTCTATTTCATTTCCTTTTGCAAATAAGCAGTTACATTAATAGTAACATGTCGGGGGAGATTCTCTATGGTGCTCTGAAAGCAAGGACTTCTCAAAAGCTGTTCTGCAAACACATTAACTGAAATTGCAATCCTGTAAAACATCTTAAGGCCGGAGCTTCAAGAGCAATGTTTACAGCACATTGTGATTTGCACAGATGCATAGCTTTATTCACTTTCTCTTGAGAGAGAGATAGATTATGAGATTCCCGAGATTTTGGCTGCCAGCCTTGAGACTCAAAATTAATTCCCAACACCTTAGTAGTCTTCAATGCAGCGCTGACATTGTACTGACCACAAATTTCAGGACTTCCTCAATGTATGTGCCCAGAGATAATTAACCTCCCAAAAGGGGAGCTAATGAAGGACTACGGCTTGTAAGTCCTAAAAGCAAAGGAGGATAAACAGCCAAGAAGAAGAATATTGATATAGGGTTGGTTTGGTGACACTTATACTTCACCTACTTGGTTATTTTAATTGAACATTCCCTTCTTTCATCAACAGAAGACCAACTTGTAGAAACATACAAGTCATAGGAGCATTCAGAGAAATTTATCAAATATATCCAACAATGTCTCAAAGTCCATAACATCGTTTTTTATTTTTGATGTAAATTTTTTTCCACGTCATTAATTCCAAAGATTTGCAAGTATGTTTCAATAATAATTTTTTTTTTAATCCATTTCATGGTTTTCTGACCAAAAGTGGACTGCTGCTGCCAATTTCTCCATCTGTTTATAACACATATTTCTGAAATGTTCTTTGGTACAAGTTTTCAAATTTATTTTCACTTTTCCAATAGATTTTTGATCACAGTATTTGCAGTTGATTAAGTTACAAATAGATAGAGATTGGTTGTGGATATATCCCATGCAAAGAATTTATTAAAACAGATGTGAAGTATATCTTGAATGTCCTGTGGCCAAATGCAGAACAAGAGAATAATTGCAGTTGATGGAGACATAAAGTTCAGCTTATGTGCTAAAAGTGGGCAAGTGCCTGAATGATCCATATCACCTGTCAAGCCAAAGAGCTTAACAAGGTAGCTGGAGAGGTTCAAAAGCTGTATCACACAGTCAACAAAAATTTCTTCAGTGAAGAGAATCTTGAAAACACCAAGTTGTTACCTTCAGAGAGTAGTTTCCATCAATACTTTCAGCCTTCTTGATCTTTAGTGACAAAGTGGGAGACCTGGCTTTCAGCTGCAATATATTATGCAAAAAATAATGAGAGCATTAAGGCGATCATTAATGCACTGGAATAACGCGAGGATGCCTCAATTATAAATGCAAAGAAAGCGCTGCACTGAAGTACACTGTACCTGCATAAAGGCTCATTTTTCCCACCTTGAATTTTCAACCGAAAAATTGTAAGCCAATGACGGAAGTGCTTCAATTTGTCCAAAGTGTGAAGGACAAAATGGTTCCTGGACCAGTTTGGACATCCATTGCCAAGAATGGAATAGCATAGAATATTTTCACTGTCATTACAAAAAATTAAATAAATGTTTTTACATTTTTACTGTTGTTCTTAGAGTACATATTTTTGGGATCTTATACATTTAACATCCTGGTTATATATGTATTAGATCCTGCTTTCATTAGTTCCTTCCTTATCTTCTTAACTTTTAATCACTCTTTCCCACCTTTTCTCTCTTACCTTTCCTATATTATAACAAAATTTTCTCAAAAACTCCTTGTAATCAGTTCCAAAAATGTTGAACATCACAATTGCTACTGTAAATAGTCCCATTTCCTAATCCATACACCTTCTCTCCATTCTTTAGTTTGTGTACATTCAACTATAGAATGAAAATCCTCTCTTTCTCCACATAGTGGACACTCTTCCTTTTTTTACTTTTAATTCACTTATTCCTAACACACCTGCTCTACCCCAAGCAAATCCCTTCCTTCCCCTTTTGTTACAAATATCTACATATTTTTCCTGCCCCCATTCTTTCTTTAATTTCCTATAATGTTTCAAGGTACTCCTGTCTTGTAAACTACTCCATAATTCTTGCTTTCCAATATCAGCTACTCTTTGCTTCACTTTATTCCATAGCCCTTGTCTATTCATTAACTGTTGTTCCTCCAATTCCAACCTCTTCTACAATTCTCTTTAGTTGAGTTAATCAACTTCTTTTCCCTTTAACTTTTTCTTGTATCTATAAACAGTCTTTGACTATGTCTCCTTCTTCTCTTGATGCTATCTATACCAATATTTCAAAATTTGTTTTAACTATCATGCCTTTCCTGCCAACTCTTCCCAATTCCAACCCATTTGGAGTTGCCCTTGATAATCCCAACACAATTTTACAAAATACATTGTGAACATGGTCTATATACTCCCACCTTTTCCTTTTACCATACATTTTGACCCCATACGTAATTTTTTATTCAACCATCGCTGAATAAATTTTCTTGATTCATGTTACATTCATACTTAGAATCTTCTTAAAACAGGTTCTTATTATATTAATAGTTAATTTTCCCTTTCCTAATACATTCCTTCCCTGCTCTGCCCATCTCTTATTATTATTCAGCCTACCCCCTAAACAGTCCAATCTCTTTACTACTTCAATTTCATTACCCACCCTTACCATTTCTCATCTCTTTTGAGTATATTGCCTTTCTTGCATATCATAATTTGTTATTTATTTTTAACCCCCATTCTACAATTATCTCGATATTGCTTCTATTGCTTTATTTAACCCTCTGCTTGTTGTTGTTACTGCTACTAGATCATCTGCAAATAATAATCCTGGGATATTTTTATTATTATAGGGCAATGTGTACTCTCCTTTGCTATTTCTTTTAATTTGTCATCTATAAAAAGATTGAATAATATTAGGCTTAGTTGGCATCCTTGTCTTAGCCCCATATTATTTGATATCCTCTCTGTTATTTTATTTTCTGCACATCTAACACAACACACATTTTCCCTATACAACCTTTGTACTAACCCTATAAACTTCCTACTTACCCCCTTTTCCCTCAGTTTAGACCAGAATGCCTCCCAGTTAATTGTATCAAATGTCTTTTCTAGATGTACAAAAAATATGTATACAAGGGAATTACCATTATCATGTCATAGTTAAAAAGTTGTTTACAAAATGCAGCAGAGTTTTGATCTTCAGCCACTCTCTGAATTGCACAGCATCGTGCTCACTTCCTCTTTTATTAGCTAAATATTTATCTATAATTGTTCTTATTATGAAAATATTTTCAATGGTGGATCTCCCCTTCCTGAACCCAGTCTGTAATGTAGATATCTTTCCTTCTTCCTCCTCCCAGTCTTGTAACCGTTTAGCTAGCACACCGGTTTATACTTTCCCAATCTTTGACAACAGGCCAATACTTCTATAATTTGTAGGATCATTTTCATCTCCTTTTCCCTTGTAAATTGGCACAATTAACCTCCATTTCCATTCTATGGAGTCTCCTATCTTGGCAAGAAGCTGGAGACTATTTTGGCATGCAATTCAGATTCAGAGAGGATGGAACAAGTGGGTCATACTCTTTGTAGTCAGAAAGTATAAGGACTGCTTTGGAATCCTTAGGAAACCCCAAACTTGAAATTCTTCTTACATTGTGTGACAATGAATGCAATTTTTCTGCATTCAGGCATATTTTAACAGAACTCAGAAGGGCATTTACTCCAAAATATGTCCAAGGATTTTAATGTTTAGTGTTAGGTTAAATGCATTAATAAATATCAGTTTGATGCACAATTGTGTAGAATTTTTTTGATTGATAAAAGTTTTTATTTAAGATGAATAGCATACAGAAATTAATTAGTAATAATGTATTTATACAAATCTAATGTGCCATTGAATGTAATGTGCACCCCAAATTTGAAACTTAAAATCATAAAAAACATTTTGGTTTATTGTTGTATGCCATCTTAGATTATTTTTAATAGTGTTTAACATCTGTTTTTACTACTGAGGCACAACAGGCAGTGGACAATGATACATGAAATGAAATTATAAATTGGAAAAGGATTTTTTAAGGAAGGAAATGTTTTGGGCCTAAGTTTAGCATAACACCCCCCCCCCTGGCATTTTCTATTTATGAGACTAAGGAAAACCTGGAAAAAACCTCAGTCAGGGAGGATGGTCCCAGCAGGATTCGAACCCCAGACCTCATGCTCACGAGTCCATGCCTTAATGACCTCAGGGCATATTAGAGATAAGTGCATGTGCTTCTTAAAATGATCAGAACATAGAATTTATAAGTGGACTATTGTTACATCATGGAGCACATAGGACAAAATCACACTCGTACTGTTGCCAGGACAGGTGACGTAGGTCAAAGAAGAAAAAGTTAGGTATTTCTTTTTTCTTATGGTGTCACTAGTCACAGGTTGCCCATTCTTCCTTCTTTCCTGTACGAATTCGAAAACATTTTCATTAATGTCAGGTTGTCTTCCTTTGCAAGGACCAGTGAATTTCTTCCTACTAGCTTTAATTGCAAATAATTTCCAATTTCTCTTGCTGCCACAAGCAAAAGTTACTCTCAGCTACATTGAACTCTCTTTCTGCCTTTCTGGTACCATTTTTTCAGCATAAAGAATTTAAACGCTTGAAAGTAGCATCATAAGATGTTCTCTGTTTGCCGTCTATTTCGTTACTACCTCTATTCAAACACTCTATGCAATAAAAGGCTAAAAATAAATGTAACAAAGTCAAGAATTACAGCAATGCATTATAGTGTAATAAAAGATAAATTTGGATGAAGTTATTGGCAAACTATGGAATGAATTTGCATTCGAATCTAATATGCACTACAATTTTGAATACCACATTTGGACAAAAGGGTACACATTAGATTTGATAAATATGGCATATTCTTCATTATCTATGATTCTCTCCCAATGCAAATCTTGGATAGGAATAATTGATGTTGTTCATGAGCAAATTGTTGACGAGCACCAGAGATGCACTAATGGCCATCCACTGTTTTTATTGTTTTTACTTACAGCATGTGGTATCTATACTTTTTTAACATTGCCCATGGAATACAAATGTTGCATAATGGTTGACTGACTTGGATAATCATTGATTAAAGAGTTCAGTGGTCTTCCTGAACATGGTAAATCACTCACTCAAAGTTGCCCTCTTTGAAACAATAAAATCATTTTCTTGCTATGCATTCTCCATGGCTCAAAACTTTTGTGCCATCTCCTATGCTTTTGCTCCATTCAAAAAGAAGGATATGGAAGTTTTTTTTTTTTCTATTTGGCACTCAAGTTTGTTTAGCTATATAACGCAAAATTTCTTAAAATCTGCAAAACTAGTGCTCCAAATAATGAATAACAAATGACAAACAGTAAACAATGCCTTAACAATACAGCGTTGTGATGACAAACAAAAAAGCTACAAACTTATGTATTGACCTTATAGTTTACTAGTTAAATAAAGGCGCAGGAGCATAAGTAGTAAACATGTTACATGTTTTCATTTTTTTTTGTATGAAAACCTACAATTTCTTAAATTAAAAATTTAAAACCTAAAGGAACTTAACACATGCATTGATAAATTCAATTTTAGTTGTTAGAACCTTAAAATTTGGGGTTTAGTTCAATACTTGTAGTATTGAACTAAAAATAGATATTACAGGATGGAAATTAGGTAAAGGTTTCATGTAAAATATTATTTAAGAAAGTTATCTTTTATTGTAAAAACAAAAATAATTATGTGTATAAAAACAATAAAATGCTAAATTATATATAAACACAGTCCTCCTTTCTAAGTGAAACATAAAATATGATGCAAGTCTACTAACTATATGAAACTAGCTCTCTCAGATCCTATCGCTGAGCAAGACATGAACATTACAGAGATACAGTATTAACAGAAAAAACAAGGAAGTGATATTAAAAACATGAAATTTTAAATTTTGGTAGTTCAATAACATGGGTACACATAGTAAGTTTAGCTAGATGAAATGATTAAAGGAAATGAATAACTGCATACCACAATCTGCTCAAGTTCTACTGTCTGCATGCTTGATATGTACTGCAAAACTGGATTACTGCATCACATTATAAATACATTGTTTTTAGCAATTTCTTATGTATAGCTGAACCTGGTTTAATTGCAACCTAATTAATACAGTGAAACATTTTTTACAGGAACTGAGGAAATTTTGCAAGAACAATTTAAACTATTTATTTATGGGTGTTGAACAGAAGTTTGGTTAGAGAATGTATTTGTACCATGGTTAGGATGTCAAGATAAAAACTCAACTGCACTCTGTTTTGAACTAGTAGTGCACTGTTTAAAAAGTTTATCTTTACATTACACTCAAACACTGTTGAACAATTGTTATATCAAATGTTCTTTCAAGCTTCTGTGGCTGATGCCATTTGTGAGGTTTATGACAGCTTTGAGAAAACACATGATAGTTTGTGCAAAACATCAGCATTATGAATCAAAGATGTGGCATAAACCCAGAAAGCACAAACCTTACTGTACATAAGGCATTTTAAAATATCTTATTTACTGGAGATTTTATACTCATTTTCACTGTGTTGATTCCAGAATATATTAAAATTGAAACAAACCTTTACTTTATACTAGTTAACCAGTATTATGCTTTTTCACTAAACCATTTTAATGCAAAATTTCAATTTTCTTTTCTTAGTTCAACTTCAATTAATAGTCACTTTATAGGTCAACAGTAGATAAGTGACTTTTAAACAGGTCTCACTGTATATACTAGATAGGTATTCTCTACAAAATGCATGTAAAATTGTTTACATTATCAATTTATACATTGTTTTCAATTTTACTTAGTAAAATTGATTAAATTATACTAAGAGTAAGTTGTTAAAAGATAATGCATCTGCATACTTATTCACATAAAGTGAAACACTTTTTCAATGCATGTGGCGAGAAAGAGGCAACCCTTGAAGACACAATTTTATACACAAACTAGTTATTCTGTTCAGAATTTTAAGAGGATCAAAGATTTTCCTTATTGTTTTGAACGTAGAAAGAGGCAACCCTTGAAGACACAATTTCATATACAAACTAGTTATTCAGTTCAGAATTTTAAGAGGGTCAAAGATTTTCCTTATTGTTTTGAACGTAAAGTTTGACTAAGTCTGACAGTATAATTCTCTGCATACATTAAGAAGCATATTATTAATGATGGAGATGATGGCAGTTAAGTAGATGCTAAAAATAACACAGAAAAATTTCTGTTTTATTTAAAGTGGAATAAAGTTTAAAATTACATTTTGTCCTACAAGATTTTCTCACTTAGGTACAGTTTATTACAACAAACTATATTTATATAAAAATAATTATGAACTATAATTTTAATTGTGCTTTTCCCATTACTGGATACATTTTCAAAAAAATTTACAAAAGAAATCGATTGAAAAATATTTTGTAAAATTTACAATATAAATAAAATAGTGAATGTTTAACTCATACGATTTAACAAGAAAGTTAATGAATTTCATTAAGGGAGCTTTACTAAAATTTAAAATATTTCAAAATGAAACATTATGCAAATTCTGTTTCACACATATTAGTTTTAGAAATATTAATATTTTATTAAACTAATAAAAGTTTTGGAACATTTAGCTACTCTATTTGATAAAATATTTAATATTTTATAATCAATCTTTTGCCATGATTAACATGCAAATGACTTTTGAAATGCAACAGTTTAATTATTTACACCAATGAGTGGGTTTATGGGTTATGGGTTATGGAGTAGTGTATACATAGTGATGGGAAAATTAGGTGACTTTCTTGTTCCCTGATAACATTCCGGTGATCCAACAGTCAATTTTCAATGAAAATTTTGCTCTTTACAGAGACCAATAAGTCAAAACAAAGCTACTAGAATGAAAGAGGAAAGTTCATCATATATGCTGCTATTAAAAAAAGAATGGGATATTGGCAGATATACCTCTCCTATTCTAATATAATGCAAAATTACTTTGATCCTATCAAATTCGATTAACAGAAATCTTAATGTATGTCATTCATGGTACATATAAATAAGGTTCTACTGTGCATCGTTTTAGTGAGGTGAACAGATGCGCTTCATATAAAGTGGAAGGTATCAACAAAGTACTGCCAGTACAAAATTCTAATGAGTATTATTTTATTGCAGCCAATTCTGAGAAAAGATCAAATTAGTTTTTTTTTTAATTTGTAGGTTTAACCACAATCAATCAGAAATTGAGGCTAGAGTTACTTGGCTGACCTGGCAACTTTTAGTGACTCACCTCCTTTGCCAAAGTGATGATCACTGATGGGATCAAATCCTTCATATTCACTGTTGCTATCATCGTAATATGCATAATCATAAGCAGCATCACCCTTTTTGCCACCTGTTACATGAGACTTTGCCGTTGTTACTGATACTGCACCAGTGTTGCCATTTGCTTGTTGGTAACTTCTCTGGGTCTGTGGTTGTCGTGTTGTCGAACTTGTAATTCTCTGGGTTGTCGGCTGAGAATATTGCCTGGTATTGTAAGTTGCAGTGCCTGCAGATGACGCTGTGTTGTTCTTGGTGACTGCTGTTGTGGGCTTATTATAGTTGTTCTGGAAAGTATTGAAGCTGCTAGGCCTATAGTTATTGCTTGGGGCTGTCTTTAGAGACTCGCCCTCAACATTCTCATCTGCAGCAGAGTAGTCCGCACTGTTTGTCTTTTGATAGTTGTAATTATTATTATTGTTGTAGTTATTATTGTAGTTGTTATTGTTGTTGTAGTTGTCATTTGCTGTGGATGACTGATAGTAATTATTGTTGTTATTGTATGACTGTGTTGGTGCTACAGTTGTTGTGGTAGATTTGGTGTTGTAGTATTCATTATTTCTCTGACTGTAAGTATTGCTAATACGTTTCTGATCATTGCTATTGGCACTATAAGCATCATAAGTTGTGGGAGCAAATGTAGTTGGTGAATAATAAGTGTTGCTTGATTTTGGATAGTCATTGTTTGTATATGATTTCTGTGGAGTGTTGCTATTGTAATTATAATCATTTGAGCTGGCAGGGTAATTAGTGGTTGTGGTGTAATTGTTGTTGTAACGGGTTGGATTCCTCTGGTAGTTGTTGTAATAGTTGTTAGATGAAGGTGTTTGTGTTGTGGTGGTAGTAGGGGTTGTGAACGCCTGGGGACTGTTCCTTTGTATTGTATTATAACGAGGTTGGTAACTGTTTACTCTTACAGTAGATGGAGCAGCTGTTGTTGGAGTGTAATAGTTGGCAGCAGTACTACTACTGTCAGAAAAAGATGACTGCCTTTGGTAGTCTCTTGTGTTCACATTGTTGTAATCTCTGTTGTAATAGTCACGAGAACTCTGGGTGTATTTAGTGGTTGGCACCACTGTGGTGCTGGGAGCTCTGGGGTAGTTCTGGAATGTAGTGGCCTCATTAGGTCGCTTCACCAGTTTCCTGACTGCCACCTTCTTCTTATTGTTGTTCACGCCACGCTGGAATGCTGGAGTTTTACGATCTTCATATGTTGTTTCCCCATCATCGTCATACTCAACATCTTTGCCCTTGAAGTAGTTGCCACTACTGCTACCTCTGTACAACAAGAAAGAAACAATAAAATCATGTTATCGAAAATATATATATATATATCTCATCCAGAAGTCTATCTGCAGGTTTTGTGTAACTGAAATTTCACTAGAAAAGCAAATTTTCATGGCAGCACTTATCATAAGCTGAGAATATGATTATTGCGCTCATTTAACCACCAAGGCAAGCACACACTTAAGTCCGAACCTTAGCAACAGTGCCCACTAAAAATAGTTTTGAAGGAAGGAATGTCATAAATGTAGGAGTACTAACTTTCCCCTTTGGTGCACATTATCTGAATGCAGAGGGACTGGTTGATAATCCATTATAATAAAAATGGAAAATTAACCAGCTCTTGAAACAATAAAACTAAAATAACAGCAACTAGAGAAGGAGAAATAGACAAAACACATAAATAAACACAAAATTTTGTTGTATTTTGGACAGCTTGTGATCATCTTCAAAGGTAGAAGATAAGTTAAGGTGGTAAAAATAAATATTAAATCTTGAAGGTAATATAATATGTGAAAACAGATAAAACAAGCAACAAGCGAGGAAAAATATCTATTATGATATGATCTTAATGCAAAAATATAGCTGCCATCTCTCTATCTCTGAGTAAATATTCAGGGAGACATAAGTCAATAACACATCAATAAGTGCTAAATTAAAAGCATCATCAAAATTCTTAAAGTGAGACAGGGCATATTGGGTAACCAGCAAGGGAGATTTGGTTTTAATAGAATGTCTATGATTGTTCATATGGAATAAGACAATAGAAGTTAAAACCAATATAAAATGTTTTGCAAAGTTTACAAGATAAAATATATATGACATCCTTAGAAGTCAGTTAGCAAATGAAGTAATTTAAATTGTGGAACCAATGACATGGCATAATTAGCACACAAGTTTTGCATTTGGTTGCTGGCAAGGATATGAGCCTGTGACTAGACGAAGTGATTTGAAAGGAAATCGGTTATGATGAAATATACTTTTCAGGTTAGGGAATGTTCAAAAAGTAAGGCAGGGTATAAATTTATAAAATTGACTATAAAATATCGTGACATTCATTCAAAATAGATTTGATGTTCTCAATTCCAGGCATGTAAGTAGTAACAAGATTAATGAATTTCTTATAGGAAGCTTTAGGTTTGCAATGGAATTTTTTGTGCACTGGGATGATACAAGATTCTAAAAATAGAGAGGATGTTTTTGGCCTTGGAACTTTTGAGTTAGGTTCAGGTGTCAAGAGATGAAAAGTTGTTGCAAAGAAAGAAAAAGGAATAGATCTTTTGGTATGCAGGGGATGACACTATCAAAATGAAGATACTCTTGTAAATTTATTATATTTCAGTGTTTTATCTATTTCTGCTTCTCTAGTTCGTGCTACCTACAGGTATATGGGTTGCCAGATTTCTGTATTTTATGCAGATAGTTTATATTTTAAGAGCAGTATCTGTAATGTGCTTTAAAAAGAAATATGAAATGTCCATATTTTCTGGCTTAGATACTGATAGAAGACTGATTTATTACAGGGCTTTCGCATAAAAATTATCCTGTATGTCTGGTGCAGTGTTTTGAATCCTGCTGGCTGTGAGTGGCGCTCCCCACTCTTTCTCCTACAAGTGGTATAGTTTTTACTTGAAAGCTCTGTATTTCAATTGTGAGATGGCATTTTAATTCTTTGTTATGTAATGAAATGCTAAACAATATACAAAACTATGAATGCCTACAACTTGTGACTGGTCAATATTGCTATAGCACATCCCAACAAAAGTTAAAGAATAGAAACAAAAAAAAATCTTATAATTAATACAACAAAAGCATTATTTTATTTACATTGTAGTAAGGAAGCTATAGACAATGGAGTGGTAATATACCCTAATAGAATGTATTAAATATGTTCACACTAACTCCACTTACTTACACAATGTTAGGGCATGTTTTGGGGGTTAATCACTCCCATCATCAGCTGTTGACCAACTACTACAAAAAATGTTGCCCAAAAAATGGGGCAAAAGTTGAGACAAATGAAAGCATATTAGGATTAGCATATTATAACTGCAAAACATGTTTTTTATTATAATTTATTAAAATGTATTCACATTAACTCCACTTATACCACATTTAGGACATGTTTCGGGAACATCATCAGCTGTTTAACGACTAGCAGTTGTGTAAGTAAATGGGGTGTGAACATATTTAATAAATTCTATTAAAACACATTATGTTTTATAATTATAATACTAGGCTACCATGCTTTCATTTGTCATTTATTTATTTTTTCTACTTAGCAGACCCTTTTTCTTTTAACTTTAAACAAAAATTCACCTAAATTTCTAGACTGGTAATCATTCTCAAACATTTTTCTTATCCTAAGCCATTTTCATTTCTCCGTCCACTATTCCTGGACATTCAAACAATATATGGATTAAATTTGTTAAGGAGTTGGTTTTTGGTGACACATACACTTTACTTGGTACATTTAATAATTAATTGAATATGTTTCAGGAGCACTTTCTCACATACTCAATACATTGACAAATAAAGAATTATACAAAATTAAACCCCACAATCCGAGAATTCCTAGAATGTATGGATTGCCAAAAATCCACAAAACAGACAGTAGCATGAGACCTAAAAAACAAATTGACTCAACAACATACAACTTAAAAAAAATGGCTTTACCAGCAATTCATCTCATTTCAAAAATACAGAACTTAGGGATTAAATATTCATTAAAGTTTATAGAAAATGTCAGAAACACACACATTTCCACTATAGACTCATTTGTATCATTTGATGTTTCAGCATTATTCCCTAACATTCCTATAGAAAAATACCTAAATTGTTAAAGAATTAGCTCCAATCTATATGGATTCTCACTGAAGAAATAGAAGATTACATCATGTTGACTGCACTGAGCATCAAGCAAAATTATTTTAGTTTTAATGGACATTTTTCTCTATAAAATTCTGGATTAGATGTGCATAACTCTTTCTCCCTCCTTTCTTGGCAGATCTTTTTATGAGCAATTTTGACAGTTGAATAACTGATGATTTTCCTTTTAAAATTTGGCACAGATACATGGATGATGTCTTCACATTTGGTTGAGGATGCTTCATTAAATTTACAAGACAGGGTCATAAAATTCATGATGAAAATTGAAAATTCATCCCTAATAACAACAGCAGATTAAAATTTGGAATTTACAGAAAATCTCTCCATAGTGACAATTACATTATTATTTTTTTATTTATTTAATTTTTTTATATATTAATGATCTCCTCTCAGTAATGAACAAAAGTGCTATCAAATTTTTTTTTTGCAGATGATATTAGTATTTCATTAAAGAACACAAAACCAGTAGCCTCTCACTGCCATGGGTGGTTGAGGTCGTTAAGGCGCAGACTCGTGAGCAGGTGGTCTTGGGTTTGAATCCTGCCAGGACATCCTCCCTGACTGAGGTTTTTTCCAGGTTTTCCTCAGTCTTCATAAATGGCAAATACCGGGGAGGTACCCTAAACTTAGGCCTGGAACGTTTCCTTCCTTAAATAAATCCTTTTCCATATTTCATTTCATCTAACGTATCATCAGTGTTCACCGCCTGTGGTGCCTCAGTAGTAAAAACAGGCGTTAAAACACCATTTAAAAAAAAATTCGCCTCTCAAATTAATCCAATGAAATTTTCAGTACCAAAATTCTTACAAACTTTGAAAAAACTAAATACATTAATTTTCACACAAAAATGAAAATGTTGCAGACTTAAATATATAATATGAAGGCAATGAAATCATCAAATCTGATAACATAAAATTATTTGATCTTATGATTGATCATAATATGAATTAGAAAGACCATATTGATTACCTCTTACCCAAACTAAGCTTGGCATTAAAATTAAAATGTAAATTGGAACTTGCACAGTGAAACTAATCATAATAATTGATATCTTTGCATGATTCAGTTGAACTACACACTCTTAAAGCTTCAATTACTTTTCATAAATGTATGGAATCTGTTTCGAGAACATTTAGTTCCCATCTTCAGCCAGGCTAAAGTTCAACTCTGTGAGCTGTGGGAATGTGTATTCTGCTCTGCTAGCGCTGTGATAAACTTGTAGTTTACGTTTTCATCTCCGGCAATGTCAAAGTTCATTAGACTGTCTTTGTATTTGTAGATGTATACTTTCTCCCAAGTTGCTAGTTCTGTAGGTCCTTGTACTGATTTTAATAATTTTGCTTTATTTATTATGTTGTGATTTTGTGTCCAAAAATGATATGCTATTGCTGATTTCTCATTTACTTGTACTTTATGTTCTTGAAATGTTCCTTTAATCATATGCCTATGTTTCTCTTTGTTTTTTCCAATGAAGACTTTTTCACATTCTGCACAATTTATTTTGTAAATATCTGCTTTTTTCTCTTTTGGAATACTGTGATTAACATTGTATATCACTAGGTTTTTAACATTAAATCTGCTAACCGGTGCCAACATGAGATTAAAATCTTTATGACTATTCTGAAATTTTTTTGTAGCCCATGAATGATATGTGAATTTTTTGAAAATTAGCTTATCTTTTCTTGCTGAAAATGTTGTGTTTTCTTTGATATATTTTTGTCTCTTGAATTTCTGCACCTTTTTGTGTACTAGCTCTTTTTTAAAACCATTTTTAACTGCTGTTTCTTCTATTTGTTTGTATTCAGTAAAATATTCTTCTTTGCTAATTCGTAGGTTAACTAGCCGGTGTGTTAAACTGTTAATAACTGCATGTTTGTGCACTGTGGGGTAAAAACTGTCAGCTTTGATGTGATTATTTGCGTGTGTATTCTTTATGTATATTCCAAATTTAAGATTTTCTTGACATTTCATTATTTTAAGATCTAGGAATGGCAACATGATATCTGTTTCTATTTCATATGTAAATGATATGTTTATATCTTGTGTATTTAAAAATCATACAATCATACAATGATATGAATTAAGCTTGGCATGTTTTGTAATTAGATTTTTAATTCATTTTATAAATGAATTAATGATCATTATATTGTCCCTACCTTCATCTAGTGACTTGTGGAATAACATTCTGGAGAAATTCAGTTACTTCTAAAAAATGTTTTTTATACAAAAGGAGTAATAAGATTAATGGTAGAGGCAAAATGAGCAACTCTTTGTAAATTATTCAAAACATTTAGAATTTTACCATTAGCTTGCAGGTACATTCTAACTGTATTTTTATTTATACTACATAAGTTCACAAAAAAACCCAGATATATACAGCAAAGAAACCAGACACAGACCAAGTAACAATTGCAGGCACTCAAAAAAGATGTTTACTACAATGGTATGTATTATTTAATTCACTTCCATCATTTATAAAGGAACTGCATCCAAATAAAAATAAGTTCAGGTTAGCATTAAAATCACTCACACCTTCTATGCAATCAAAAATTAAGTGTACTAATTTTTCTCCATTGAATTAATTCAGCTTTGTAAATACACTAAATGTAAATACTTTAAGATACCAATTTATAAATATTCTAGATATACATAAATATAAATATTCATAATATACATAATTTAAGTTACCATTAATATGCATTTTTAATTTTTTTCTAAGATGGCACATTAATGTAAACTACTAGTAAACTAAGTAAAAAATGACCATCTCTGATAAACTGTACACCAGAGTTAAAAATTTGTAAATATGAAGTGTGCGACAATTTCATAAAATGTATGAAATTTCAGATGAAATCTACATCCTGAACTTAGACTAACTCTTTTAGAGTTAGCTAAACTCAATAGAGGATTCACAGTTTGAAGTGACATAATATGATGAGTAAAAATATTCATTCTCAATCTTTATTGACTAGCCCTTATATTTATAGGTTTACCAAGCACTTTTAAAGTAAACCTGTACTGAAATTTCACTAAAAATTAAACTTTCTTAAGCTTCAAGTAAATATTAATGTTGCTATCTAATAAATTTACTTAGAAAATTTTTGAACCTTCTTTGGTACATAAAAAGTACGAAGTTCTTTTTTACCATTATATAAAAAATATGTTTTATATATATAATTTTTTTATTCTAAACACACACTCCAGCACCACCTTTTAGCACAGAGGTTTTTGATGAGTTTTATTTGTTTCAGGATGCTCCTTAACATCTCAGGTCCATTCAATTCAAATCAAAGTGTAAAAAGGCCAAACAATTTTGCTCAGAGGCCTTTTCTTTCAGGCTTGAGGTTCTTTTATGTGTTGTAAATATATGACATGGGACTAAATGCTTTACTTCCCTTTTTAAGTAAGCCATACTTAGGATTTTTATGACCCCCCTCCAAAAAAAAGCCACGACTTGAACTGGGTTTGAACCTGTCACCTTGGGATGTCCTTCTGTCCCATATTGCTCTTGATATCATAGCTTTGCACTTCAAGCAGCATTTGACTCTGTATTAATCTTAAGGATACTTAATATTATTTTCACCTCAAAAGGTCCTTCTGTTGAAGTCTACGATCTCCAGTCTCGCTCCTCTGCAAGAAATAATCCTCCTCTTCGTCTGTGGGTCTGTTGTTATTATTGCGGGGTCGTGGCCTTGCTGGTGCTGCTGGAGCACGAACTGGAGGCCTCACACTGGATGGTCCCAAAGGTATCGGAGTGGCACTACTGCCACCCAAAATAGGGCTCACACTAGGGCTGTACCCTGAAAGAAATGCATTACTATGAATAATGAATAATGTTTGTTAAACATGTTATACCTCCAAACTTGACGTTACAATATCTTTAAATATCTTTGAGGTGAATTGAAAACATTTCTTTAACAATTAATTACCTGGAATTTCAAACAGGAAAGTAGCATATTTAGAGAAAGTAACAGTGCCCAGGAGATGACATGACATGACTTAATGGAAGTGCAGCATATATGAATGAATTTTTATTTCAGTCAACAATATTACAATGAACTTTACATAAACAAACAAAATATCTAAACTTAACAATACCAAAGCTAAGGTTCTTCCATATCTTAATCACCAGGTTATATGGTATGGTAAAGAACCCCTACCTTTTCACAACTTGTGCATTCTCAAGCTCCTTGCTTATATTTCTCATCCACTTAACCCTTAATTTTCCTAAGAATTCACTAATCTTGTTTATTTTCTCTACCCTCATATTTGACAAAATTTAATCATCACAATATCTTGTAGTTTCTCTCATTTTTCATCCCTTCATCTTTTTTACCATTTCACATTCCATTAGATAATGGGAAGCACTATCTGCTTTCTCACACATTCTTCTTTAAAATTATTTTTTAATCCTTTTAGAAACAATAACCCTGTAAGCATCCATGCAAGACCTATTCTTCCAAATTGATATCAATTATCTATATATTTCTTCCATCCCCAATTTCTTTTAACTACTTTTTATAAGAGCATTTTTCCTCAAGCTAGCCCAAATCTCTTGCTTCTCTATACCTTCTATACCCTGCCATACTTCTTTCCAGAATCAACTGACATTACTTTCATCCAGTTACCACACATCCCGCATTCCAATTTCTTCTAATAATTTTCTCACCTACTCAAACCAACTCTCTCTTTGCCAGAAAATCTATTTGACACTTAAGACATTCTTTATATATTGTTATTATCTAATTTTAAACATCTGTACTAATAAATATTGTACTTATGAAGCTGTTGACAATGGAGTGGTAATATATCCTAAACTTAGGTATTCATTTTTTACACTGAACTCCATTTACTTACATAAAATAAGACACGTTATGGGAGAGATTCTTCCCAAACATGTCTTATTTTATGTAAGTAAATGGAGCTCAGTGTAAAAAATGAATACCTAAGTTTAGGATATCTGTACTAATATTTCAAGATTCTCTCCATTATTATATCTTCCCTTCCTACTCTTACTAGTTCTGCCAAACTCACTCCCTTGGCAAACTTTTTGGTAACCCTAGAACTTCTCTACAAAACATTCCATGTATCACATCTACCTTTGTCCAGCTCCTTGACATTCCCCAAATCTCATACATTATCTTTGACTCAACCATAACCTCATATAGTCCTTATAGCCATTTCATTGGCAATGTGGGAACTTTATACAAACCCATTCAAATAGCTTTCATACCTAATTTACCTTTAGCTTGTGAACATTTAGATTGCATCTTCCATCTTACGTTACTCATAAATCTCACCCCCAAATAATCAAATTCTTTAACTACCTCTATTGGGTCTCAATTTTTAAACTATCTCTCACCTTTCCTTAATTTTGGTTCTTTTTTAAACACTATTATGTTTTATTTTTCACTATTTATTGTTAAACCCCATTCTGCACAAAATCTAGTAATTTCATCAATGGCATTTTGCAGCATATGAAATTTAATTCATATGAATCCTGTGACAGTATGGAGATGTGTGAATTGTAAAATAAAAGAATACCATTAGATAGATGCATTTAAAAATGGGTGAAATTAATCTGTGACGAGTAATGCAAGTTCTGGCCAAGGAATTGTATATGAGCATCAAATCTGCATATATCATTACCATATGGACCATTGTTCTTTTTAATTCCAATAAATGATCTAGCTAGTAATGTTAGTAGTAATATTATATAGTATAGTATAATATTAAGATGACCAGATTAACATTGATAAAAATGAGGGCAAAAAGGAGAACATTGTTCAACAAAAGAGCACACAAAATATTCACTTAGATCTGGGCTTATATGTATCATATTTAAAATAATGTCAATATCTGTTTTATACAATAAAATGTATAAAAATTAATAATAATAATAATAATAATAATAATAATAACAACAACAACGATTTTATAGTTAGCACAGCTAAAAGTCAAAGGAAATATAATGCTATATGCAGGTACATGGAAATGGTTTACAATAATAATTTTTAATACCATATTTATAATGCAACTTTTTTTTTTACCTCGGAGCGTATATTTCATGTTGTCAAACAAAGAATAATCAGACGGAGCCAGATTCGGTGAATATGGTGGGTGCTGTATTACAATGAATCCAGCGATGCCAAATTTGCGGTCGTAGTGTTGCTAATGAGGGGCTGCGCTTTGTCATGTAGGAGAAACACTCCTGTCGATCATTTCCCCTTTCGTCGTTGCTGAATTCTGAGTCTAAGCCGTGTAAACGTATAGCATTACATCTCGCTGTTGACAGTAGCTCCTTGAGAAAGCCAGTCTATTAGTAGTACGCCTGAAGTGTCCCTTAAATCTCTGCTTGCTGACAGATGATTTAATATTTGATTAACAGAGAAGAAACTTAAAATTGAGAAATAATAAAGATGACAATAAATAAAGAAAGGATATTGAAAGAGAATCCTCAGGTATCATGACAGTTTTCAACCATTTTGTCCATCTGTGTCAAGTCCCGGGACCTAATGTGCGCATATGTAATTAATGATTTCAGAAACGGATCTGGGTCCGTCTGATTCGACTACATGAAGGACTAATTGAGAGATAACACGAGGAAATTCTGGAGCTCTCCACGTGAATGGCATAGTATTATCCAACAATGGTTTCGCGAAACTATAACTAAGTTACCGGGAAGACGACAAAGGCGAGAAATATTTTGAGAAATTCCATGTTACTTAATAAATAAGGTACATAAACTAATATGGTAAAATGTCCAAACGCCCCTCGTATCTCCACATACCACATTATGCGCCCCTTTAGGCCAGCAACATTTGGTGAACAATTTTCTTCTGCCACTAAAAACAGCGACGTTATTTAAGTAGCCTGTTATAAGTGCCTCACTTTGTATACAGCTGGATTATAACCAGGGTAAGTCCATAAGTTTCCGGCCTCGTCGATACGGTTTATCGCCTTCACAACTCTTATCTGGTGTCTACCTTATCTGTTAAGTAAATAATTGCATCTGTAACTTCCGCTCCGTTGTGTTCAGTTGTTCAGATATAGCTGCATAAAGAAGGTTGCATGTAGAAGATTGTGATAAGTTCAAAATGGTATATCGAGCTGTTATTAAGTTCTTCATAAAAGAAGGACTTACTCCAAATGAAATTAAACAGTATTTGGAGACTGAGTATATGGGGAGCATCACCCTCATATTCCACCGTAAAAGAATGAACCAAACTTTCTCGAATGGGTCGAGAAAGCATTGAAGACGAAGAGCGTGCAGGTCGGCCCTTGGAGGGTGCTTATTCCTGAAAACAAACCTCTTGTGGAAGAAGAAATTATGGAAGGCCGGCGGCTCAAGTTTCAGAAATAGCACCAAGATTGGGCTTTTCTAAAACAACAGTCCTTCGAATAATTCATGAACATTTAAACATGAATAAGGTTAGTGCAAGATAGGTGCCTGCACTTCTTTCCTCAGTCCAAAAGCAGCAACGAGTCATCTGTTGAGGCATTTTTGGAGCTGTGCTGTGGCAAAGAGAGAGAAGTTCTACAAACCATTGTTACAGGAGATGAAACTATGCTCCTCTATTATGGTCCCTTGTCCAAAAGAGACTCAATAGAAGGGCGTAAACCTGTCGAAGCACCGTCTCTAAAGGCCAAGGTCACTCAGTCCATCAAGAAGATAATTGCCACAATCTTTTGGGAATGTGAAGAATACTCTTCATTGATTTGAAGGAGAGGAACACCTCAGTAAATGGGGAGTGCTATGCTGGCCTACTGCAGACTAAGTGCTTCCATCAAAGAGAAAAGGCGAGGAAAGCTGAGTGGTGGTGTGCACCTTCTTCACGACAAAGCGCCTTTGCACACAGCTCTTGTTGCAAAGGAAGCTGTGAAGAAATGTGGCTTCAAGGGGACCGACCATACACCCTACAGCCCAGATCTAGCTCCCAGCGACTATTTCCTCTTTTCAGAACTCAAGAAGAACTTTCAAGGAAGGAAATTAAAGTGTGACGAAGAAGTGATGGATGCTGTTTATGTCCATTTTGCAGACAAGAATTGTAACTACTTTTAGGGGTGGGGGGATTGAAATGTTAATTCAAAGATTTGAGAAGTGTGTAACAAAGGGTAAGTATACTGAAAATTGAAATATAGTTTTTGTCTTTATCATTCGTAGAAAATGGTTAGGCAGGGAACTTATGGACCTACCCTTGTATAAGCCAATACATCTGTGCCATCGCTCTTGTTTGTACTTACCAATGCGGTAGAGGTCAAAGTTGTCACTGTAATATAGGGTAGCAGCCTCACAGTCAATATCGTACCAGTTGGCACAGATCTGGTTCTCCTGGTCGAATGATGTGTCATTGGGACACAGGAACCTGTAGTCTTGTATCTGTGAACACACACATGTCTACATTAGCTTGGTTCCTGCAGAAGGTAATCCACCATCTACTTCAAGTGGTACTTACCCCAACACCCGGCACTTTCACACAAACGTGGAACATTTGACAGTCAGTCTCTGGATCTGCATAGTATCCTCCCAGAATTTTGTCGCGGCAATTGAAGTTGGTGTCCGGCATGTCGTCCAGACTGTAGTTTGGAGGTTTTCTCTGTGCCAGTGCACAGGCCACCAGCAGCCCTGTAAAACAACCATCTTTTAGCTCAAATGTTGTCCGCGTCGCGTAATGGGAGGGGATTGATTTGGCAAAGAGAGGACTATAAATTTCTAAGATATTTCGCACGATGCTGTAAAATCCCTATTGCAAGTAAAAGTTCCCGCCGCGCCGCTAGAGTGCAGCGAATACAGCCTAAGTTTTAACTCAAATTTAAACAATTTCTGAGTGCTGATATGCGAATTTATTGCTATCAGAGCGCTGCTTACACGATACAGCCCAATCCCGTCTGAACCTTTTTCATAGCGGTTGCTATGGTAACGGTAGGCGCTTGCTTTTTTGCTCCGACATAGCAAGTACAGCCAAAATTGCGAATCGGATAATGGGCAGCATCTAAGGCAAGGAGAAATGTTTATCATTCATTGGCTGCCCCGCTTCCCTAGTAACTGATAAGGACGAGCGAGCCAGCGAGCACTGTCAATTTGCTAAATATAGTTTGACATTTCGTTTAGCTACAATTTTTACATTTTACGATTACTAGTGTAGTGATTTAGTTACTTGTTTTATAGTCTATTGCTACAAAAATACAATTTTTTGGATTGTTAACGTATTACTTTGTCACTTCGTAACGAACAATCCTTGCTCTGAAATTTTGCTTCTGCCTGCAGAAATCCGGCATGGAAGAGAATGCGATGTTACAATGAGCACAGGCCAATGATGTTCTTCCACAATCAAACGCACTTTGGTAGTTCAAAGAGTTTAATGAGAGTCGTGTTCCAATTACAAAGCAAGGCAGTCCAGGTGCTCCAACCACTGCAGTGAACGAGATTATGATTAACACGGGGGAAATAATAATATTTAATAATAGTGGATAGAGTGGTAGACCTGTTATAGAATTACGGTAGCGAGTTCATTATTTTGCACGATTGTCACACATGAGACGAGTCCGAGATTACTGACGCCTGAACAGAAGATGGTTTGAGTGTCAGGGGCTTCAGCGTCTGGTAGCAGAGCATGGCGAGTTGCATATTTACAGGTGGTGAGACTTGGTTTCGCCATTAGCAAATCACCTGGTTCTTCGGAACAAAAGCGGGTCAAGGTTGTACAGTGGGCAAGAAAGGTCCTATGGTATGTATATCAACACGAAATGCCCCCTCCCCGGCAAACAACGGTAATGGGGAGCGAACGAAAAACCACCTGGTTGAGGTCTTCCCTCATGTTTGAAATGTTGTTGCTCATGCGTGCCCCGAACTAACCTCATGAGACTTTCTTCTCATCTGAAAAACGAGCCGCGGGACCGGCGTTTAGGTCATGAACGTACATGCTGAAGAAGGTGGAGGCGGATATGAATATACTGTTTCTAGCACGTCTTTCATGCCTGGCACACTCGTTCGACCAAGTGCATACTACTCAATGGGGACTATTTCGAAAAATACTATAGCAACTTTGGTTCTATTTAGTGCAGTACTTTGCAAATAAAAAAGAAATATAATTCAGTCTCGTTTGTGGCACAGCAAGGATGGCGTAAGTTCATAAAAATACGTTGAAATGAATTATGATGCTGTAATGTCTTGCATAAGTACAATTACATCGTGTTGGATACGCAGAAAGAGTGAAATGACGCGGTCTCCCAAAATGGATTGAGAAATTATGTAGAAAAAACACTTAACATGAACTAGCTGTAGAAGCAGCATGGACTACGTAAAAGGAAATATGTCGTAATAGGTGTTTAGTACGGAGATTCCTACACAACACAATGTGAATAGTAATGATGAATCATATGGATGTGTAAATACATACAGGTACAAGAAACACTTTAAGTAAATTACAACTAAAATCAAAAGTTAGGCATGCATGAGGTGCTTGCGTAAAATACTGCCACTATAGAACGACAAGATGTACGAGCGGCGTTCTAAAAATTCTCGGCCTGACTCGGAGATGTCGTTAAGATGTTCAAATCACTAAGATACTTGTTAAATATCATATATGTCGCGCTGTGAAGCTGCAAAAGTGCAAGTGCATAATATTCGTATAAACAAATTAGTGTTAACATTTTCTACAAAATGGATAAAAAATGAAGTACGAGCTGTGCTAAAGTACTTCGCTCTGAAGGATTTAACACCCAAAAGAAACACAAAAGCTGTTAGATTTCACATTAAAGGAGTTTCCCCTTCGTTTTCGACGGTTAAAAGGTGGCCTGTTGAATTTAAACATGGCCGTACATCTATTCGAGATGATGAGCACTCAGGGAGTCCAAAACTGCTACCGCCGACGAGGTTGAAACAAAATTTCACAATGTAGTACTCAAATGATCGCCGATTGAAGGTACACGAGTTGGCAAACACTGCAAAGACCTCGAAAGAGAAAGATTTCCGCTCGATGGGTGCCTCGTGTGTTAACAATGGGTCAAAAAACGCATTCGAATGTACAATAAATATTTAGACCGATTTGAAAGCAATTCCAGTGAGTTTCTCGGACGTTTCATAACAGTAAATGAAACATGGATTCATCACTACACGCCAGAGACGAAGGAGCAGTCCAAACAGTGGGTGGAAACAGGTGAAAGTGCACCAAGAGAGCAAAAACGGCTCCGTGTGCAGGAAAAGGCATGGCTACGATTTTCTGGGATTCTCATGGTGTGGTGATCATAAACCACCTTCAGAAGGGCTGAACCATCACCAGGGAGTATTACGCTTCACTGCACCAAATGAAGAATGCTGTGCAGCCTAAGCGTCCACACCTTGTTGGATAAATGTATTGATTAACAAGGTGGCTATTTCCTCGGTCACGCCAACAAGTTTTAGAACGCTCTACTATAGATAAAAATTATACATGCAATGCATATACAGGTGTAATTTCAGATATTGTAGCGGGTCTTATATGATGCAGGAATTAATGGATTGAATTGTTTGGGGCCTAGGAAACTACGGTCTGGTGACTGTGAAAGGGAAAGATAATTAAAATAAGTTAGATAAAATAGCGTAAATGACAAATTAAATAAATAAATCAAATAGAACAGAATGCGACAGATAATAAAATGGAATACCTATATAGAAAAAAATTAGTTAAATAGATAAAATAGGCTAAAATGTGGCAGATAATTCAAATAAGCTAGATAAAATAATGTAAATACGTAAATTAAGTAAATAAATCAAATGGTACAGAATGACACAGATAATGAAAATGCGGCATGTTGTTAAATAGGTAAAATAGGGTAGAATGGAGTAGATAATTTAAATAAGTTAGATAAAATAGCGTAAACAGTAAATTAGGTAAATAGGTAAAATAGGGTAGATTGGGGTAGTTAGGTAAAAATTAACTAAATGTGTAAAATATGTCGGAATGGGATAGATGATTAAAATAAGTTAGATAAATGTGCATAAATAACAAATTAGGCAATTAAATCAAAAAGAGCAGAATGGGACGGATAGGGAAAATGTAGTAGATAGGTAAAATTAGCTAAGGACATAAATATGGTAGAATGGGGGCAGATAATTGAACTAACTTAGATAAAATAATGTAGATAGGTAAATGAGGCAATAGCTAATTTAGTGTAGTTAGGTTAATAGGTTTTTATATGCAATGGATAGCTAAAATGAGGTAGATAGGTAACGTAGGATACAATAAGGTTGTTATTTATTTGTTTTATTTACGGACGCTCTTTAACATCTCAGGTCATCAGCGTCTCATTCAAATCAGGGCGTGAAAGGCCAATGCATTTTGCTCAGAGGCCTCTCCTTTCCTGTTTCAAAACTAATAAGCCGCAATAACTGACATTTGAACTACCAATAGGTGCATTTAGATATAAATGAACAAAAACTCACCTAAAGCGACACATATTGATGTATTCATGGCACCCAGCATCTGAAATAAAACATACGGTTAGATCAAGTGTGTAGATATATTGTATCATAACCCCTCCCTCCTCTGGTGTTCCGCATCCTCTTGTATCATTAGGGGCTAATTATTTAGTCCATACGCAGATAGAATTAGGAAGGGGGAACATATATAATAAGAACATAAAAATGGAATCTTTTACCTGCTGTATCCTAAACTCTTTTAAGAAAGAAACAGTAATTATTAGCAGTGCCCTCTATGTTTCTCTCCCCTTTCCTTTTCGGCGATTTCTCTTTTCAACAGACATATTTTCCAGAGACAATGAAGATTAAATTGGCAGCGTTCAATAACAAATTTTCCCAGAAATTTATTCATAAACAAATCACTCAAATGCAATTAATTATTCATAGAATCATAGGAAACTCCCGAAAAATGACGTAAAGATTCTGTAGGAGAGCTTTTACATACCATCTAATGTTTCTCGCTTGTTATCCCGAACAATTTCCGTTTCTCGCAATATGCCAACTATCATTTGACGAACTGGAGCTTGGAACTTTTAACACCGAAAAATCGTGTTCGAACATGAAAAGCCGACTCTGCCATTGTGTATGAATCATAAAATAGAACTACAGTGCTGCATAAAAAAAAGTATACTGCGGCTAACACTCTGCTGACTCGCAACTGGTGTGACCTAGCTTGCCATTCTGCCCGCCATGGAAGCAACTGCCGCAAGTGTGGTTGATACTTGTAAGGTTCCAATATTTAAAGTGAAAAAACAGAAGTATTAATAATAGAATTTGTTTATTGTACATGCTTTAAAGACATATTTGCAACACTTCATGGATTTTATGTCGACAAAAGAGATAATTATGAATGAACAAATGCAGGATTTTATCGAATTGTAAAATAGTTTCCGATGTCTGTATATTAAATGAAAGCAACAAAATAAAATGAATTTTGAAGAAGACTAGCCCGTGATTCCATTGGTGTTATAAACATTGTCATTGCAAACTGCATTGTCTCATAAGCAATGTAGGTTTTTACATTTGAAATGTATTCTTACAAAAAATTAAACTAATCTTCAAAGTAAAGGCTATTAAATTCCATAGTCTTGAACATCTTTCAACGAGGTTTGTTATCCCGCTTTCCTACTCGCTTCTGAATTTTGATGCAAAGAATTTGGTAGTGCCCATTCCTTTGGCTTTAATGATTTCGAAATTTCTTCCACATAGGAAATGGGACATGGATCTAAATAGGGCTGTATGCTGGGAGTGGCAGCAGCTCGATGTCTTCCAATTCCCGGATTTTTTCCATGGTTATTGAGTGATATGGGGTCTCGCATTGTCCTGTTGCAAAAGAACACCAATTCGATTAATTAATGCTGGGTATACTGTATAAAAATTCGGTCCAGTTGTTAGTAAGGAATCGCGTCGACTGCGCGCCCGTTTGGAACAAATTTCAAATGTAGTATACCTTCAAAATTCCACAACGGTGGATAGATCCATAAGTTTCCGGCCTAACCGTTTTCTAGGCATGATAAAGACAAAAATATATTCCACTTTTCATTATAGTTACCCTTTATTACAATACACTTCTCACATCTTTGAATTAACATTTCAATCCCCCACCCAAAAATAATCAGAAGTCTTGTCTGGAAATTGGGCATAAACAGCATCCATCACTTTTTCGTCACACTTAAATTTCCTTCCTCGAAGGTCCTTCTTGAGTTTAGAGAAGAGTAAATTATCACTGGGAGCTAGGTCTGTGCTGTAGGGTGGATGGTCGATCTTCTTGAAGCCTCATTTCTTCACCTTTTCTCTTTGATGGAAGCACGTAGCCTGTGCAGTACGCCAGCATAGTACTCTCCATTTACTGTGGTGTTCCTCTCCTTCAAATCAATGAACAGTATTCCTTCACAGTACCAAAAGATTGTGGCCATTATTTTCTTGGTGGACTGAGTGACCTTGGCCTTTAGAGGCGGTGCTTCGCCTTCGCTTCACGTCCCTCCAATGATTCTCTTTTGAACAAGGAATCATAGTAGAGGACCACAGTTTCATCTCCTGTAACAATGGTTTGCAGAACTTCCGACTCTCTCGTTGCCACGGCAAAGCTCCAAAAATGCCTGACAACAGAATACTCGTTGCTGCTTTAGAACCAAGGAAAGAAGTCTAGGCACCCATCTTGCACTAACCTTATTCATGTTTAAATGTTCATGAACAATTCGATAACTGTTGCTTTCAAACCCTGTTGCTGTTTCTGTAACTTTGAGTCGCCGGTCTTCCATAATTTCTCCTTCCACAAGAGCGATGTTTTCCGGAGTGGGCACCCCCAAGGGCCGATCTGCACGCTCTTCGTCTTCAATGCTTTCTCGACCCATTTGAAAACGTTTGTCCCATTCTTTTACGGTGGAATATGAGGGCGATGCTCCCCCATATACACAGTCCAATCGCTGTTTAATTTCATTTGGAGTAAGTCCTCCTTTTGTGAAGAACTTAATAACTGCTCGATACTCCATTGTGAACATGTCACAATCTTTTACACATAGCTTTCTTTATGTAACCACATATGAACAATTAAACACAGCGGAGCGGAAGTTACAGCTGCAATTGTTTACTTAACAGATTAAGAATGACACCAAATAAGCCTTTTGTGAAGGCGATAATCCTTATCGGCGAGGCCGGAAACTTATGGACCTACTCTCGTGCATAACATTACTTTAGGGTCGAACCGATTTCGTTTAGCGATGACTTTGGCGGGCTGACGGGAATCGAGCCACTGTATAGAGGTGTCAGGGATGTTTAAAAAACGGACATTTCTTATGAGACAACCTAATATTAATTGTCACTATTTTCTCTAGAAAACATTAATAACCTGAGAATGTAATCACTACATCATACAACTACAGCACACAAAATGAATTTGGTATTTGAAACTATCATTTTGGTTCTGTGTGAAATTCTAGTGTGTTTTTTTTTTTTTTTTTTTTTTTTCCTTTCCTTTCCAGGTTATAACTTATTTGCCTAAAATTTAATTCGATGGTCTCTATAGCAACACTGGGGAAAGTTATGCTGATATCTATGCGAATGTTGCACTTTTATTAAGAACACACCTTGGGAAGGAGTTTACTGTGAGAATTATCATATTTATAGAAACTTGGTGAAAAAACATCGATCACATTGCGTTCCTCATCTGTTTAACCTCTAATGGCCTGTCAGCTACAAAATTCTGCTTCGATTTGTCCACGTGTCCAGCAGCACAAAGACATTTACTATCACTAAAGTTTGTATTATCTTAGAAAGTAAAGGATTTAAAAAATATGTGTTACATATAAAAAGACTTTCTGCTACTACTACTCAAGCATAGAGCTTCTTAAACTAGAAACTTTTAGTAAAAAACAAACAAAAATGTGTTTTCCAAACATTAAAGAGTAACCTATTTCTTTAAGAATTATTTATTTATTTATTTTTTTTTTATTTACTCTGGCAGGACAAAGGCCATTAGGTCTTCTCTTCCGCTCTACCAATCTAATAATATTTACATGAAGTTATAGCGACAATATTACAATCACAACGTTGACAATAAATTTGACAATACTCGTACACATATAGACCAATGCAAAACATGACGTATATAAATAAACATATGCTAATACATAAATATGGACAATGAAAAATATTAACTTGAGAAGAAGGAAAAAAATAAGAAAATATAAGAGCAACAATACAACAAGCACCAGCAATGGCAATTTATACATTTATCAACCTACGTAAATCCTGAAAGTGGAAATAAAGCAAAACATAAAATTAAATCCTGACAATACTGTGAAGGAGATAGGAACATTTATGATAGTAAAAAAATTAAAGAATGAATACTTCTACAGCAGGTAAAACAAGTAAATACATGCATTGTAACAAAAGGAAACTAAATCTAGGGTAATCTATTATTTGTAATAATATTAAACAATTTGTTATGATGTACTCCTAAAGTTCGGCAGTCTCTGACAATGCATTCCAGAGAGGGGCAGTGGTTACGGCGAATGATGGTGAGTAAAGTGATATAGGGTGCAATGTAATAATAGTACGTGCTGGTATTCAGAACGTGTGTTAAGATTATGAGAGGAAGGCAGGTTTTGAAAACGAGAAGATAGATAAAATGGAGAAGATGTGTGGATAATTTTTGAAAAGTAGTGTGAGACAATGAATGTTTCTTCGGTATTTCAGGCGGAACCAAGGAAGGCTGTTGTATGATCGAACAGATGCACATCGCAGATGTAACGTATGCAAATATTATGAACAGCTTGCGCTAGGTTAGAGTTTATGTCTGTGAGCAGAAAATCGCAGTAGTGGAAGTGAGATATCACTAGCGATTGTACCAACATCCTTTTTAAGGTTCTGGGTAGGGACACGTTTAATCTTTTAAATGTATGGATTAGAGAACCTACCTTCCTGCAGATTTCAGCAACATGGTTTTCCCAACAGAGATTAGTGTCACTTACGAGTGACATTAAAATTTTCTCGAACCTATGTAAACGATATACATTAATACATACGAGGAGCGTTCTAAGAGTTTTTGGCCTGACCGAGAAAACGCAAAATTTAAGAGAATTTGTTTTCAACATAGTCACCTGGAAAATCAATAGATTTAGTCCAAAGACTTTCCAACTTTTCAATACCCCCAGTAAATAAAACAATATTTGCTCAACTGTGAAATATAAGTGTCTGTCTCAGCTGCAACCTCATCACCTGATGTGTCCACGCTGTTGTTTGTTCAAGTTTGTGAACAAAAAATATTAGCTGGAAGCCAAATCTGGCGAATATGGCGGATGTGGAAGCACTTGGAAGCGAAGGTCGTGTAGTTTTGCAGCGACAATCCCAGACGTGAGTGAAGACGCATTATCGTGATGAAAGAGGACTTTCTTTTTCACCAGGTGTGGGTGTTTAGCCTGAATAGCATTCTTCAGTTGGTCCAGTGAAGTGTAATACTCCCCGGTGATGGTTCTGCCCTACTGGAGGTAGTCTACAAGCACACACCATGAGAATCCCGTAGTCATGACTTTTCCTGCAGATGGAACCGTTTTTGCTGTCTTTGGTGCACTTTCACCAAATGCTCCTTCGTCTCTGGCATGTAGTGATGAATCGAGGTTCATCTACTGTTATGAAACATAGGAGAAACTCGCTGGAATGGCGTTTAACAAGCCTAAACACTGTTGCGAAATGTTCATTCGAATGCGTTTTTGATTCATTATCAACAAACGCGGCACTCATCGGGCAAAAAGCTTTCTCATAACCAAAACTTCGTGTGAAATGTAAGGGATACGGTCAATGTCAGTGAACTCACATACTTTCAATCGGCGATCACTGAGTACTGCATTGCGCATTTTTGTTACAATCTCGTCGTCTGTAGCAGTTTTGGGACGCCCTGAGTGCTCAACATCTTGAATGGATGTACGACCATGCTTAAATTCAGCAGCCCACTTTGAAGAACCCTTTTACTGTGAAATATAACTCCTTTTATATTTCTGTTGGAGTTAAATCCTTCAAAACGAAGTACTTTATCACAGCTCGTATTTCAGTTTTTATCCATTTTGTAGAAAATGTTAACGCTAGTTTGTTTACACGATCATCACAAACAAGTGACCACCCTTATGCGTCTAAAATTTTACAGTGCGCCATCTAAAGAATGATACTTAACCACTATCATAGTAATTTGGACGTCTTCACGACATCTCCGAGTTACTGAGAACTTTTAGAACAACCCTTGTAAATATAACTATATGTTATATGATGATCCATGCTTTTATCTGTAAAGCAACATAGCGTCTACCAACTTTAACAATGTGTGTCGCAATGGAGTGGGACGTGAGCATTGCCGTGCCATTTTAAAAGCGGATTAAAACAGAAACAATGCCTTGATAGACTTGGGCAGACTTTAGGGGACCTTGCCCTTTCACGTACAACAGTCTTCGGGGAATTTAAGAGGGACCGAATACAAAGCGGAATATCTTCGACGGCAGTGAGTGCAGAAAACATTGCCGCTGTGAAAAGGAATTATAGACATTTATTAATATTGAACAGGAAGTGTCTGAGCATTTTTACATAATAATTTAAGTTAAGGAAAAATGCCCCCCAACCTTAGTGAAGTGGAGAAGGTCGCTCGAATAAAACATTCTAAGACTCTCGTCGTAACAGATGATAAAACATAGATCACAATATGATCTTCACAGACGACACACCCTCAACGGGAGCCAAGAGAAGAAAATGATGTTAGCAGTAACGAAGCAATAATTCCTCTTAAAGTTTGCTGATGCACATCTTCAGAGTCACCATAACAATTTCATCTCCTTACAGTCCTCAATTTGCACTTTTTCGTGTTCCTTATGGTGAAGAACCAAGCTCAGGGGATGCTGTAACAGCTTAGCACCATTGAGGTCACTACGAGTTTTGAGATGAGCGAAAGGGAATGTTGACCCACTCATGTGGTAGACACATTCCTTACGTAAAACGGTACCAGGTAGCGACCCTCCCCACTCCAGCATTCAGAGTGTGAGGATGAACAACTCGACCCGTGCACAGGCAGCTCGTCGTTACGATGGAGCTGGAAGGACAGCGTTTTCGGGCTATGGTTCTTTATGATTTCAAGAGAGGTTTAAATGAGTCCCAAGGACTTGAGAGCTTGTGACGGGCTTCTAGGGTCTTTGCCCCTTTTGGACAAATTTTCCGTTGGTTTGCGGAATTTAAAAGGGACCAAACTTCTCTGCAAGAAGAGAAATGGGCTTCCCGCAACGGCAGTGACTGAGGAAAACATTGTCGTGGTGTAAAAAAATAGTATGCGAAAACAACAGCGCAACATTTAAGGACATCGAAGCAGCCTTTCAGATTGGATCGCCAGCAGTATCAAAAATACTGCACGATCATCTTCGTGTCAGGAAGATTTTCTGATTTGACACAGAAACAAAAGGACACTCGCTTCGAATGGTGTGGAGAAATGCTGCAGAGATTCGACCGAGGGAGCTCAAGGCGTGTTTCTGATGTCATCACGGGTGATGGAACATGGATCTACCGAATTGACCCGGAGACCAAACGATAAACGGCAGTTTGAATTTTTATAGATGATGAAGGATTGGAAAGAAAATGATGGCCACAATTGCTCTGGAGAAGCAAAGCAGGCAGACTGAAAAGCTGCTCAGCAGCTGGCAACATACGATTATTCTCTCTTCCCTGTGGTAAAAAATCGCATGCGAGGAAAGCGATTTACCAACCCTGAAGAGGTTGCCAATGTGTATAAAAATGAACGTCTCACTCTTGAGGAAAATGAGTGGGAGGGGTGCTTTGATAAGTGGTTTCTGGGCACGAGAAAAGGAATAGAGTGTAGTGGACAGTACTAAACAGTCGGAGTCAGTGTTCCCATCGCAATCTGACGTGTCTCAAAACTTTCGTATTTGGCACCAGTGCTTTCAGTCTTGTTTCTTAAGGGTGGCCAGGGGCTCACAACATCTGGCCTGCATTCAGAATCTTCCCAAGTATTCTTTTGGTATAGCTCTGTGATTACACACTATCATAAACTGAGCTCAGAAACGCTCACCAGACCGGATATTGAAAGAGTGTGGTATAATTTTACAATAGCTGTTCAATAAAGAATGATCATAAATTCTAGCCCTAACATTTAACTTTACAATATTTTGTTATCTTAACGCGTAATGTACACGTGATACTAGTTTAATGGTTGTCATTTCCGTTTCCTTTTACAGAAAAATGGAGATGGCATGCGACGAACAATGTGCTGCTCAAAAATTCTGCTTTCATTTCAACAAATCTTCAGCTGAGGACTTTGAAAAGTTGCAGAAGACCTACGAACAGTTTGTTCTTTCTTCTAACAGAGCTCTAAAATGATTTATAAAGTTTAAAGAGGGGAGAAAATCAATTCAAAGGTGGACCCGAAACTCCAGTTTGTGCTCTAACGAAAGAAAACTTAACAGCGCTGCTGTCATTGTGACAGAGGGTCGTCGATTAACATTAAGAACAATTCACTGGGTGCCACCAATATGCTGGTAACTGAGAAATTGTATATGAGACGTGTTTGTGAACGGTGGGTTGCAACACTGTTGCGTTTACAGGAAAACTTGGCTACATCACTTCAATCCTGAGAGCAAATAGCAAAGCTCTGTGTGCATATCTCCTTCATCACCAACACCAAGTAAAGCAAAGTGGTTGCTTCTGCTAGAAAAGTAACATCATCTCATTTTTCCATATTCGAGAAATGTCGTACCTGCACACACAACTGTAGTGTACAGAGATGTTCTGAAAATTCTGCAAGCTCATATCTCATGTAAAAGTCTACATTTCCTGCATCACGATAATGCACGGCAGCATATTGCAAAGTTGCTGCTGAATATCTCACCAAAAAAAATGTGTGTCCCTCATCCTCTCTACAGTACAGATGTGATCCTCCTTACCAAAAATTGAAGAAATAGGCGGCATTTTCCATCACCAGAAGCAGTGGGGAAGGCTGTGAAGGTGATTCTGAATTATCTGTCAAAATTTTGCTTCCAGTGTGCCTTTGAAGACTGACAAAAACGCTAGGGCAGGTAAACTGCATCCAACGGGTACTATTTTAAGAAATAGCATCAAAATTATGACAATTCTTCAATGTCTTCCTTTGCGAGGATCAGTGAATTTCTTCCTACCAGCTTTAGTTACAAATAATGTCAATTTCTGTTACCGCCACAAGCGAACGTTGCTCTCAGCTGCATTGAACACACTTCCTGCCTTTCTGTTAACATAAAGAATTACTTTACGCTTGTAAATAACGCCATAAGATGTTCTTCTCTTTTGCCCTCCATTTCGTGACTACCTACTATTCAAACGCTCTATGCAATATAGACCAACAATAAATGTAACTAAGTCGAGATTTGCAGCAATGCATTATGACGTAATAAACGACAAATGTGAATAAGTTACCGACGAACTACGGAACGGATTTGCACTAGAATCTAATACCCATCACAATTTTGAATATCACATTTGGACAAAAAAGTGCGCATTAGATTCACTTAAATACGGTAATTTCATGGAGCGATTAAAAGAAATAAAGTGCGTTTAAAATTACAAACTATCCAATGCTAGGGGCACGCAATAAATTATCATTTATAGTTTGCACGACAGATGGCATGAAGAATGAAGTGTGCCTGGGCAGGGAAGCATCTTTCTTCGGAGGCTGAGAGTTGTAAGAGACATGCTGTTCACAGCCTGTACTGCAGGCAATACGCACAGCAACACTCTGTCCTCTTAGTAGAGCGCTCGACATGATTTTGGAGGATCGAAGAAAAAGGTTAAACGTATCTCAGTGACGTTTACCAGGTTCGAGAAAAGCATCACTACATGTATTTCACGCTCATCATAAACGACGAAGTCACGTTGCGATCGTTTTGAAGATAATTCTTCCAACTTTTACATAGCATTGTAGCTAAGGATCAATTATTAGTTCTTTGGGGGGGGGGGTGCGAGCAAGGTCGGAATGCGAGAGATACTCAGAAAAGTTCCGGCATGTCATGTGGTAGCACATATATCGACAACATAATTCCGCCAACCCCAACAATGTGGGTCGAAATAAACACTTGTGAAAGTAATTGAGTGTCGCGCAAAGGGGCTAGGCCGTGTAATATTCATTATTTTAAAAGCGGCTTAAACCAGTCTTAAGCGCAATTTGCTTTTTGCATTCAACAGTGTTTAGTGGTTCGCGAGAATTAAGAGATGCCGCATATATTTTAAAGACGAAGAGAGAGGCCTAAGACTTTCGATAGCAGTGAGTGCAATCTTCCCTATTGAGACGCATTAAGACATTATTGTTCAACAATGGTAAGACTAGTTGCAAACTTGATGAATGTCTACAAACATGTAACTAACGCAACTGTAAATAATGCATCTTAAGCTATCAAAATATGCATAATTGCATAGTCACTGTCGTACAGTCTGTTGAATTCAGTCCTGCAGGTAAAAAAATTATGAATATTTCTAAAGAAAACTTTAGATTGTGCATTTTCACAGGCTATAAGCAGGTGAAAGAGCGAGGACTTGGTAGATGTTCATGGTGATCGAGTTCATTTGATACCATTGCAAGATGGGTTCGATCATTTGAGAGATAATCCTCGCTCTGGCGTCTCGGGAAGCTTTGAACGAGAGAGGAGCTTGGTAAAGGAAAATCGACATATTACTATTGAAATGCTAAGTATGGAAGTGTGTATCAGTGTTGGCAGCATTGACAGTATACTCCATGAACATTTAAAGTTACGGAAAATCTGTGCAAAATGGGTTCACATTCCCTAACAATGAAGAAAAGAGGAGAAAGGAACGTGCAAGGAATTTGCTGTGCATATTTCCACCAAATGATCCTAAACGTTTGACAGATATATGCACTGTCTACCACTACAGCCCCCTAATAACTGCTGTGGGTAAATGAGAATGATGCAAGACCGGTTGTTCTTCGACAAGATTTTCGTTGTCTGAAGCGAATGTTCACTGTTGTCTTCAACTATGAAGCACCTTTAGCGGTTGACTGTATGTCAGAAGGAATGACGATGAATGGAGAATACTGCGGCACTTATATTTTGTATCTTTATTTGAAGAGCTGAGGCGGCGGCGTCCAAAGACAGGAACTTTAAGGCTGTTGCTTTTGCAAGATAATGCGTCACGTCACGTCACGTCACGTCACGTCACAGCTGCAAATTTGAGCAAACTGGAAGTAGCCAAAGTTCAGTTACTTGACCATCCACCCTACAGCCCTGACCTTGCACTGTGCGACTTCCGGTTGTTTCATCGAGTGAAATCTTGCACTGCTGGAAAATCTTTTAAACGGGTGCAGGATGTTGCTCAAGCTATAAATTCAGCTGTGTTAACAATAACTCAATCCGAGTACCGTAGTGCCTTTGACAAGTGGTTGCACCGTCTACAACTGTGTGTGTGTGTGTGTGCGTGTGTGTGTGTGTGTGTGTGTGTGTGTGTATGGAGAGAGATGGGGAGTACTTTGAAGGACTGTGAGCATAAGTTTTTGAATTCAGTCCTTGGCTGGGGCTTTAACGTGACACTTTCAACACTTTTTGAATGCTGTAGCTAAATTTCGGGAGAAAGCTTTGTAAAACTTCTGTTGAAATTTGTCCCAAGGTGTGCTTTTATTGGAAGACAAATACACTGCTCATTAATGTATCGCCTATTTCCGTATGTGTTGTCTTGCAGTTTACAGTAGTAATGATTATTTCATACGATCATGATGAATAAACATGCAGTAAGTAAATGTTCTTACCTTGTTCGAATATCCCGCACAAATGCTGCACACTCCTCTTGCACTATACACACGACGGGATCCAGCAAGAGACTGGATGTTGCTTTGTATTCTCTCACGCAGTGAAAGCTACTTCTCCCCTCCAACATCGGAGGTCTTCTTCACTTCTGCCGTGGTCCGGGTTCAGGTCCGGTGTAAAACGGCTGCCATGGCCTTACGGAATGATGCAGCCTCCGAGAAATTCTATCTTACGACCTTGAATCATTCACTGAGGATAATTTTTTGTAAGGAAAATTGCTCAACACCAATCACTTCCTCTTTTAGAGGACTGGTTCAATTGGTGCTCATATCTGCCGTAGATAATTTAGAAAAGATTTATCTGTTACAAGGAAACCGAACTTTTTAATTTATTCCGCTTGTTCGTGCACAAAGAGATGCATTCTGTCATACCCCAGGCTTGAGAAATCTGCTATGCTCTTACATTATACTTTACATAGTTCTAATATGATTAGATATTTTTAACTTTAACTGTAAATATTTATGTTAAAATAGCTCGCGAGAGAAAAACCAGTAAAATAAACACTCCTTTCTAATTTGACTACCATCTATTCTACATTCTGTTAACATAACTGACTAACAATTTGCACTGATTGTTAAAGATTGTTGACAACTACTGTAACATTTGAAGTCGCATTAATTTCAATTGTCATTCAGTTCTCTTGCTGTTGTAGCGTTCTGTTGTTATTATTAATGCATGCATTTATTTTTTAGCGAATTCCAAAGAAATATAAGCTATTACGGTTGTACTCGTGAAAAGATTTTTTTTTTAAAAATGTCTTCAAATCTCCATCGATCCTACTTACTTGGCACCGAAAATGACAATGAAAATAATTATATATATATATATATATATATATATATATACATATAATATTAATGAAACATAAAAATAAAGAAACACTATTAACAATGTAACAAATTAACACTAAAATAAAAGTAGATAAAGATAAAACACAGAGAAAGAGTCACACTTGAAACTGCTGTATTTCGAACTACTGCGAGTTCTTGCCATTGAAGAACTCGCAGTAGTTCCAAATATAGCAGTTTCAAGTGTGACTCTTTCTCTGTGTTTTATCTTTATCTACTTTTATTTTAGTGTTAATTTATATATATATATTCATGGTCTTTTTCAGTGCCTACTGCCTAGTAAGTGGGATAGATGAAGAGTTTAAGTGTGCGTGCGTGTGTGTGTTTTAACGCTCTAGCGGCCACATTTTTTTCCCCTCAAGGAAACTCGGCAGTTAACAAAGATTCACTGAGTTAGTTAAACAACAAAATTACACTATTGGGGGTGGGAATGAACATAAAAAGAAAATTTAAAGATCGCTCTAGCACCAACTTTTTTGTTTTTATCAACGATGCCATTGCAATAAAACAATAAAAATAGTTTCCAAAAATCACCGAAATCAGATTATTAGAAGTGAGGGTTTACCTGAAACCCAAAATTAAAAAATCGCTCTAGCGGTGCCAATATTTTGTTTTATCGCAGCGAAATTCTGTATATACCATTTAAATAAGATAAAAAGTTTCTGAAACTCAGGGTATTCGGACCTATTTGAGTGCAGGCATTTTTGAAAACCGAAATTTAAATAGTGAGGGGTTAAAATCGCGGCCGCAATGTTTGTTTTTTATCAATGAAACACGGTATATACCAATTTAATAAAATGAGAAAAATAGTTTTTGAAAATAAGGGAAATCGGACCATTATGAGTGGGGGTATACCTGAAATTCTAAATTTGAAGAGTGTGGGGTTTAAAGCGAAATTTAAAAAGCACTCTAGCGGCCACAATATTTGTTTTTTTTATTAAAGAACCTGGTTATATGCCATTGAAATAAAAGAAGAAAAATATTTTCTGAAAACCAGTGAAACCAGCTTATTAGGAGTGGAGGTTTACTTGAAACAGAGCATTTAAAAATCGCTCCAACGGCATGTTTATTTTTACGCAACTAAACTTTAAATAAAATAAGAAAAATAGTTTCTGAAAATTGCGGATTCGGGCATTTAGAAGTGAGGATTTACCTAAACCGAAAATTTAAAAATTTTCTAGTGGCACCAACATTTATTTTGTCACAACAAAGCTGGGTATATACCATTTAAATAAAATAAGAAAAATAATTTGTGACAATTAGGGAAATTGGATAATTAAGAGTAACGGGAATACTTGAAAACCGAAATTTAAAAAAAAAGCGTTCTACCTTTTAATTTTCTCTCAATTGTTTAAAAATAAAAGGACAAATTAACACTGTGTATAAACTATATATATATATATATATATATATATATAAGAAAAATAAAAATAAAGCAACAATATCAACAATGTAACAAATTAACAGTAATTATGATAACAGAAAAAGATAAAACACTAAGAAAAAGTCACACTCGAGATCGGACTCGTGGAGTCCTTCTATGGCAAGAAGACAAGTGTCATATAGCGATCTCAAGTGTGACTTTTTCTTAGTGTTTTATCTTTTTCTGTTATCATAATTACTGTTAATATATATAACGTTGCATATGTTTTATATTTAACAATGAAGATAGCAACTATGAAATATTAATCTAGTATGTGTTTGAGAATTATATTTGTATATAAGAGCGTTCTGTAATAACCTTCAGAAAACGTTTACGTTACATGTTAATAACATTTAAATTAAATTTCAAAGCTAATGAAAAGCGATTGTTTATTGTTGATTGTGTATATTTACTTAGTACATTGTAGTTGTTTTTAAATAGTAACTTGTTTTTATTTTATTGTCTCACATAAACTTCTTCCTTAAATAACAAGGTTCCTCTCTGTCGTTTCAATTTCAGTGAATGTAAAGATAGCAAGGGCTCAGTTCATAAACATGGCTACATTTAAAAATAGCCACACAGTATAGCTTTGTCTATCAGCAGTCATGTATCTCATTTAATTAATAATGTACCATTAATTCTTAAAATGTGGTTTCTTTGTAATACTTCAAGAATTCTAATTTTTTCCCCTTACTTTTGCAAATATACATTTCACTATATACATTTATTTTCAAGTGACTTTGAAGGAAAAAAAAAATATAATAAAATAAAATAAAAACAACAGACAAACCTACTTAAGTAATGTATTATAGTTCGGTTTTTCTTTTATTAGTAAGCTTTAAGGGTTGTCATGCCAATTAACACACAGTAATGTCATTACGTATTTTATTTCATTAATTAATTGGGTCATACTTAAGATTTTATATTATTTTTAATTGTTGAGGAATTCGCTTAGTTTACGCAGCTCCTGCCTGGCGAACTTTTTTCTTTTTCCTACGAGAGTTATAAACGTTCTTTATCCGCTTATTCAGTATCATATCAATGTGGTAATGGCAGTTATTACAATGAGAGCAATAATCATCCTATTACCGCAGTAATGAACTACATGTCATCCTTCAAAACGACTCCTGCAAAAAGTCACACAGAACTTTGTTTCTTTATATTTACCACACATTCCTTGCAATTAGATAACTGAATACCACACGACAATTCCTCTCCAGAATTCGCGATGACAATTTCGATTCCTTGTTTATTAATCTCTACATTCTCTTCCAGATCAAGAATAGTCGAAGAAATGTTCTTTTTATTCTCCACATATAAGCTTCTGCTCCAGTATTCGATATCCAATACTGCTCCTGAATCAACGATCAACTATGCAGAGCATGTGTAGTGTATTCTTCAGTATTCGGCAGTTTTAAGAATAAAGCAATGTCCTTCGCAAACGTTGGCTGTCTGGTACTTTACCGTTTCTGATTAGTTCCGTCAGGGCGAAGATGAACATATTTTCCGATAATTTTCCATCAACGTCGCCACAAGTGACATAAAAATTCCATTGCAATCTTGGTTTTAGTAGTTGATAGGATAAATCGCATACATTGTCCGTCATCCCTGACATTCTCCACTGACATACACGTCAGTTCATCTCTTCCACAAGCACCAGCTAACCCAATAATAAATGTCACAAACAGAAATCCTTCGTTCGCTTCTCTTAAAAAGTTTGCAATTTATTTATTTATTTATTTATTTATTTACTCTGGCAATGAGGCCTTCTCTTCCACTCTATCGGCCGATAAAAGAGAAGAAAATCAGTGTACAATATGCATATTTATATAAAGTACAGGAAAAAGTCAATTTAAAGATATATACTGCATGTAAATATTAGTAAGATTAGTAAAGGTAGTGTTAGAATTCTACTTGTTCTTCAATAGTTTTTTCTGGAGTACAAGAGGGAGGAAGAAGGAGCAGCAGCAGAACAAAAGGAGAAGGGGGAGCAGGAGGAAGAAGAGGAGGAAGAGGAAGAAGAACAAGAAGAAGAAGAAAAAGAAGAGGAGGAAGAGGAAGAAGAAGAAGAAGAAGAAGAAGAAGAAGAAGAAAAGGAAGAAGAAGAAGAAGAAGAAGAAGCAAGAGACTAACTTGTGATTCCGAGAGTTGAGGTGGCGTAGGGGTGTCACATGATTAAATTTACAAGTGTTGAAGACGAAACTAACACAGACATGATGAACGTGTTGTAATCTGTTGATATGTCCAGTATTTAGTTCAGAGTACAAGACATCACAATAATCAAAGTGAGGCATAACAAACACTTGAATGAGATTGAGATGTAGATCTTTTGCTACGTGTTTTAATGTGCGAATTAAAGAGAATATTTCATGTTTAGTAAACTGTTATATATTTACGCTCTTTATTTCAATAAATGCAATTAAAGTAGTATTTTTACCAATATTGAAGTTCCTTTTCATGGAGATGACAGCTCGTAACATAAAATAAGCCCAGACGGACGTGGGATGATTGATAAATGCTCAAAATGTGAAAACAAATCCTTCTCGTTTATGACATCATTTACTTTCTTACTTTCTCGCCATTTTGCACACGCTCATTTACCAATTCATATTTCACCCTCGATTTATTAGGCAGAAGTGATGAAACAACTATCGAAGCACCTAATTCAATAGCTAAAGATAAACTGTCCTCAAAATTGCTCAGAATTACTCTACTTTAAGTCATAGTGCATTAGAATAAAATAGAATGAGGCTGTTATAAAAAGAATACGTCATAAGTAGTATTTATTATACGTACGCGAATAAAATATTGTATACAATTGGTGGGATGAGCTTCATTACAGCTATCGGCTCCCGCTTCGTCTGTTTCACGAAACAACTAGTTTATTAGTTACTAGCCGTAACACCAGTTTTAATAAAACCTGTTTCATAAACATTTATTCCAAAATGGTAGAATCTTAAAATTTTGTCATTAGTCACTTGTCAAAGTTACTAGTGTAGCGACTGTAGCAGAGATTTGAGAAAGCTATTTCGGAAATATTTATTGTTCCGTGGACTGTTGATGCGATTTTGTTTAAGCGGTATGGATTTTAAATCGTACATTCAAGCCAAGAAATAGCATTATATCCACCACATCTAAAATAATCTGTAGTATTCAAAACAAAGTAAGTGCTGCATTTATTAATCTGCATAAAGAAATACTATATGGGTAATTCTGCGACAAAATTACGAAGAAAGACAAAGCCAAAACGTGGAAAATAATAACGCAAATTGTGAGAGTTGGTGTTAATTCATCGGAAAAAGATTACGGATATGTAGCACATATTTTGGGTAAACATCGAGAAAGCTACTATGGTAGGTGCTTATATTTTAAATTCATATTCTCTATTCATATTATTACTTAAATAATGGTGTAAGTAGCTCAGTTTCTATGTTATTTTTTCTGGCGAAAACAGATAATTCGAGTATGGGAATGGGCGGTGAATTTGAGACCACATATTACATAAATAATCCTTAATGAGCTCTAAAATTAAAAGCTTAATCCATAGAATCAATATCTAACCTAAAATATGCACACTAGTATGTAAATTCCCCATTCCAGATTCACGAATAAAATTCCACTAGTTAATACTCAATATTACAAGGCTAAATGTTTCGTGAAACTGAACACTGACAAAAAAAAATTGCATGCTGATAATATCAGTCTGCCACACCAGTAACTAGTAGTTACCCCCATAAATTCGAGAAGCACAAGCGTGTAAAATAAACAAGTTACACCAGAATGGAGACTAGTTTTACTAAAGCACGAACTTCGTGAAACAAAGCACTGCAAACACACTCAAGCTGTAATGAAGCTCATATCCTACCATTTGTATAAATAACTAAAGAATAAAATGCTACATTATAACACTAGTTGGGCTAAATTGTCATAATAACAACTACTCACGCCATAAAATTGTTTTCGTTGTTAAAAGGTTATCATCAACTGAATATTACGTTACGATAATACCATGTGTTCAATTTTAATTGGAACTTCAATTATTACAGAGCAAGTTTAACCCTTGAGACATAAACAAACGACGTAAGTCATTTCTTCCCCCCCCCGCATAGGACACTGTTCTTTTGTTTTGTTATCTTAATATAAACTGTAATATATGTCATTCATGTTGATTTTGTAATAAAAGTTTATTTAATTTTTAAAAATTCTTCTTAAGGGCGTCATGAATGTTAGGAGAGAATATTATAAATTTATTAAAATACTTCTAATCGTATTTTAATAGTATTAAAAAGTGAACGGAAGGCTGCAAAACTTACATAATATAATAGTACATTTCATCAGGAGAATATGTGAAATGATTGGAAGCTATAAGTCCTCATGGCGAACATGAAAAAAGCGATTTAATTTACATGTGATTTCGGCAGCAGGGAGAAAAATGGCCTATGATGTCACCGTCGTTGCCAACAGCTAGAAACAGACATTGAAATAGTGCGGAAAGACTGACTGTGTCAAACTCCTTTTAAGCACAGATTAAGACAGTTTTACCGCAATAAACTTAAATTTTAATATTGTTGGGTCCGCAATCATGCTTAAAATGTAACAACTAGATTAGGTTTAAGTTAATGATTTTCATCTACAAATAGTAATATTACCTAACATTGGTGACTCTGAAAAATAGTGGATAAACTCTGAAAAATAGTGGATAAACGTAAGAAAGTGATCTACAAAGTCACCCTGGTAGGGAATAATGAAATACTTAGACGCGATGCAGAGGAGAAATAAACATTTGCAATGTATGTGGAAGGTGTACAAAATTAACTAAGGAGTATAGCGTGTAGTAACAGATAATAAGGGAGCAGAGGCAATATTTGCCTTGTAAATCCAAATATTGCTTCCTTCGGAAGGAAAGTAAAGCTATTGGTCCCTTGTGGTGTAATTTACGGCATGTAAAATAACCTCAAGTCTGAAAGAAGAGTATTCAAAGCAAAATTTACTTGCCGTTTCATGCCCTGAATTGAATGGGACGCTAATGACCAAATATGTTAAAGACCCTAATAACTGGAAAGTTACTTGATTGGGAGCAGTATCGATACGATAACCTTCAGTAATGAGTGAATTCCTGGTAATTGACCACAGTTTCAGTACAAAATAGTCATAACAAAATGCATTTGCAGATATCTCAATTTAGTCATATTCATAACTATAATGTGATTGGCAACAAACATCACATGGTATTTCAACTAGTTTATTTACTGTCTGTGAATGCGTCATTTCTGAAATGCATATCACTAATTTATATGCCCCAATTCGAATGGGTATTGGTTAAAAATAGAAATTGCTTAATGCTTTGAAACAAAATAAATTGTTTTTATTTCATTATCAAGCGAAAGAAAGTCGCCACTGGCTTCGGTTAGACTCGGCAAACGTAACAAGAGGCATGAAGTGACGTGGGATTCCATTTAAATTTGAACTCACGCTATTAAGGAATCTGGGCTGTTCAATAAATAATGATCATAATTATTTTACAGGCATAATATTTAACTTTGCGGTTAGTTAATGTGCACGTGGTACTAGTTTCATTGTCGTCATTTCCGATTGCCGCTTATGAGGGATGTGCAAGTTCAGTTCCACCTACAGATAAACAAACCTTCAGCTGAGGCCTATGCAATATTACACGAGGTCTACGGAGAGTTTGTTCCTCTTACAGATGGCTTAAAATGTTTAAAAGGGGGGGGGGTTATCAATTTCAAGGGAAGGTGGACACAGCGGTCCAGTTTGTGCTCTAACGGAAGGAAACATTAACACTGTTGTTACTTGTGAGAGAGGATACTCGAATAACATTAAGAACATGTTCAGACATTCTGAAACATTTCCTGGGTACCATTGGTAACTGAAAAGTTGCACATGAGACGTAGTAGTCCGGTGGTAACAATACTTGACCCTAGACCCTAGATCGTGGGTTCAATTCCGGCCAGAGTCAAATGTTTTCTGGCATAAAAAAATCTTCCTTCGAGGCAGAAGTAAGGCCGTGGATCACAAATCGTCGATTTAGGCTGGTAAAAGAACCCAAGCCTGAAAGAAGAGGCCTCTGAGCAAAATTGATAGGCCGTTTCACGCCCTGAATTGACTGGGACACTAATGACCCGAGAGATTAAAGAGCGTTCGTAAATAAAGCACATCAAGTAGGAGCTGCGTAAACTAAGCGAATCCCATACCTAGTATAGTAACTTTAAAAAGAATATAAAATCCAAATTATGGCATTATTAATTAATGAAATGAAATAAGCATATTGTGTGATATTGGGGGAACAAAATTAGAATTCTTGCAATCTATAAGTATTACAAAAGAGAAACCACATTTTAGCATCATCACCATAATTACTGCTATTATTATTATTATTATTATTATTATTATTATTATTATTATTATTATTATTATTATTATTATTGTTGTTGTTGTTGTTGAGATTAAAGCACAAAAAGTAATGGTATATTATTAATTAAAAGAAATATATGATCACTGATAGCCAGAGCTATACTGTGTGGGTATTTTTAAATGTAGCCATGTTTATGGACTGGACCCTTGATATCATCTTTACATTCAATAAAACAGAGAGAAATAGCAGAAAGTTTCGATTTACATTGTTCAATGTTTCAATAAAACAAAATGACTATTTAAAATAATTACAATGTACTGAGCAAATATACAAAATGAACAATAAGCAATGGAAAGTTCCATAAATTTTCGCTGCCTTTGACATTTTATTTAAATATTATAGCAGTAAAAACACATAACGCAAACGTTTTCTCAAGGCTATTACAGAAAGAACGTTCTTACGTGCAAATATATTTATCAAGCACACATTACTTTAATATTTCACATTTGCTATCTTCTCGACTACGCTTTTGTTAAATATAAAACATGTGCATAGTTATAAATGCAGTTTATAAGCTGAATTAATTTCTCCTTCTATTTTAAAATATAGTGAAAATTAAACGCACCTGCGCTTTCGGTTTTCCTAATATCCAATTTCCTTAAATTTCACAAATTATTTTTCTTACTTTATTTAAATGTTATAGATATATAGCAAAATGCAGCTAGAGCGATTTTTAAATTTTGGGTTTCAGATAAACTCCATTCCTAATGGCCCGATTTTCTTGATTTTCACGAACGATTTGTCTTATTTTATTTCAATAGCATACACCGAGATTTCTTTAAAAAATTAAAAATTCGGCAGATAGTGATGTTTAAATTTGGCCTTAACCCCCACTCGTTTTCAGGTACACTCCTAATAATCCGATTGCCTTGATTTTTGGAAACAAGTTTTATAAATTTATTTTAAATAAATATACATAGTTTCGTTGAGAAAAATAAAAAAAAATTTCGGCCGCTATAAAAATTATTCAATTTTTTTTTTTTTTTTTAAAGTATGCTACCTCAGATCCTCAATGATCCAATTTTGCTGGTTAACGAACTCGACGAATCGTTTGTTAATTTATGGCTACATGTCGAGTTTCGTTGAGAAAAAACAAAAATTTTGACCGCTATAGCGTTTTTTCATTGTCTATCTCAATGCTTAGTAAGTAGGATATGGACTTTTCAAAAATCGATCCATGGATACAACCCAATAGCTTACATTCTTTCGGCATTTGCTAAAAATAAAAGTATATTGAGTACCTATACATGATATGGCTTTTGTTCTGTAAGTGGTATGCAATGATAGCTCCGCCCTTCCGTTTCATGGCACGGTTACCCCCACCCTCTACTTCCTCCACGAGACAGGACAGTTCGTTTTCTTCTTCTTCCTCGGCCTCTCAAGGTTCGATATCTTACACACATCTTGTCACACGATTTATATGTTTATCTCATCATAAAGAGTACTTAAGCCCGTCTATTTGTTCAAAATTTTAATTGATTAAGTTGGTTATATTTATATACGGATATACTTTTCACTTTTTTTTTTAACTAACCTCTACAATATCCCATTAAATTTCAGTTTGTTTAATTCTACTTCGTAATTTTTTTAACAAAATGCATCTAGTAAAGATGTCGAAAGGTAGACCTTGGCAATGCGAGTTAATACAACTTTAGGCACCGTGCGAACCTCAGTTTTGACATTTAACAACATTCTTGAATAAAGATTCCCACGGAATGCGGGTTATGGTTTTGCAACAAGCGAGCGAGCTGACGTATACACCAAGAAAAGGCCATACGATGCACGCTATTACAGTCGTGACCTACTCGCTCACGTCCCGGGAGATGTTCACAGAAGGCCATGATCGTGCGCAGCATCTCTCATCGGTCGCAATTTGATGTCACGATGGGAGTGTCCGTGTCGTTTCGAACTCAGGACTGCAGATGTAGTTCACTAAACCAAAGCTTCTCTTCACAAAACACGTCTTCGCTCTCTTGTGTGGGGCCTGTTTCGAAAGCATTTACAGAAATAAATCTATTTTAAAACGTACAGAATTCCATGTCAATGTTCGGAATGTTAACTGTTACTGAAAGTCGCCCCGATTGATACGTTAAACGACTTCTTTAGGCGTTACAGTATAAGACACGTGAAAACAAGTAGGCCATAAGTAAGACGCTCCCAGCTACACCGAGAGTGAAATCTCCGCTTGGGATTTCGTAAGTCAGGAAGCGCAACACACTTTGATATTTAAACACCAATAGCAGATGTTTAACTTGTTATGTAAGCTAGCTGCCTCATCAGGGGTTAAGCCGGTCGGAGCTATTAGTTCAACGCGTGAGAAAATATGAGATATTTGTTGTTAGAGCGACGATATCATTCAGTAATTTCCTAGCATTGTTGGCAGATAAATTTTACTGCTTTGATTTACCGATATTGATAGTAAATTTTATAACATTGTTGCTTAATTAGCAGCTTTTCTGATATTATTTTTCAGCAAATTTCATAGCTCTGTTGCCTAATTAGTAGATATTGATCACTGCTGACGATTTAGCAAATTGTTACGTGCAAAAGAAAGTATACAGGTACTGTAGGGGAAATGTCACGGTGAATTTCCAGGAGCAACATCTGTATCAAGAAACCGCCACGGTGGCAGAGGTCGTTAAGATGCAGACTCGTGAGCGGGAGGTCTGGAGTTCGAATCCTACCAGGACCATCCTCCCTGACAGGTTTTTTCCAGGCTTTCTTCAGTTCTCATAAATGGTAAATGTCTGGGAGGTACCCTAAACTTATGCCTGGAACGCTTCTTTCCTTAAAAAAAAAATTGCAGTTTACCATTTCATTTCATGTATCATCAGTGTCCACCGCCTGTGATGCCTCAGTAGTAAAACAGGCATTAAACATTATTTTTAAAAAATCTATTGAAAAGTGCAATTTTCAGAATTTCTTGAGTAAATTTTGTTACCGATATAGCAAACATATTTCAATAAATTTCCTCGCAGTGTTATTGAATTAGAAAATTTTGTTGCTCAATAAATACCAAGCTAATATTCAGGATTCTCTTTCGTTAACCAGTTATTGCGGTACATGGCGTTAGCTCATCCTGGAAAAGGCCAAGGACACAATTGCTGTGAAGGTAAGGTAACGGAACCAAAATCATCCGCACGACTTATGTCATCAACCGTTTGGACAGTTGTTAGCATCATCAACCGCCGCAGTTCTCGCGAGCTGGGGTGTCAAGCTGTTACAGAGCCACATCTACAGAGAAGTGAAAGTGATCAGCAGAGGATGAGCCGTTCAGGGCCGCCTGGCTGACTAGCTCCAGGCGTCTTGCTCCTCTCATGACACAACACTCTTGGCCTGGTTATCTGAGCGCAACAAAACGCTTATCACTTGCATCACCTGCATTCACAACAATAGAACCCCGCCGCATCAATCGCAACTCTTTATAATAGCAATTTCCGGCAATGCAGCCAACATGATCTAATCCCTGAACCCAACCTTTTCCGAGAGACCGTAAACACTTTGATACAGGATTTCAAGTCAAAACGATAAAAGAATCTCTGTAAAGCACAAAGCACAAATCTCAGCAACTTTTATTTCAAGTATTCCTCACTTTGTACATTTCCTGTGTCGCTGTGTGTACTTAAGCGTACGTACATCTGAATTTAGAATAATTCATTCTTCTTTTTTATGATCTCACCTATGAATTTAAAAAAATGCATGTGTGAAAATAGTTTATACAATAATCCATGTAGTTCTTACTCTTATTCCACAATGTAGATCGTATCTGTATGTGTTGTTGTAGACTTTTTTTAAATTAGAAAACACCTCACCATGAAAAATTAAATTGTACTTAAAATATGACTATCTGAGTGTTTATATTAACTAAGGATATTTTATCCTAGAGTTTTCAATTTATAACAAAATTAATTAACGCCCACTAACAAATCATAATTTACAACAAAGTTGATACGTGACCGGTCATCATTAACATTACTATTAGAGATGGCCAGGGATAAAGTAGCTGACACAAGGCCTACGTTTGTTAACAGTAATATTAAATCTAGAGATGGTTATCACAGAATAACGAATATTGATAAATCAGCTAATACATGACCGACCTTTATTGACATCACTTTCAATACTAAAGGTGGTTATGACCTAGAACAACAAATATGAATAAATTAGCTGATACATGACCGATCTTTATTAACAGTACTATGAATAATGCCGGTTCGTGACTTAACAAAACGAATATAGATATACCAGCTGGTACACGATCTATATTTATTAGCGATACTATTATTGCTAGAGGAAGTCATGATTTAGAACAACGAATATAGATAAATCAACTTATAGATAAACGACCTTTATTAAAAGTAGGTACTATTAATACTACAGAAGGTCATAACCTAGAAAAACGAATGCGGATAAATCAGCTGATACACGACCAGTCCTGGCGGTGTAGTGGTAACCATACTTGCCTCCTAAACCCAAGATCGCGGGTTCAAACCCGGTCAGGATTGATGGATTTTTAGGGCGTAAAAATCCTAAGTATGGCTTCCTTCGGAAGGGAAGTAAAACCGTGAGTCCCGTGTCGTACATTTACGGCACGATAAAGAATCTCAAGCCTGAAAAAAGAGACCTCTCAGCAAAATTTGTCGGCCGTTTCACGTCCTGAAAAAAAACAAAAACTAACCGATCTTTATTTGCAGTAGTATTAATAGTAGAGTTGTTTATGGCTTAAAACAACGAATGTTTAAAAAATTAGCTGATATACGACCGACTTTGTTTTCTTAACCCATTGGCACCTCTAGTCGACCAGGCATAAGAAACTGAAATATTTCCGGAAATATCACCTTAACTATTATGCTAAACAAGCGAGTAACGACGAACGTAACATGTTGTTAAGAGAAAGTGTTGTCATATCGCACGGGAGAAAGTAACACTTAAGGTCGCCGTATGAACCCCGGAACTTGTTAATCTGCCGCCCATTTAGTGCCACATTCCATTAGTCGGGTGTGCCCTTAAGCCAAAGATGCAGCAATTGCCAAACACTGGCATTATTTGTTAACTTCTTTCATTTCTGCTAGATTTCGCCATTACAATTGTGTGAATATGTCACGCAGAAAATTCGCACGCCTACTTACAACAATGCTCATTTCCTACGCTGCGCAATTTGTAACCTCCAATGGTAACGCGCTTTCCGCTTCTCTTAACAATATGCAACTCCTAAAATGTCCTAAAGGCCTATATGAAAGTAGGTCTTGAAAAATCAACTGTTCATGGATACAAATCTGTATAATTTGATATGGTCTACTAAGTATTTCTTTTTATTTTAACATTTACAACAAAGTAGCCGTTTTGAGAGAGAGATAAATGCTCTAAGTGGTAACAAAGTGCGTCAGCGGTTTTTTATATGCTTTGCTTTTACTTTAAGAACAAATGGGAATATACTTACTCTTAAAGCTGCTAATAAGAATCCAGAAATGTAAAGATCAGTCAAATGGTTGCCGAAATTTGAACGCAGGTCTGCTTTATTTAAACTTGATTACAAAACTTTTCTTCCTGAAGAATGTCGTTTATCATAGTTCTGCCAACATGGCAAATTAATGTGCGGTCGTATTTTCATGGTCGGAATAAAAGGGGTAGGTGAGTTCAAAAGGCTGACTACCGCTGTAAACCACAAATCGATATAAAGAACATAGTCGATGCCTGCCATTGTATCGTCCCCCAATTCCTTTACACGATCGGAATTTGTAAACATTAATGGAAACCGATTGACCAGTAGAGGCACGATTTCCTGTAAGACTGTTTCGCTGACGAGGGCAATTGCGCTTGTTCAGTCGGGTTTATCACAAAGAATATGTATTTGTGATTGTTACGTGCAAAAGATATTCGTACATTACTAGAAGAGTAACTTCCAAACAATTTATAATATTTATTTTGAAATTGGAAGGGTAAAAATAAATTATTTTTAATCACGAAAGAGTGAATTAATTGAATTTCGTGCTTCTCTGAATTTATCGAGGTTATGATTCAGTAACATATACCTCTGTATACCAAATTGTCACAGAGCTATACAGAGAACATTATTAGCGAATTCCGACAGAATGTAGGTGTATGAAAAGATTTTTGAAACTTTTCTTTAAATCTCCATTGATTCATCGATACATACTAGATCCCATATACAATCTAATAATATGCTGTAATATACCTGTGTGTGTGTGTGTGTGTGTGTGTGTGTGTGTTCACCAAGCCCCCCTTGCCGATTGCTCAACATGCCCTGTCCCACTATAAGTATTTCGATGATGCTTTTAATTTAATGCTTATTGATGCGTCACTGACACATTCTCTCGCTCGTTCGCTCTCTCTTTGTCACTTGTTCCTGGTTTAATTTGTTTCCATGCATTACATTTCAGTTATATTGTTAATTTACAATATATATATATATATATACATATATAAAAGGCACAGAAACGTTTCAATATAAAAAGTTAACACTGAAGCTAAGACAAAACTAAAACATTACAAACACACGAAATTTCGAGCTGGGCTGTTGAACATCTTGTCTCTTAGCGCGTTCAAGAGCCTAGTTCGAAATATCGTATGTTTTTATTGTTTTAGTTTTGTCTTAGCTTCAGTGTTAACTTTTTATATTGAAACGTCTCCGTGCCTTTTATGTATTATGGGTGCGTGCGTGCGCGCCTCTGTGTGTGTGTGAGAGAGAGAGAGAGAGAGAGAGAGAGAGAGATAACGCTCTAATGTTCGCAATTTTAATTTTTTTGCTCAACAAAACTCGGTATATGTCGTTGAAATTAAATAAGAAAAATAGTTCCTGAAAATCACGGAAATCGTGGAATATACCTGGAAACAGAATTTTAAAATGTACTGAAGCATTTAATTTTTTCTCTATTGTTTCAAAATAAAAGGACAAATTAATTCTGCATATAAACTTATTTATAACGATGCATATGTTTTATATTTGGCATAAGCATCCTCATGCAGATAGCGAATGTGAAATATTAAATGTAATGTGTGTTTGGGAATTATATTTGTATGTAATAGTGCTCTGTAATAACCTTCAGGAAACGTTTCCGTTATATGTTTTTACTACAATAATAATATTTAAATTACATTTCAAAGCCAATGAAAATTGATATAATTTTCGATTGTTTATTGTTGTGTACATTTTCTTAGTACATTGTAATTATTTTTAAATAGTAACATGTTTCTGTTTTATTGAAACATATGAACATCTTAAATACAGAATGTAACTCGAAACTTTCTGTTATTTTTCTCTATTTTAGTAAATGTAAAGATATCAAGGACTCAGTTCATAAACATGGTTACATTTAAAAATACCCACAGTAAAGTTTTATCTATCAGTAGTCATATATTTAATTTAGTTAATACTATACCATTAATTTTTATGGTTTAATAATAATAATAATAATAATAATAATAATAATAATTTAAAATGTGGCTTTTATTGTGTAATGTTTACAGTTTGCAAGGGATATAATTTTATTCCCCTTATGAAAATTAAGAGTAATTTCATTATAGACATTTATTTTGAAGTGGTTTGTAAGGGGAAAAAGCAGATAAATCTAGTTAAGCAATATATTATAGTTCAGTTTTTCTTTTATAAGTTAGCTTTAGATTTTGTCATGCTAATTAACACACAGTAATGCCATAGCTTATTTCATTAATTAATGAAGTCATAATTTGGATTTTTTTTTTTTTTAGTTCGTGTTGGAAAGATATTTTTTCTCAACGAAAGTTGGCATATGACGATCAATTAACAAACGATTCATGGAGTTCAAAAAACCACACAACCTAAATTTGTAGGTATGTGTTTTTTACGCTCTATGGCCGCAATTTTAGGTAATTGCGAACTATTGCGGTGTACCAATGAAAATATTTTTTTTATAAGTTTCTTCAAATCTTTATCGATTATAATTTCTATGTAATAGAAATAACAATAACATTCACTTTGCTGAGGAATTTCTGAGTTTACGCAGCTTGTCTTTTTTTTTCTTTTCTTTTTTTTAACACAATGAAAGAGCGAATGGGCACAACTTTTGCCCAGGCCGTAGATTTTTAAGTATCCAAAAGCTATACAAGTTTACCATTAAAGAAACAAAATAAAATATAAATAAAAAATAATCATAAAACTAATGAAAGTAAGACATGCCATATTTCTTTATGTGAAATGACTTCACTTTTCGGCAAACACCTCAGATATGATGAAAAGAAGAGAAATTGCGATGAAAGAATTTCTCACCATGCAAGAGTTTTTTGTAATTATTAATGTTGTACAAATAATAACAACAATAAAAGTAGGAAAAAGCCCCGTGTGAATGCATGCCCCTCGTTCTTCATTTGTTTACGGCGCACTTTCACTTGTTTCATGGGAACTGTTGTTCATTATTGGACACACGGAGATTGCGTCAGCAGATGTACCTACATTACATTACGAAATGTTGCTACTTCGTTGGACCTTGGGCCAGTCATTCCGTTTAATGATATTCTTCCCCCTTGCCTTTAATTATCAGCCGGCAGAGGGTGGTGGCGGCAGCAAACATGCACAAAAGCTCTCACAATTGACAGGCCCGTATGACGCTTGTTTGTTGTTGGATGCCAGACGTCCGCTATGTCTGACTTCTGTGATGCGCATCTCCCCGTGACCTTTCGGCGTCCAGCAGGTAGCGAGCAGGATCTTCCTCTTCATAGGCCCCCAGGGGACTTGGAAACATCCTGTTCCAGTACCCCATTATTTTACAAACTAACCCAAGAGCTTACAGTTCCAAGAAATGGGACTTAACACTAAAGTACGAATTCCCGAGATGCGCTATGAGGCTATCATGAACATCGCCTCTCTCCATGCATTTTACTTTCGCTCATTTGATTTATTTTCTTGTTAAAGTGACTAGACACTGGGTTTTCTTGCATTTACAAATGTATGTGTTAATTCTAGAGAAAATGCGTACAGAAGCATAAGTAATGTTATTGCAAATCTTCATTAAGGAAGTTATATTACTTTATATATTATATTACTTTGTAAATTGTTTCCCTATCCTGCCATTCGTAACATTTATTTCACGATGTAATGTTTAGCAATGCATACAATATGATCGCGGTGTTTCACAGACAGCGTTATATGGAAGCATTATAAATGCCAAAATGAATAGGTAACCTACCAATTTAATTTTTTTTTACGGATTGCCATTTAATGAAAAAATTATATTACACTTCCTTAATCCCGCAATTTTCTACACCTTCTACATAACTTGCATTTCCCTTCTGCTAATATAATTTTTTTCATTTTCTGCAAAATGCGCCATAACCGGCGCGTACGTATTCCATTATTCACCACCAGGGTGGTTCTGTACATGCAGGTACTATATTTTCAGAGTCGCCAAATATTTTTATTTTTATTTATTTATTTATTAACATATAGGCCCTTGAGCATATGCTGCTCATAGGGGCAGTACATTATCACATTTCAGGCGGTTTTTGAACATGTAAATAAACAATATTAAATAATAAATAAATATTACATAATATTACTATACGGGCCTATCCAAGGGAGGCTTATGAGTGAAACTCGGTAACTTGCATATATACCTATGTGTGTGTGTGTACACACGTATTTAACTGCAATTAGAGGTACGCCCGGTGGCAGTGAAGAATAATGAAAATACAATGATTATTTACAACAAAAATTTAAAAAAGAAACCAGCTTACTTAATTAAATACATACTTACATAAAATTAAATTAATCCATCTCTAATTATGATTTTATTTACCAAAGAGAATTTACTATAATTGATTTTAAATTGTGATCGTTCTTACCGCTGCATGTTGGGTTATCATACTTGCCTTCTAAACCCAAGAACGCGGGTTCGAACCTGGCCAGGATCGATGGAGTTTTTCGGGCGTAAAAATCCTAAGTATGGCTTCCTTCGGAAGGGAAGTAAAGCCGTGGATCCCGTGTCGTACATTTACGGCACGAAAAAGAATATCAAGCCTGAAAGAGAGGCCTCTGAGCAAAATTTGTCAGCCGTTTCACGCCCTGAATTGAATGGGACGCTGATGACCTGAGCTGTTAAACAGCGTCCTTAAATAAACCAAATCATCATGTAACCTAGTTGTGATATCCCTCCATGCATTTTGTTCTGTATATTCTTTGTATTATGACGCTACTCTCACCCCCCCCCCCCCCCCCCGGTCTTTGCTAGTGATTTTCAATATTTTTATGTTCTCTTATACCTTTCACTAATTTTGCTGCTTTACGCTCAATTGTTTCTAGGATATTTATTTAATATATCCTATATGGATCCCAACAAACTGCTCAAGACTGCATTAAGGCCCAAATAATGATAAACTATTTTGACTGGCATTTTTTGGTACTCTCACAAAGTGTAACCCCCCTGTGCTTTCCTCATAACACTATCAATTTGTTCGTTCCATGCAAGTTCGGAACTTAAGTACACCTAAGTATTTACTGGTTATGATTGCGAACAAGGCACATGCATATAGTGAATTTAGTATTTTTAAACATGGTATCCAAACCATGTCGATCATCCATCAAAAAAATAAACAAAGTAATTTCAATGCGTGATTCAAACATTATTTAATACATCATAGAAGTATGTTTCAATAATCTCCGTTATCGGTGCATTCTAAATAATCGTTAATTAGTTTCCATTTTAAAACTCACACAGAAAAAGTTGAAAGTTATTCAGTCATGTACATACAGTACACTTAACTTCACTTTCAGTATAAAGTGGGTATTTTCTCATTAGTTTATCAAAATATTTTAATATTATCTTCCGCTATTGCTGTACACACTACAGAGAAATATAACAGTTAAATTACAGTTGCGAATTACCGAATGTGTTTATTGTTGTACATAGCTCTAACAGCCAGAGCTGAATCTACGAAAAGCAATTACACCACGAAATAGACGCAATTTGTTCACTCATTTTTAAATCACTGTTTGCTAGTGCTAAAATGACGCACGTGTTAAACAAGTTTAAACTCCTACAGATAAAATAAAATGAACCTTACTTACAGAATAATCAAGATTGTGTAACTTACTATAACTAAAAGCATAGACGTGAAAACGAAAACCGGCTGTAACCCTATAAAACCATGGTGTATAATAACAGCAAATGTAAAATGCAATACAAATAAAGCTCATTTCATATTTATCGTTCGATGTTGGGAGATTAATTGCAGCTGTTATATGCTAGCACGAAACGCGCCATCCCTTAACAAATGCTTGATAACGAAAGTGAATTGCGGGAAACGCTTCAAATTTCATTTCACATCTGTTTGTTCGTTATGCTACGGAAATACAATATGCAGTTTGCACAAATGAGAGATTTGCAATTTTTAGCGTGTGAATTACGTAAGTTAACAAGTTCACACATGACGAAGAACATTTGCCCACGTAAGAATAGAAAATTACACAGTCAGCCACGCGTCATTTGAATTAGTCAGGGTGTGGTTCTTGCCTTTTATCTTATGTTGACTATTTCGCTTATTCCAGTATATGATTAAACTTGGGGGGAAAATTCTGCAGGAAGATAATGCCTCTGTTCCGAACTGTTCCCAAATTCAATATGGTGACAATGTTCAAAATCTATTAAAATGTGAAATTCCAAAAAACGTAAATGAATTTTATAATAAGGTGCAAGGTTAAATGCATAACATATAAAAAGAGGTGGTAATAACTGTATCGCGAATATTTCAGCATACCAATGCTTTTGTTTTGCATCCTACACTTCATTATGCATGTAATTTGAACCTTTATATTTAATAAACATTAAAAATAAGATATGCAAGGAAAAATCCGTTACACCTACAGTTCAATAATAATAATAATAAATACAGGAAATACACTCTTTGAGATGATAATTATAAAAATATTATCAGAAAGAGCGAGATATTTCTATATAGTTTATTATTATTATTATTATTATTATTATTATTATTATTATTACTTCTGAATCGAAGGTATAAGATATTTTTATTTTGTAGGCTCAGTATAAAAAATATTTTGAAATGTTAAATTTTTGTTGAGTTGTGGGTATGTTTTATATTTATTTTTTGTTTGTTTAGTTCTTTTACAATATTAGGCCCTTTTTAATTCTACATACATTATTCTATTTTAATAGTTTATTAAATATAAAGCTAAAAATTAGGTATAATATTTCATAATCTTCTTTTTATTATCGTTATACAATGGATCTATCAATTAAATGTGTTGGCAGATTAAAACCAACAACTATAAGTGATAATATATAATAATAGATTTTAACTCGTACATACGGATAAAAATTACCTGCATCTATCGGATTCTGGAAAGAAAGAAAAAAATTTTAGAACTCTAATTTAATTAGATATATTAACTATTGGTTTGCAGTGCAGTGGAACTGTTTTAGGAGGAAGAATGAATGCATGTTGAAAATCTATGGCAGTAATAAAATTATACAAAAAAAAAAAATCACGGAAACAGCTATTTTTCTTTAAAAAATATGATTTGAACGTTTATGGAGTTCTGGAAAAAAAAAAACTCTCCTTTATTGCCATTAAGCAAAAGATATAATGTTCGTTTTCCTTTTACGTTAATATACAGAAAATAATTTTTTTAATGAGGTTTAACGCCCGTTTTTACTACTAAGGCACTACAGGCGGTGGATGATGCATGAGATGAACATAAAAATTGGGAAAGGATTTCTTTAAGGAAGGAAGCGTTCCAGGCCTAAGTTAACGGTACCTCCCCCGGCATTTAACATTTATGAGGACTGAAGAAAAAACCTGGAAAAAAAAAAAATCAGGGAGAACGATCCTGGTGGGATTCGAACCAGAACTCCCGCTCACGAGTCCGCGCCTTAACGACCTCGGCCACACGTGGCGGTAAGAATAAACTTACATTAAAAAAAGTAAAAATGGCAATTTTCAAATTTTGATATTTCGGCTTTTCCGCTTATTGTATGTCTTAAAGCGGCACAACTATAACTATTTTAAAAATATTTTTTCAAAATTGTGTGTCACGCTTATTATTATTATTATTATTATTATTATTATTATTATTATTATTATTATTATTATTATTATTAATTCTGTATTAGATCATTTACTGAGTTAAACAACAATACATTTGTAAATATTTGAGGAGATATTTTTATAATTCGGTAAATAAATAAACAAATAAAAAGATACAAGGCATCAGGGTCAAGAAGAAATCACAGATTATTAACTTGGGTGTTTTGAGATTCTGTTTTTTCTATAAATGTGAATTTCATTTTTTATATTTAATTATATATTTTTTTTAAAAAAATGCTATTTTCCATATAAAAATGCTCCATTATTGTGAGCATTAAAGCTTAAAACTTTAACCAACTATTTTTTACAGAGTAACAGTTTATTTAACGGAAAAAAATTAAAATACTATGCACAGTTATCTTAAAATTAAAACGCAAATACTTTTAGCAAATAGTGCATTGTCATATTTAAAATAGTTGTAACTTTCTTACTATTCTATTTTCATCAATCGAATGAAAAGATGTTCATAAACACAACATGCACCTTTCACACTTTCTGAGATAATGGATAATGAAATTTCTAAATTTAATATTGGAGGGGATAGGCTATTTTAACTTCCCTTAACAGAATGCGCATGCGCCTTCATAACAATATATATCCAGTTATTTAAATTTAATTAATACTTGCATTATTTCCTGTCTTTTCATTCATGCATATACAGATAGCCGAAATAGATGGCCCTGGTCGTGTTTACAAATAAATAAATAAATAAATGCTTCTTTAAAAAAATAGATCGTTCTGTTATTTGATATACGTGTAAGGAAGTTAAATACCTAATTCAAAAGTATTATTTTTTATTAATTGTTAATTATTTTAATGCTAAACGATACCGTGAAAGAATCACGGTGTTTTCATTTCCTTTGCAGCGCTCATGAACAAAAAGAAAGCTTGTGATATTTCTTATGAAAACTTTAACGAGTTCAATATTTCCAAGTTAGTAACCCTGTGCCCCCGAGTGACATGAGGAAGTTTCGGGAAACTGGTCAAGTAGCAAATTACAAACGGAACAGCGTTTTGCACGCAATTTGGGCGTCACTGCAAACAATGGAAAGTGGTCGTGGCGAAGAGATGAACAGTCAACTTTCGAAATCTCACAAGACTATAACTGTTAGAGGTCACAAGGTCACCAGCATCCTCCCGCAACTCCTTGCCCTTTTCAAAGACAACCACTTTGTTAATAGAATTAACATCTTTCACATTCCTGCAACGTGACGAGAGCTTTCCGGAAGCTGTAAAAATATGACCTTACGCACTAAGATGATTTCAGTAGTTGGTAATGGAAGCCATGGTCATCACATATAATTAACAATGCAATGCTGAAAAAGATGGAGAATAAACCGGATCTACGTAGAGCCCCGATTAAAGAGCTTGTTCTGTTTTAATCTGAAATTATCATCATCATCATCATCATCATCATCATCATCATCACCACCACACAGTGAAGATACGAAGGTGAAAAAAAAAATTCATGAGAAAAACAGCTCTCACTTGATTGGTGGATAAAACTGGTAGCGCGTATGCACACGGCCAGGACTCCTGTAAAGAGCCAGCGTTTGCCAGTTGTCTGCGTAAAATGGATTCGCTTCATAACGACAGTACACTACTCTGAAATTTTGCTTCCGTCTGCAGATTTCAAGTACAGAAGCGTATATAATGTTGTTCTGTGATGATCGAACGCACTTCAGTGGTTCAATAACAAAGCAGGACGGTTCAGGTGCTCCAATCAATGTAATGAACATGCCCAAGATAATCACTACTACCAACATTACTCGGGAAGATTGACAAATTAACGGACTGGCAGACATGTTACACATTTTCAGTGGCAGTGGGTTCACCATTTTGCACGATCGCGTCCATGCCAGATTGCTGACGCCTGAACAGAAGACGGTGCGAGGAGGCTTCAGAGTCTGGTAGTAGAACATGGTGAAGCATGCCAAGTTCCGTCATTACAGGTAGTGGGACTTGGCTTCAGCATTACGATCCCGAAAGCAAATAGGCGAGCTCAGTACAGAAATCATTGACACCAAATGAAGCCAAGGTTGTTCTCCACCGTCAAGGAATGGTTCATGAATAAAGTCCCCTTGCAAACAACTTTTAACATGACTACTTGGACGAACACATTCGACGAAAACGCCTGAGCTGTATCCATTTGTTTGGCGTCTGTAGCATGACAAATTTGCTACATTTTGCCAGAAAAGCATCGAGACATTGTCCCACCCTCCAAACAGTCCGGACCAAACTCCGCGCAAGATTTTTCTGTTCCCTCGTCTCAAAAAACGAGCAGTGGGACCGGCATTTTAGTTCATCAACGGCTGTCGTTAAGGAAAAGGTGGTTTGAAGACAATGCCATAAAACTTTTTCCAGCACGTCTTTCAGAACTGGCAGGCAACTCAAATGGAAGTGCTTTCCTTAGCCCATTTTAACTTTTGAGGCATCACAGGCCGTGGATACTGATGATGCATGAGATGTAATGATTAATTGGGAAAGGATTTTTTTTAAAGGAACGAAACGTTCCAGGCTTACGTTTAGAGTACCTCCCTGGCATTTGCCGTTTATGAGGACTGAGGAAAACCTGGAAACCCTCAGTCAGAGAGGACGGTCCTGGGGGGAATGGTACCCTAGACCTCCTGCTCACGAGTCCTCGGCACCCGTGGAGGTGACTTTGATTATGGGTGCACACGGAAGATAAAGTCTTAGATCACTTTCAATTTTTGTGGTTCAACGCAAGCTACTTGCCCGCCTCTTCACTTGAAATTCATAAGATGATGTTGAAAATGTCAGTAAGCATGGAATTTTGTCAATATGTAAAATATTTCAATTAAAAAAATAATTCTCAACATAGTTTAGATAAAATGTTTTAAAAATAAGCAACTACATTATTCACTTACTAATTTATTTCGGGTTTAATATACAATGAATGCATAATTAGTAGAACTTACATGTTTCAGTATTGTTACGTCAATTTTATGCTAATTTAAGGTTGATAAACATCTTGTATTTAATAATGGGGTTCACTGATCTCAGATATTTAATTCGCTTAAAAGCTTCTTCTAAAACATATACACCATGTGTAATTTTTTTACGGAATATTATTTTCCTCGTTCATATAATGGTTTTTGTATTGTTGCATCTTACATTCGTACCATTTGAACGCTGTTTATCTGCAAACTGTATACGTTTAAGAAACACGCTGTATGTTAATTGCTTAAAGATGAACATTACGACTTATGGAATTCATAGCTTATCTGTTGAAATTTGTGATGATAAATACAGTTCCTGTCTGATAGTTGCGCTTTCTCCCAACAAGATTAACGGTGAAGCGTTTCGTTATCAGTGAAACTCATCGCATTACATTTAAAGATAGGAAATGTAATTACGGTTCATCGTAAATAAAACAATATCATTACTACAGTTTGTGGGGCCTTCACAACTGTGGAAAAGGGATAGATGATTTGTCGATGCGCTTTATAGTTTCGTTCGACCAAGAACATGCCAATTGGACGTTATGGAACCTTAGCCTTGTATATACTTATCTTGAGGAATGGAAAGTAAATTTTCTCAGTTTACCTCTTTTCGCCTCCTCCCCTTTCCAAGATATGTGCATTATACGAAGATTAACCACACGTTTACTCAACTTCGTAATTTTGATATTTCCCTGTTCCAGCGTTTCTACCACTCTTCAACAACGTGCTGGAAATCATTTTGACAAGTCCTTCAGAATCGTCTCCGCCACCTTTGCCACTTCTGATTATGGAAAATGCCTCCCACAAAGACGCTTCTTTAATTTGGGAAAAAGGGAGAAATCTGGATTATAAGGAGGGTCAGGTACACACTTCACATGAAGTTTTGTGAGATATTCAGCAACATTTGTGAGGGGTAAATGTGGCCTTTTGCGCGTGATACGGTCTTGCAGTGATTTCAGGACATCTCTGTAATATTCCCCAGTAACAGTTGTGTGTGCAGGCTCGACGTGCTGGTAAGGTAAACCATTCCTTGAATTTGACCGCCACGAGTGGCCGAGGTCGTTAAGGCACGGACTCGTGAGCGGGAGGTCTGCGGTTCGAATCCCGCCAGGACCGTCCTCCCTGACTGGGGTTTTTTCCAGGTTTTCCTCAGGCTTCATAACTGGCAAATGCCGGGGAGGTACCTAAACTTAGGCCTGGAACGCTTCCTTCCTTAAAAAAAAAAATATCCTTTCCCAATTTATCATTTCATCTCATGTATCATCAGTGTCCACCGCCTGTGGTGCCTCAGTAGTAAAAACGGGCGTTAAACACTACTCAAAAAAAAAAATTCCTTGAATTTTGAAAAACGAGAAGGCCGTAACTTTCCCAAAAGAAGCAAATACTTTTGCCTCCCTCCCTTTTATTTTTAAATATGTTGGTGATGGTGTTTTCCATACTGAGATTCGTTGTTTACTTTCAGGATCGGATCCTTTCGATTTCCTTTGAAATTGATTGCCTCCCCTCTTTAAACATTTTAAACCATCTTCGGGCTGCGCTATAGGGACGGGCATGCTCTTCACAGGACTCGGCTGAAAATTTGTTGAGGCGAAAGCAGAATTCCAGAGCAGTATATTGTTCGTCGCGTATCACCTCCCATTTTGCTATATGGGAAAATGAACACGATCAACTTGCTCGACTCTCACAAACGGAAATCTACAGTGGACAACACGGAAACTAGTACATTGCACATTAATCTAACAATTATACAGTAAAGTTAAAATTTAGCGCTAAAATGATGCCTGTAATCGTGACAATGTGTCCTCCTGTTTTCCACAATTTGAATAGTCACATGCAAGTGCCGTTTAACAATCCTATTAAAAATGCAAATTCAACTGCCTCTCACAAGGTTTCCCAAAAAGGGTGGGGAAATCGTGTGCGTATATCTTCTCGGTAAGAAATTATAAATTCATGATTGTCTTGTACGAACGTTAAGAAGGTAATCAAGCCTCTAAAGGTCGTAAACACGATTCCTGTGAAATCGGAATAAAAATTGACCTACATCATATATATTATACAAATTGAAACGCGAATTTCTAATGATATATGGCAACCCAAGGTCTAGTAGTTTTGATGCAAAAATTTGTCTTTTTTTAAAAGCAATTGGTCTCTTAAAATAAAACTTTGAACTATAGCTCATTCTTGCTGAACAGAACGATTTGAAAAACATGGTCATTTATTTACACTATTAGAATACAAGCTGTTTTATGCATATTTGAACAATTTCCTCACAAAGGAAATGAAACATAAAAAAGGTCGTCAAGCAGGAGTTGCGTTAATTAAGCGAATTCCTCACTTAGTAGAATAAGTTTAAAAATGAATATAAAATCCAAATTTGTAGACATTTTTCAATAATCGTTTCATGGGTACAACCACAAAATGCGCACAGTTGGCAATTTAGCCCTGTTCGGGTTAGATCGGGTTAGCCTTTTAGCGAATTCCGAAGGAATGTCCAGGTTAGTTCAAATTAAAGAAACGTCTCTGTGGGAGGCATTTTCCATAATCACAAGAAGTGGCAAAGGATGCGGAGGGGATTCTGCAAGATCTGTCAAAGACTGGTAGAAACGCTGGAACAGCTGACTGCTTTCACAGATATCAAAATTATGAGCATGAGTACACATGTTAAAAAAAGTATAACCGTTCTTTTTTGAACAATGCACAAACCTTGCAAGGGGGGAGAGGTAAATTGAGAAAACATCGTCTCCTCAAGATAAAACTTTTACTTGATAGAGGCAAAGTTTCAACATCATCTCTCTTTATGTGAGTGAATAAATTACATTTTAATATGAGGTTTATCTTATCGCCGATACTCGGTACCTGCGCACATCATGTGCTCTTCAAGCAAAGGCAGTGCAGCAAGATGCTAATAATAAAGCGATAGCTACATTTTAATAGTACCTTTAGTTATCATGTTTAGTAACGCACGAAATATTGCTACCTCGGCAGCTGCTGAGAAACAACACAATAAAAACGAGACTGTTGAAGTTCGCCTACGGCTCATTAAGACGTGTTCCCTCCTCCCAGTTAGCCTGGGCATCTCTCTCAAATAATGAAACTACTTGTAGTATCTGTACACTCAGCACAACTACTTTACAAAAGAAGCGTATTATGGAGGATTTCTGCATAAGTTACGCTAGTTACGTATTTATAAATAAAATTGATACGGAAGTATCTAATTTAATCTTCAAACGCACTTAATTATATTGCAGGCTTGGATAGACTGTTACAATTTTAATAACTACACGTTGTTCATTGGTGGTAGAATTTTCGATTAAACTACAATATGACATACAGGGCGTGGATATTCTATGGTTGCTGAAAGCTACACCGAGAAAGATTTATAATATAATTTTCTTCCCTTTGAATAAAACCTATGAACATGTGTTTAACTGTAGCAAGAATATCTACGAGGGCTAAATCATAAATCACGGCAACTATTTTTTTTTTATCGCGAATAAGGGGCAACGTGAAAAATCTGAGATATACGATTGAAAATATATGGGATTTATTTCCAAGTGGTGCCACCAACGGAAGACTGAGTGTAGGCGGCCCTCTTAAGAAAGTAGCAAAACACAGGCAACCGGACAACATTGGTTTATTATGGCATGAGCAAAAGTTATACATCCGTCACAGGACGGGTCTCCCAGGATAATACATAGTATTTAGCAGCCTTAGAAGTAATCTCCTAATCAACCGTTCGTTGCCACAATGAGGAAGGCGCAGAATACCATCTGCTGCTTGCGAGATGTTAACGTCAAAATGTCCGCTTTGTTAGCAAAACGTTTCCCACGCTGCTTCACTTTACAGATAGATCATAATCACAGGAACTAGATAGGCGAGCATGTTGGGTGTGGAAGAACTTCCCATCCCCACAGATGTAAAACACGCTTGATACTGTCGGCTGTGTGAGCTGTCGCTTATTGTGGGGAATAATGGCGTTGTTCAAAAGTTCTGGCCGTTTGGTACGTACGCAGGGCCTAATTGTGACATCAAAATGACCTGTAACACTGGGCATTCACAGGATCCCTTCATGCACTGGATGACACACAAGCACACCTTGACTGTCATATGCCATAATGACATGACTTATGTTAGTGAAGGACTTTGGCGAAACTTGTGTTTGTATGGTGACCAGGGTATCACTTGAGTTCTGGTGCATTCATACGCCCTAGTTCACGTTTCGTCAACTGCAATGATGCGATTCAACATGATATCCCCTTCTTCCTGAAAAATCGCGACATGTTATGTAGCGAATCCACCTCTGTACCTCGCTTAATTGATGTCGGTCGTGGTAGTGCAGTGGTAACCATACTTGTTTTCTAAACCCAAGATCGCGGGTTCGATCCCGGCCAGGATCGATGGATTTTTTCGAAAGTAAAAATCCTAAGTATGGCTTCCTTCGGAAGGGAGGTAAAGTCATGAGTCCCGTGTCGCACATTTACTGCACATAAAGAACCTCAAAAAACCTGAAAGAAGAGGTCTCTGAGCAAAATTTGTCGGCCGTTTCACGCTCTGGTTTGAATGGGCAGCTGATGACCTGAGATGTTAAAGAGCGTCCGTGAATAAAACAGATAAAAAATCGCTTAAATCATGTGGCACCGATTTTGCACACATGTTCAGGTCCCTCCGTAAAATGCGGTGCACTGTTTTTGCTGGAATTCCTGTTTGTTCTTCTAATTCCACAAGTGTCATCATATAAGCACTGTTCCACCACCATCACCCGTACACCCTTGTTCGTGGACACAAGATGCCCATTGCGCGGCATATCGGCTGTCGATATTCTGCTCCGTTTGTAGCGGGGTACCCAGTGTTTCCCGTAGCTGTGTGACATTCTACTGCATTCCTCCCGCGGAAAAGTGTCATTTTCACACACGCATTTTGTTTATTCTTCGTGACCTCAATTCCTGACCACTGTTGTTCATTAATTAAACTTCCGGGCGTGCTTACATGCACAGTCTGGTTGCTTTATTCGCAAGTACACTCTATACACTTTCAATCGTATATCTTAGATTTTTTGTGTTATCTCTTATTTGCGGGGAAAAAAATGTTGTCACGACGTATTCCTTATATGTACACAAAAATTATTACTGCGTATTTAAATTTAAGTATGAACTTGCACCACTTTATGATTTAGATGTCCCCAGGCCTAATCGAAGTATTTAATGTACCATTCCTTTCACTTGATAATGAAACAAAATTCATTTTGCACATTTTCTTTTGTTTCAATGAATTAAGCATGGAGTTTGTATTTTTATTATCAAATTTGTAATTCAGCATGCAGATTAGAGATCTACAATTATTGACATGACGTATTACTTCACACAGCATTGCCAAGATCGCGGGTTCAATCCCGGCCAGAGTGGATGGATTTTTCGAGCGTAAAAATCCTAAATATGGCTTCCTTTGTTTAACTGCTATTTATGACATTGTTGTGTAAAGTACTAAATAAAATTAACATACTATGTCAGCCGAGGAATATTTACGCACTAAAGTAACCAAAATTCTTACCTGGAAGTAAGCTTCAAGAATGTTCTTTTGTAACATTCGTGATGCGTTTGAGAAATAGTTTGTAAAAAATAAATGAAGTTTTGTTACAATTAAAACATGTACGGCATTTATTTTTATTAATCTGTCGCTGTTACTTCTATCATAACGTAAATATAATCGTGTGATGTTACGGACAGTAGTCTCTCAATGAAATTACAGTTTAAACTTTAATAAGGGTCCGTTTTCATTGAGAAAAACCACATAAGTGAATACTGTAATAATCTTGAGAAAATACCAGTCGTTATGAACAGCAACATTTTAATTGTTAGCGCACATGTTGCTTTCTGTACACTGTAATCAGTTTCAATGCAAGAGATGCCATGTTGTCCTGCTTGTGTTATAAAACACCATTAAGGAAACCGCCACGGGTGGCGAGGAAGTTAAGAGGCGGACCCGTGAGCGGGAGGTCTGGGGGTTCGATTCCCACCAGGACCGTTCTTCCTGAGATTTTTTCCAGGTTTTCCTTAATCCTCATAAATGGCAAATGCCGGAGAGATACGCTAAATTTGGGCCTGGAACATTTCCTTCCTTTCAAAATAAAAAGAAAAAAAAAAAAAGGTAAACATTTTCCTTACCAATAATATAGTTTAATTGCGATTTAAAAGAAAAACCACAGATAATGTCAGAGAAGGTAAGGGTAAATATTCAAGTTATATTTGATTCTAAATTAAATTTTCACCTTGAATTAACCCCCACCTTTTCAATTTCGGTTTTCAGCCATATCCCCACTCCTAATGTTCTGATTTCCTTGATTTTCAGAAACTATTTTACTTAATTTATTTAAATGATATATACCAAGTTTCGTCGCAAAAAAATAAATATTTGTACGGTTAGTCATTTTTAAATTTTGGGTTTCAGTTAAACCCCCACTAATAATTGTCGGATTTTGCTGATTTTCAGAAACTATTTTTATTTTTATTTCAATGGCATATACCGAGTTCGTCAAGAAGAAACAAAAATTGCAGCCGCTAGAGCATTTTTAAATCTTTGCCTTAGGCTAACCCCTGCTCCCAATGGTTCAACATTGCTGGTTAACGAACTAACATTGTTTGTTCATTGATCCTTATATGCCGAGTTTCATTGACACAAAACAATATATATAAAATAAAAATAAAGTAACACTATTAACAATGTAACAAATTAACAGTAATTATAATAGTAGAAAGGATAAAACACTAAGATAAAGTCACACTTGAAATCGCTATATTTCCAACTCAAGTTCTTCTATGGCAAGAAGACAAGTATATATAATTTTTTTCATTGTAATTTTTGGTACTTGGTAAATAGAATCAACAGATATTTTAAGAATTTTTTCAAAAATCTTTTCCTGGATACAACCATGATTCCTTCTTAATTCGATAATACAATGAATTCTGCTAATGTAACTCGTCACCTTCAATTAAATCTAGGGGTTATATTTTAATAGTGACATTAAAGGATCACATTATTGGACTTTGAGGTAATTTGATCTTAGTGCAAGATTCAGCATGAACATCATAGTGGCAAAGCATGCATGCAATTCCAACAATCTTAAAAATGAACTACTAGTTTAGTGTAAGTTAGCCAAAGACCTAGATGCTGGTAGATCCAGTAAACACAAACTTCCCAACAGTCCTGTCAGATTGGGCAGATAAACACAAAAATACAACATATAGAAGGGATAGAAGGTGCTCTTTCTGGCAAAGGCAGTGTAATTTCACAACTCTACCTATTTATCTGGTTTTACCACACCCATATACCTTTTCCAATTCCTAAATTACAGCTATTACATTTTCCACACTAAGAATGGCCTTCAATGATGTGATCTACTAATGACGCTAATTACATCCATCAATGTCATGCACATCTCCTACAATTAGCCATTTCATTACAACACAATTCATTTCAGTCATAATGTTAAAATATGCTAGTTTAGTCAACTAGCTGCTTTATGTTATCTTCCCTGTTTTGGCATTTCTGAGTGGTGGCAGGAGCCTATTGACAGAATATAGGAGCCAGGTAGAAGGGGCAGGTTAACAGCTTGGAGCTGCGGAATGAAAATAGTACTGCAGTAAAATAGTTCTTGTTCAGAAAGCATCATAATACAAAGAGATATTGGTGTTTCTTAGCATAACACAGAAAATGAAATTGTATTTCAAAACAAATTTCTATTTCTTCAACATAATCATCTTTTAACATTATGCACTTAGCATAAAGTTCATAAAGGATTTCTAAGACTGTTAAAAACTATTTTTCTTGCTCTGCAAACAATTCCTCCCCCACATTACTTATCATTGCTTCATAGGATGGATATTTCTTCCATTTTAATTTCCTCTCCCTTATTTTTTGAGAGTAGTGTTTAATGCCCATTTTCACTGCTGAGACATCACAGTTGATTCCCTTTTTACCTCTGGAGATAGATAAGTCATGAATTAGATATTTGCCTTCTAGGAGTTGATAATCGAACTAGAATCCTTATGCATACTCTAACATGGCTGACGGGACTAAAACTGGCAATGGTCATTAAATTTAAAGCCTATTCATTTATTTATTTATTGCATTGCAAACAGGTACTTGTGAGTGGATGCATTGCCGCAATAAAAGCATACCTTCAGAAAATTTTCCTGGCATTTTTCCAAAATTTCTTTTCAAAGTTGGTGAGCAATTTAGAATAATATGCCTATGTCACTGTTTAACCCTTCTAATGAGTCTGTCATTACAATTTCCTATTGATTTTTGGACACAAAATTTATTTGGGCATGGCAAACCATTCCTTTGATTGTTCTTTTGTTTCCGGATACTAATAATAGATCCACAGTTACAATGCCAATGATACAAAATGTATTCTTTATTAGCTAGTGAGTTGATTTAATACTCTTATGCTTCACTTAGCATTGAATTAAACAGAACATGTTTCACAGGCTTTTGTCCACATCATCAGCTGTGAGTCGACTGCCAATTTGTTGTTGGTTGGAATGGATGGATTTGGTGTAGCTCTCATGGATATTTTATGAGCTTTTGGATTAATTTGTCTTCTGTTGGGATCTCATATTTTCTAACCTTTTTTTCATATTTAGTCGGTCCTGGTGGTATAGTGGTAACCATACTTGCCTTCTAAACCCAAGATCGCTGGTTTAATAGGACTGATGGATTTTTTTGGGCATAAAAAAAGGGAAGTAAAGCCATGGGTCACATGTCGTACATTTACAGCACATAAAAGAACCTCTAGCCTGAAAAAAGAGGCCTATGAGCAAAATTTATCAGCCGTTTCACACCGATTTAAATAGGACACTGATGACCTGAGCTGTTAAAAAGCATCTGCAAAAAAAAAAAAATATATATATATATAATAATAATAATAATAAAAAGTAGTTTTTTTGTTTAGCCAAGACATTCTTTCTTATTCACAGCAGTTGATTTTATACAGTCCTGGTTCCAGCTCATTACACATTCTATCATAACTAGAGTTAAGCACATTATTAAGGCTGAATTTGTTTACTAGGGACAAAGTAATTCCAAGCTTTCTGATTATTGTCCGAAATTTTTAGTGGCCCAAGGATAAGTAAATTTCTTGTGAACGATAATTTCTTTTCTTTCTTTTCTCTTTCTTCTTTTTTTGTTGTATCCTGTTTTAACCACTTCTCTTGTTTTAATTTCTTGATTTTTTTGTCCACAATTTCTTGGCTGTACCCATTGGTTTTTGCTGTTTGTATTATGTGAGAGTACTCATTGCTGGATTCAAATTCATTTCAGGGTATGTTAATGAGTCTATGTGCCAAGTTGTTGAGAATTGCATGTTTGTGTGCTGTGGGATTGAGACTACTGGCCTTTTTGAAATTTTCAGTCTGCAAATCCTTTCCATATATTCCAATTGCCTGTTCTTATAATCTTTATGTCAAGGAAAGGTATCATGTGTTTTTTTTCTGAAGTGAATTTAATTTCAATATCTTGTAGGTTTTGCAATTTCAAAGCATCATCCAAGTGTTTCTTAACCACCACAAAGATATCAGCTGTGCCAGACTTTAAAAATGTATGGAAATGCTTTGGTGATGTGTATTTCTAAACTACTCATATATAAATCAGCCAGAATTGGTGATAATGGATTCCCCATAGCTAAACCTCTTTCTTGTTTGTGAAATTCACCATTGAACCTGAAGAAATTCTGACTGATGCACACTTTGGTTAGTTGGATATATTCCTGAATTTCCTCATTGCTTAGTTTCAGAGACTGCAACCATTTCTGAAGGGATGTTGGAAGTTTGCATTAAGTGTGCTGGGAAAGGGTGAATTTACTTCAAAGGACATTAGAAAATCATCTTTTTGGAGAACCAAATCTTTAATTTTCTCCACCAATTCTTTGGAATTACTTACACTTTTCTCCACCAATTCTTTGGAATTACTTACACTTAAGCTATCAAACCTAGGACATTTTTGAAATCTCTTGAGCAGCCACCTTGCTAGTTGGTAGGAAGGTGTGTTTCTAAGGTAAAGTTGATTATTGGTCTCATGGGATTTCCCGGTTTATATATTTTTGGTAGGCCGTGTATTCTTACTATTGTGGCATTTTCTGCTTTTAATTTTGGTTTCTCCTTGGGTGGCATGATTGTGCTTTTATTGGTCTATGTTTGTTTATAGACTGTAAGCATTTCTTCAAAGAATTCGCTTTTATTTTCATGTATTCTTTCTCAATGAGAAGTTTTTCCATCTTTGACTTTTATTCTACTTTTTACATTATCACAATTTTGTTTCCTTGTTTGCTTATTTGTATACTATCAGTTTTTTATTAGTGATTCCAGGATTTGCTTTTGCCCTCCAAACCTAACCTTACTTTTGGCAATGTATTCAGAATCGCCTCCTCTTTTTTTTCTAACGATGTTCTTGTTGTTGTTATTTAGCATGTTAATCGCTGCCTCCAGATCTACTATATATTCCACACTGTTAGAGAAATTAACACATTTAATTAATACTCTTATACATTTAATTAATACACTTACCACTGAATTATACAGAACATGTTTCATAGGCTTTTGCCCGCATCATCTGCTGTGAGTTGACTGCTGGATTCGTTGGCACAGATAAATGAATGATATCTTTGCTGTGGTCAACAAGAAACACTGGGATGACACTTTGAAATTGCTAAACCTCAAGACAGGGAAATTATTCACTTCAGAAACAAAAACACACAGCACGATTCTTTTCCTTGATTAGGCAATAATTTGAAATTTGGAATGTGCATAAAAGATACACAAGCTGAAAATTAGTTAAAGGCCAGTAACTTCAAACCTACAGCACACAAACATGCAGTTCTCACCAGCTTAGCACATAGACTCATTAACATACCCATGAATGAGTATGAATACAGCAATGAGTACTCTCACATAATACAAACTAAAAAAACCACGGGTATGGCCAAGAAATTGAAGAAATTCAAACAGGAAAAGAGTTAAAATAGGTTATAACATTGACCGCAAAAAAAGAAACTACCATTCACAAGAAATTTACATCATCCTTGGGCCACTAAAAAATTCCAGAAAATACTCCATGAATTAGGTATTACTTTGTTCCCAGTAACAGATTCAGCCTAAATAGTCTGCTCAACTCTGGTGATAATGACAGAATCCGTAATGAGAAGAAACCAGGAATCTATAAAATTAACTGTTCCGAATGCAACAAAATATATATTGGCAAAACAAAAAGAAGCATTGCAATTAGGCTAAAGGAACACTGGAGAAACATTAGGTACAATCAGATAGATAATCAGCAGTTGCACATCACTTTCGGAGAGATAAACATGATATAGAAATGAAAGTGAAATTATTGAAATTCGTAGACAGACCCTTGGAACTGGGAATATGGGAAAACATTTTTTAAAAACAATATGAAGAAAAGGTTATAAACTTCGAGATCCCAACTGAAGACAAATTAATCCAAAAGTTCATTAAATGTTCAACAGAGCTACACCACGTTCGTCCAACCAACAACGAATCCAGCAGTTGACTCATTCCTGACAATGTGAACAAAACTGTGTAAAACATGTTCTGTATACTTAAATGTAAAATTGGAACTTAAACACAGTGAAGCCAATCATATTAATGGATATCATTGTATGATTAGTTGAACTACACACTCTTAAAGCTTCACTTACTTTTTATAAAAGTATGGAACCGGTTTCGAGAACATTTGTTCCCATCTTCAGCCATGCTAAGGTTCAACTGTCGGATCATTCGTTGAGCTGTGGGAATGTAAATTCTGCTCTGGTGGCGGTGTGATAAACTTGTAGTTTATGTTTTCATCCCCGACAATGTCGAAGTTCATTATGCTGTTTTTGTATTTGTAGATGTAGATTTTCTCCCAGGTTGCTAATTCCGTAGGTCCTTGTACTGATTTTAATAATTTTGTTTTATTTATTATGTCGTGATTTTGTGTCCAAAAATGATATGCTACTGCTGATTTCTCTATTTGCTTGTACTTTATGTTCCTGAAATGTTCCTTTAACCGTGTGCCAATGTTTCTCTTTGTTTTCCCTATGTAGATTTTTTCACATTCTGCACAGTTTATTTTGTAAATACCTGATTTTTCTTCTTGTGGAATACTGTCATTAACATTATCTATCAGCAAATTTTGAACATTAAATCTATTAATCGGTGCCAACCTGATATTAAAATCTTTAAGAATATTCTGAAATTTTTTTGTGGCCCATGGATGATATGTGAATTTTTTAAAAATAAGTTTATCTTTTTTTGCTGAAAGTGTTGTGGTTTCTTTGATATGTTTTTGTCTCTTGAATTTCTGCACCTTTTTATGTACTAGTTCTTTTTTAAAACCATTTTTAACTGCTGTTTCTTCTATTTGTTTGTATTCTTTAAAATATTCTTCTTTGCTAATTTGTAGGTTAACTAGCCGGTGTGTTAAACTGTTAATTACTGCATGTTTGTGTGCTGTAGGGTTTAAACTGTCAGCTTTGATGTGATTATCTGCATGTGTATTCTTTCTGTATATTCCAAATTTAAGTTTTTCTTGGCATTTCATTATTTTAATATCCAGGAATGGCAGCATGTTATCTGTTTCTATTTCGTATGTAAATGAAATGTTTTTATCTTGAATATTTAGAAGTTTTAAGGCATCGTCAATGAGTTTTCTGTCAACTATGGCAAATATATCATCCACATATCTGTACCATACCTTAAATATGAATGGAAACGCTGTGTTGATGTGTGTTTCAAATCTACTCATGAAGAGGTTAGCTAGAAATGGAGATAAGGGGCTGCCCATTGTAAGTCCTGCTTCTTGTTTATAAAATTTTCCTTTGAAAGTGAAAAAGGCTTGGTTTATGCAAATTTCTGTCAGTTTGATGTATTCTTTAATGTGTATATCATTAATTCCACTTGTTTTTAGCCAATCATGTAGATAAATCAGGAGTTTTTCTTTTGGTATGCTAGGAAACAGAGATTCTACATCGAAAGATATAAGAGTGTCAGAGGGGTGCAATTTTATGTCTTTAATTTTTTCTATTAACTGACATGAATTATTTATGCTCCTGGTTTGAAATTTTGGTAAAGCCTTGAATCTATTAGCTAACCATTTTGCTAAATAGTAAGAGGGAGTATTGATGTTGTTAATGATGGGGCGCATACCATTTCCAGTCTTGTGAATTTTTGGTAAACCATATAACCTAGCTATTTTAGGGTTGCTGTGTTTTATTTTGAATATTGTTTCTTTTGGAATGACTGTACATGTTTTCAGAACCTCATTGATGGAATTAACACACCTTTTCAATGGGTCTGATGGGATCGGAACATATTCTTTTTTATTTAATAAATTCAGCATTCTATTATTATAATCTTCTTTATCCAAAATTACTATTCTGTTTCCTTTGTCTGCTTTAGTATAAACAACATCTTTTTCATTTAAGGATTTTATTATATTCTTATAAGTGTTGTGTACTGCTGTATTCTTTTTAACAATGCCTTTAAAAACTTTTTCTGATTTAATTCTAACTATTTCTTTATCTTTGTTCTTCAAACCTTCAATGGCCACCTCCAAATCTACCAAATAATCCTCTATTTTAGTGGAGTATTGTACACAAGTTTTTAAGCCTTTATTTAGAAATGCTAATTCTTCTGTTTTGAAATTTTCATTAGATAGATTTTCTACATAATTCTGCTTAGGGTTTGGAGTTATCTTTGGTTTTTGATAAAGCTTACTAAATTTTCTTTTTTGATAGCTGACTTTTTTGTTTACTAGAAATTGTATATCTTCTAAGGCTGTACCAATTAAATTATCCCATATTATGCAACCTAACCTGTTTGAAATCTGTAAGTGTTTTCCGTATAGTTTAAGATCAATATCTGCCATTTTAGTGTAATGGTTTGACCTTTCAATTTGAATAACTTTTTTCTCGGCAGCTAACTGCTCGCGACTGTTGTGGTTACATTTAACGGTTTTTCGGACGAACTTTGGACACACTTTATGTTTTAGGCAGCGGTTTAAAAAATTAATATCTGCAGAAATGAGTCGGCTTTTTTCTTTTAATTTTATATACTATTTAATGTCCTTTTTTAAGTTGTTAAAATTGCAGTTGAAGTTATTTAGGTTATTGTTTGTGAATTCCATCTTATCGTCGTCGTAAAACGAATTAATGCGGGTCGTTGTTCCTACGGCTCGAAGGCCTATTTATTACTTAAATGTAAAATTGGAACTTAAACACAGTGAAGCCAATCATATTAATGGATATCATTGTATGATTAGTTGAACTACACACTCTTAAAGCTTCACTTACTTTTTATAAAAGTATGGAACCGGTTTCGAGAACATTTGTTCTAAAACTTCTAAATATTCAAGATAAAAACATTTCATTTACATACGAAATAGAAACAGATAACATGCTGCCATTCCTGGATATTAAAATAATGAAATGCCAAGAAAAACTTAAATTTGGAATATACAGAAAGAATACACATGCAGATAATCACATCAAAGCTGACAGTTTAAACCCTACAGCACACAAACATGCAGTAATTAACAGTTTAACACACCGGCTAGTTAACCTACAAATTAGCAAAGAAGAATATTTTAAAGAATACAAACAAATAGAAGAAACAGCAGTTAAAAATGGTTTTAAAAAAGAACTAGTACATAAAAAGGTGCAGAAATTCAAGAGACAAAAACATATCAAAGAAACCACAACACTTTCAGCAAAAAAAGATAAACTTATTTTTAAAAAATTCACATATCATCCATGGGCCACAAAAAAATTTCAGAATATTCTTAAAGATTTTAATATCAGGTTGGCACCGATTAATAGATTTAATGTTCAAAATTTGCTGATAGATAATGTTAATGACAGTATTCCACAAGAAGAAAAATCAGGTATTTACAAAATAAACTGTGCAGAATGTGAAAAAATCTACATAGGGAAAACAAAGAGAAACATTGGCACACGGTTAAAGGAACATTTCAGGAACATAAAGTACAAGCAAATAGAGAAATCAGCAGTAGCATATCATTTTTGGACACAAAATCACGACATAATAAATAAAACAAAATTATTAAAATCAGTACAAGGACCTACGGAATTAGCAACCTGGGAGAAAATCTACATCTACAAATACAAAAACAGCATAATGAACTTCGACATTGTCGGGGATGAAAACATAAACTACAAGTTTATCACACCGCCACCAGAGCAGAATTTACATTCCCACAGCTCAACGAATGATCCGACAGTTGAACCTTAGCATGGCTGAAGATGGGAACAAATGTTCTCGAAACCGGTTCCATACTTTTATAAAAAGTAAGTGAAGCTTTAAGAGTGTGTAGTTCAACTAATCATACAATGATATCCATTAATGTTCTGTATAATTCAATGGTAAGTGGAGCATAAGAGTATTAAATCGACTCACTAGCTAATTACGAGTAAATTAATTGCTTCACTGTATTAGTTCCGACATGAAATTAATTTTAAATTTAAATGATACATAATGTTGGAAGAATTATCTTTAAATTGACAAATAATAGACTAGGAAGTGGTCATTCTGAGTTGGTTCAACCCTTTTAACTCACCCCAATTTTCATTCTCAATACAGTACTTCTTAATTAGACATTTTGGGAACCACATAGTGATTTTTCTCATACCCAAATCAAGATTTATGTTGTTAAAGACATATTCACAGATGTTCAAATTTTCTGGTAATCATTTCAGCCCAATTCATTGATCCTCCAAAATCATACTGCACACAACATCATAATTTTCAGCAGTAAGCACAGAAATGGGCCTTCCTAAACAACGGTTTTTCCTCTCTTAAACTCCACAACCCAATTTTTTTTTATGGTCATGAATGAAAAACAATGATCCTTTAATATATACATAATATTTGCATAAAATTCTTTGCCAGACAAACCTTTTTATTTATACAGAATGTTCCCAATAAGATGGCATCTCTAATGAGGAACTGTACTTTACAAAGATATTAGGCAGCTAAAAAATTAGCCAAGAGGGAGAAAACAAAAACAAACAGCAAATAACAAACTTAAAAGTAGCTGGTGTGGATTGCAAAATTACTCAATCAGGTATTTGACTTATGTGCATCCTAGAATTGATTAAGTTAATATAGGTCTTCAAAAGTAAACACCATATATGTGTGAATCTATTGTGCACCTTTATTCAAGATTGAATAGCATATTCGATTCCAGTGCAAATCTGTTCCATAGTTCACTTCATTCAAATTTATTACTACACTATAATGCATTGTTGAAATCCTTGACTTCAACACATTTATTCTTGGCCTATTATTGAATAGAGTGTTTGAATAGTAGGTAGTCAAGAAATGGAGGGCAAACAGAGTAGAACATCTTTGACGTTACTTTCAAGTGTAAAATAATTCTTTATGCTGAAAAATGGTAAATAGAAAGGCAAAGAGAGAGTTCAATGTAGCTGAAAGGAATGTTCGATTGTGATGACAACAGAAATTGCAACTATAGCTAGTAGGAAGAAATGCACTGGTCCTTGCAAAGGAAGACATCCTGACATTTATGAAAAAGTTTTGAAATTTGTACATGAAAGGAGAAAGAACGGGCAACCTATGACTAGTGACACCATAAGAAATAACTTTTTCTTCTTTGACCTATGCCAACTGTCCTGGCACCAGCATGAGTGATGTTCTGATCATTTTATGAAATGGACACGCTATCTCTAAGACGATGTACAACAATATGCAAAAATATTTTTTTTGATTTCAAGTTTCAAATTTGGGATGCATTTTACACTCAATGGAGCAATAGATTCGTGTAACTATGGTACTTTATCATCGAACATTACAAAATTTTCCCTTATTTACTTTAAAATCAACTACTTACGATCAACAATATTGAAAAAACTATTTACAAAACAAAATACATGCAGCTATGATAACCATTTTCAGTTCTGTTGATGAGAAGGGCCCCAGGCTAAGAACTTCCTAACACATCCTCGTATCTCATACTTCATTCTCCATATTACAAAATGGCATGAAGGTAAGTATTACAATTTTCTAATGCTTGGTTGCAGATGGGATCAATGTGTAAGTTTTACCATAATTTTGACTGCAGTGTTTCCTGGGGTTTACAACATGCATGGCAAAAATACAGAAATAAATAAATGGAAAATAATATAAAAAACTGAAAAAATTCAATATTTATTAAAAGTTTAAGAAATTATACAGCAGAAAATACTTTATAAAATGTTTTGCTCTTTAGATATAAGATGACATAGGGTAACTTCAAATATCATTGTTGCTGATAACAACTGAAAGAGAAAAGAAAAGAAAAAATTAGTAACTATCTCAAAAAATAATTATTAAGTTTTTCAAATATTTAGTCAATTCTGCTCCAACTTGGATCAGTGTCTCACAATAAGTATGACAGATGTTCAATAAAGAATGATCTTAATTTTTTTACAGGAGTAATTTTGCGTGCTAAATTATTACTTTACAATATTTTGTCACCTTAATGCATAATGTAGAAATGGTATTAATTCATTGTTACCACTTGCAGTTCCCATCTGTGAGAGGTGTGCAAGTTGAAAATGTTCAGTTTCAACTACAGCAAAATGGAGATGATGTGCAGGAACAATATGCAGTTCTGAAATTTTTACTGTTTGGACAAATCTTTAGCTGAGGCTCATGCAATGTTAAAGGAGGCCTAAGGAAAATTTGTTTTTCCCTAAATTGTTTAAAATGAAAGGCAATAAATTTCAAAGCATGATGGACATGGGGCCTCAATTTTGCTCTCAACGGAAGAAAACAATAAAATCTCTGCTGTCACTGTGAGAGAGGATTGCAGTGTAACATTACGAACTCTTTCAGAAATTCTGAATTTTTTTTACCGGGGGCCACTTACATGTTGGTAACTGAAAAGTTGCACATGAGACAAGTTTTAATGTGGTAGGTTCCAAGACAGCTGATTCCCAAACAAAAGCACATTCAGATGCAGGTTTGCATGCAGTTAAAAGATATGGAGTATCTCTCAAACATAATTGCTACTGATGATCCTGAGAGCACATAATAAAGTATATGTAGAAATGTCCATCATTACACACACACAAAAGTGCTTACTTCTGTTGGAAAGTTGTGATGATTTCATTTTTATATATTAGTAATTGTTTATCAACTAGCCATATCTGTGCATGCAACTGTTAAAGATGTCCTGAAAATTCTATATATGGCCACATTTCCATGCAACAAGCTGCACTTCCCAAATGTTGCAGAATATCCCATAAAAACAATATGAAAAGCATCCCTCATCCTCTCTATAGTCCAGATTTAGCCCTGAATGATTTATTTACTTTTTGCATGAAGACTGTGGAAGCAATTTCTGAAGGATCTATCAAAAAATGGTTTCTAGCATGTCTTTGAAGGCTGGGAACAGGTCCATTGCATAGATCATGGTCTACTTTGAGAAAGATCATTACAATTATGAATAAAGCTACTTGTCAAAAAGTATCATTCTTCATTAAACAGCTTTTGGGGGGGGGAAAGAAAAGAAAAGAAATGAAAAAGGAAAGAAAGAACAACAATAAGAAGATTTATTGTTGCTGTGAATGTTAAAAGAAAGGGCATTTTTAAACAAAACAAAGAAAAAATTTTAAAACAATTTAATAGGTGTCTACCTAAATCATGTTTTGAAATAAATTTTTTCAAAATTATTATTTAGAATTTATAAACATTTCAAGAAATTTCAAAAAAGAAAGATGAGAATGTCTTAGCAGAAGATCAAATTTAATTTATTATTAACATTGGAGAAGTGTAGTAGTGGTATTCTGATCATGCCTGGCTGATAAAGCACACAACTGGACTATTACTTTTACTAAGAATTCTTAAAGAAAGGTAGATACAATCACATTCAGCAATGTCCAGTCATTTCTACCAACTTGTCTATTTATGAAAAAATGTTGGAAAGCAACGTTTCATTCTGAACAAGTATTTCTAAAAAGTGTTCAAGAAACTAAATATACTAACATTGTTTTGTATCCATCTTATTGAATGATTGACATCTATAAAAGCATATATATTCATGAGTTCAAACAAATGACTCTATAAACATAAGACAGGGCCAAAATCACATTTAAGCATTATATTGCAATGATACCAACATATTTGAGAAAGGAGTTAAATACAGTGGAATAAACATCTACAAACTACCACGAGAATTAAAGAATGCTGGAGTCATAGCTTGAAATATTAGAAGAAAGAATACATGAATAAGTAACTTGGAAAATAATGAGTTAAAACTAAACACAAATAAAACTAAATAATAAGAATACTAAACAAGTCTCCTAAATCTATATATATACATATACACACACATAAATATTTAACTTACAATAAACATGTAGAAATATCCATAACAAAATTAACTCTGAATTATATCTACTTCAGACATTTATCAAAATATGCAAATATATGCATTAAAAACTGCATATTATGGAATAATTTATAATTTATTTACATTTAAAATTACGGAATAGAAATTTGGGGAGCAACTACTTTAAAAAACATGAATGGATTTAATTACATTGAAAATTGGAACTTGCACAGTGAAGCCAACCATATAATTGATATTATTGTATGATTTAGTTGAACTACACAATCTTAATGCTTCACTTGTCATAATATACAGAATCAGTTTTGAGAGCATTTCCTTCTCATCATCACATAGGCTAAAATTCAACTGTCCAAAAATTTGTTAAGTTGTGGGAATGTGTATTCTGCTCTGGTGGTGGTGCGATAAACTTGTAGTTTATGTTTTCATCCCCAACAGTATATTTGTATTTGTAGATGTAGATTTTCTCCCAAGTTGCTAGTTCTGTAGGTCCTTGTACTGATTTTAATAATTTGCTTTATTCACTAAGTTGTGATTTTCTTTTGAAAATGATATGCTACTGCTGATTTATCCATTTGCTTGTATTTTATGTTCCTGAAATGTTCCTTTAACCACGTGCCTATGTTTCTCTTTGTTTTTTTCCAATAAAGACTTTTTCACATTCTGCACAATTTATTTGTAAATACCTGCTTTTTTTCTCTTGTGGAATACTGTCATTAACATTGTCTATCACTAGGTTTTTAACATTAAATCTGTTAACTGGTGCCAAACTGATATTAAAATCTTTTAAGAATATTCTGAAATTTTTCGTAGCCCATGGATGATATGTGATTTTTTGAAAATTAGTTCACCTTTTCTTGCTGAAAGTGTTATGGTTTCTTTGATATGTTTTTGTCTCTTGAATTACAACAAATACAAATAGAAGAAACAGTGGTTAAAAATTGTTTAAAAAAGAACTAGTACACAAAAAATTTTAAGAATATTCTTGAAGATTTTAATATCAGGTTGGCACCAGCTAACAGACTTAATGTCAAAAACCTAGTGATAGACAATGTTAATCACAGTATTCCACAAGAGAAAAAAGCATATATTTACAAAATAAATTGTGCAGAATGTGAAAAAGTCTTCACGGGAAAAAACAAAGAGAAACATAGGCACGTGGTTAAAGGAACATTTCAGGAACATAAAGTACAAGTAAATGAAGAAATCAGCAGTAGCATATCATTTTTGAACACAAAATCACAACATAGTGAATAAAGCAAATTATTAAAATCAGTACAAGGACCTACAGAACTAGCAACTTGGGAGAAAATCTACATCTACAAATATAATGAACTTCGACACTACTGGGGATGAAAACAAACTACAAGTTTACCACACCACCACCAGAGCACGATACACATTCTAACAGCTTAACAAATTTTCCAACAGTTGAATTTCAGCCCGGCTGATGATTAGAATGAAATGTTCTGGAAACGGTTCGTAGGTTATGACAAGTAAGTGAAGCATTAAGAGTGTGTAGTTCAACTAAATCATACAATGATATCAATTATATGAATGGATTTACTCATCCCTGATCATCCCCTTTGGTCTGGTGGTAAACATTTGCAACTGCTAATCCAGAGGTTCTGGATTTGAATCCCAGTCAGGTCAATAAGGATTATTTTTCAGAATTTTTTTATGCTGAGAAGATGAATTCCAGATAGCTTTAAGATGCCAAGAACTTTCAGCTCATTTGCACCCACATTAATTCATTTTATTCTTTTCTACAGACACCTATAGTATTAAGCCCACTCAGACATTGACAAACGACCATTGCAATCAAAGCAATAATAAACCAAACATAAAAAAAAATACTCATCTTACAAAAAATGTAGTAGATGCATATATAATATAGATAATCGACAATCCTACAAGGACACTTTATAAAACAAGACACATTAACTGTTATGTCATGTGTATAGCCATGTGCCTATGTTTCTTTTTGTTTTTCCAAAATAGACTTTTTCACATTCTGCACAATTTATTTGGTAAATACCTCTCTTTTTGGCTTCACTTACTGGAAATTTACTCAGAACATGTATCTTTCTCCACATCTTCTCAGCTGTGGAAGAAGGTCCACAAAATGTATTCTGAGTACATTTCCAGTAAGTAATGCCCAAAAAGAGGCATTTAAATATTTTGACTCAGAAGAGATTATTAATGCACGCTTCACTGTTAGATTTCTAAATTTAATATTATTATTACTATTGTATTAATTGGTATTTTATTCATACTCATTGCAATTGATTTTATTTTTTGTACATACATATAAAAAGTATTACTTTGCACTAATTTGAATTTTATTTTATATATCTATCACTACTGATTGTTCTAATTACTCCAGCCAACAAATTTAATTTTTTTTTTTTCCCCGTAGCTGATTTGAAACATAATGATCCTACCTAAATTTGTGGTGCTGAATTCAGTGGAAAACCCCATTTTTTCTATCAGGTAACATTTCCTACATACATATAACACTACAACGTGGGTGACCTTAATGGTTTTAAATGCATAAAAATAATTACAGTTACAATTAATAATAATGCAAATTTACCTGATTTTCATTTGCAGAATTCAATGAAAAAATCACTTTTTCTCTACGAGGTCACAGTACTTATGATGTACAGCATAATTTTAAAAAAACACTACTGGCCAACATTGACATAATTATATACACATAAGAAATGCAGACTCAGAACTAAGTAGTGTTTTTCTAGTTCATATATATGTAGACTTGATGCAAAAAGATCTAAAATTTAGTTCACAATATAGTTGCAATTTTATTCTTTATTTTGTTTTAACAAGTGCTCTTCTTTTTATGGTGTTTCATCTTCCCTAAGAAGATATCAACAATAGTCACCCACCAGTGCCTTGATAACGCTGTTCCATAGTATGGATGTCATGGTGTAAATGTAAAAAGTAAATTTTAAGTCACATTCCACACTCAAGTTCTTGTAGTTTTCCAAAAGATCATTCACTAAGGAAACATAGTTATCACCTTTCCTGTTGCTTAGAAAGCAATTAACAATTATTATTTGAAAGAGGACCAAGCAGCTAATTTGAGATTTATCAAAGGTTGGATCTTTCAATTGTTTTCTGATTTGTGGTCCAACAAATATGCTTCTTTCAGCTTTGGTTAACTCAATTTAGGAAATCTGTGTTTCAAATGATTGAAGGCATGACATTCTTTATCCAGAGCTTTCATGAAATTTTCAGTAGGCCTAACTTGATAAGGAGAGGCAAATGATTTTATTGCACTCAACTGATGGAGTGCTTTTCTTTCCCCAGGAACAAATGATTCTCTCTTGGCCATTCCTTGACTTTATAATGATGTCTCAGTTGTCCCACAGGCATAAAACACAGCAGTATTTTGTGAACCCACCTGTAAATCTGTAAGCAGTGCAACAAATGACCTAATGACCTATGACGCAGTCTGTGTACACAATTCTTGCTTGACTGCACACAATTCTTGCTTATGACGGAAGAATGCCAACTTACAAATTATGGTGAGTCAGAGGCATAATGAGAATAATACCTGCACCCCAACATTTTGCTGTTAAATTTTGGAAAAAAATATGAGGGGATTATTCACTTATATACAGTATATTTTTCTTTTTCTGTATAATCACCTCCAGAACTATTGTCAATCTGGCAACTGCACTGGATAGGTTTTTTCTGATTCCCACCTTGAGTTCTATTCTATAGAATTCATAATCTTCCCAGATTGGCAGAAGGTCCTGGATATCAATATTTTGTTCAGAACATGATACTTTATAAAGTTTGGTCTGAAACCAATAGAAACATTTTGGTCAACTTATTGATTCAAGAAAAATGTATTTAAATTTGCACATAGTTTTCCCCATGTGCCAAGGTGGTTTCAATGGAAACTTTGTCCTTTACTCAGTCCAATGAACCAAACAAAGTCATAAGAATGAAAAAGGAAAATTTACAGTATATGCAAAAGAAAAAATTGAATTTGGTGGATATGCCTCTCCTATTCAATGCTTCAGCTGCTGTGTATGCAAGCAAATTTGTAATTGGGAGAAATAAATTCATTAATAGTCAAAACAAACAAGCCTTTATACTACGTCAACTAATGAAAAAATTTGAGATATTGACTTTAATTTATATGCCTAAAACTTAACAGCTAAATTGCCGACTAACTGAAATGGGAAACTATAGAGAACTAAGAACTATGTAGACATTTTGATCAAACCCGGATCATTGGTTAACATACCTATACTCTCAATACATCACAGAAACAACAAATGAAATTCACAATTTAACTTTAAATCCAGTAAATTACTAACCTCTTAGGCAGCTGAAACCCGGAGAGCATAGTGCAGATCATCACGACTCACATTCAGCATGATTTCTTGGTAAATGTCATGACTGGAGTGCTTCAGTATTAACAGACGAGCACTACTAAGGGCAGCACAGATCTTTAGCATTTCTGTCACTGACGGAACTTTCACACCTGCAGGTAAATCACATTACCATTTACTGAGCATTGCATACCTGATGTCAATTACAACAAAGGTTGCTAAATAAGTTTTGAAATAAATCAAAATTTACATAGGCATACCTTAAATTGATATCACAATATTTTCTTCATTGACAAATGGAGAGCCTTTGGTTGTTATATATTTACTTGCTTAGTGACTCTCTCTCTCTCTCTCTCTCTCTCTGATCAAACTAATATTTTAGCTTCACTCAACAACAGTATAGGATTTAACAGTAAACAAACTTCAATAGAGCTGTGTTTAAATGGAATGTAATGAAGAATAAGTTGCAATGCTGTAAGGGCCAAGCAATTAAAAAGTAATAAACATAAGGATAAATGCACCCATATTCCTGACAGCAGATGATTAAAAACATAACAAAATTTAAAAACTTACATACATAAAGAAGATTTAGACAAAATTTTAAAAATAAGCATTAAACCTGTCATCATACTAACCGACCCATTACAACATAAATATTAGCAGGAAACTAAATCTGGATACAATGGTCCCCAAGAACAACCTACCTAAGGTATTAAGATTGATTACTTAGTACACTAAACAACTATTATCTGACTGATACATGGTGTATAGTATATACAGATGGATCTGTCGGTCCTGGTGGTGTAGTAGTTATCATACTTGCTTCCTAAACCCAAGATTGCAGGTTCGAACCCGGCCAGGACCAATGGATTTTTTCAGCCACAAAAATCCTAAGTATTGCTTCCTTCTGAAGGGAAGTAAAGCCGGGGTCCCGTGTCGTACATTTACGGTACAAAAAAGAACCTCAAGCCTGAAAGAGAGGCCTCTGAGCAAAATTAGTCGGCCATTTCACACCCTGAGTTGAATGGGACGCTGATGACCTGAGATGTTAAAGAGCGTCCATAAACAAATGAATCAAAAAAAAAAGTGGATCTCTAAAAATGGAGAAGCACGCTTTGGAATATACTATGAAGAATTCTTTCAATACACCTTTGGGACAGTATGGCCATCAGAGCAGCTTTATAAAATCTACTGTATAGATCTATCATAAATAAAAGGATGGTTATCTTAAGTAACTCTAAGTAGCACTACAAAGTATAATGAATTACAGCCAACACACACTATAAATGCAATAAGCAAATTTATCATACAATGCAGTTCAAAAGTACAGAAATACAATGATCCCGAGCCATGTGGGAATGAAGGGAAATTTGATTGATAATACTTTAGCAAAAAAAGGAGCCACCATAAAATTAAAACCATCTTTTGAACTACAACTTTTTTCTAAATTGAAACTTATAAAAAGATCAATATCTGAACAAGAATAACAAAATATCAAACAAAAACTTAAAAGTAAAACCATATGAAGATAAAAATATTTTCAAACATCTTTAATTGAAACCTCCCCCCCCTCCAAAAAAATGGGAGTTGCCCGAATCTGCTTAATTGTCAGCTGTCAGAATATCTCTTTAAAATGAAATTAATCAATCACAGCTACTGTCCATTGTGTAAGAATGTGAATACAATCCTAAACAAAAATATTACTGAAATGCATTCAACTTGATAGCAATAAATAAATAAAAAATAATTTAAAACCTCTTTATTGGGAAAATGGAGAAAAAATGACAAATATCAGCATCCCCAATGGCACTAGCAACCAACCATATTTAATTACATGCTATCTCAAGTATAACTTGAACTCCTGTTTTCTATAAATGTTACAAAACAAGAGAGTTGTTCAATAAATAATGATCAACTTTTTTACAGGCATAATTTTTGTGCTAAAATTTTACTTTATAGTATTTTGTAAATTAATGCTTAATGGTGGTATTAATTTCATTATTATTACTTGGTTCCCAGTTTTGACAAGTGACATGCAATGAACAATATGCTCCTCTGAAATTCTGCTTTCATCTCAAGGTTTATGCAATGTTACAGAAGGCCTATGAAGAGTTTGTTCTTTCCTATAGCACAGGTCAAAGATAGTTTTTAAAATGTTTAAAGAAGAGAGCCAATCAACTTCAAAGGAAGGTGGATGCAGCCCTCTGGTTTTGCTCTAATGGAAGAAAGCATTAAAATTACTGTTGTCATTTTAAGATAGGATTGGGAAATAACATTAAGAACACATTAAAAAATTCTGGAAATTTGATTTGGTTCCCACCCCATATATTGGTAACTGAAAAGCTGCACATGAGACGTGTTTGTGCACAGTGAGTTCCAAGACTGTTGATTCCCGTTTGAGTGCTCATTTGTATGCAATTGAAGATGTGGAGTTGCTTTCAAAGGTAATCAATGTTGATTTTTTTTAACAGTGTTTAATGCCCATTTTAACTACTGAGGCATTAGTGATTCGTGAAATGAAATGATTAATTGGGAAAAGACTTTTTTTAAGGAAGGTGTTCTAAGCCTAAGTTTCAGTTAACTCCCTGGCATTTGCCATTTATGAGGACTGAGGAAAATCTGGAATAAACCTCGGTCAAGAACAACGGTACAGATGGGAATCAAACCCCAAACCTCCTATTCATGAGTTTTTGCCTTAATGACTTCGGCCACCTATGGCAGTATCATTATTCACGAAACCACTTTTGCTTCTACTGGGAAAGTAATGCTGATATGATTTTTCATTTTTCAAGGAATGGTTTACCAGCATGTCATACCTGCATACACAACTGTACAATATTGCAAAGATGTCTGAAAACTCTGCAAGGATGACTCAAGTTGGTTGAAGATGGACAGGATGTCTCTTCCAAACTGGTCCCACCGTATTTAAAAGTGAAGCATAAGAGTGTGTTAGACGACAGATTAATTATAATTTACATTTAACAAGCTTCAGTGTGTGAGTTCCAACAGAATTTTTTAAAAATGTTTTATTTTTCCAAAGTTCATAAATGAACTACATTTCTGTGTAACCATCTGAATGCTGCACCATGATCTTGCATAGCCACACATTGCAAATGTTGCTGAATATTTCAGAATAATCAAAAAGTATACCCCTCACACTCCATATAGTCCAGATTTAGCAGTTTTTTTTTTCTTTTCCCCATTCACCTTGATGGGAGGCATTTATTATCAACAGAAGCAGTGGTGAATGCTTTGGAGGTGATTCTGAAGGACCTGTACAAAATAGTTTCCAGCATGTCTTTCAAGAATTGGCAGAAATGCTGGAACAGATTCACTGCATCCAACCAGCGATACTTTGAGAAAGATCATCAAAATGAGTAAAGTATGTTATCAAAAAAAATTATGATCATTATTTATTAAACAACTCTTGTATATAATTAAAAGTTTTACTTGCCATTAAATGTACAAATGGACATCATTTGATGATGAACTGCTTGGAATGAAACTTCATCCAATCCAGAACACTGCATTTTTGTTATAACCGCCCTGAGGAAATGCTGTTCTATAATGCTGCGATTCCTGTAGACATAAAATTTCATTATTTAAGTTTTTTGCAATGAAAAACATCTGACATCATGTCGGTTCACAACATGTTTGGGTTTAAGCTGCCACATTCATGCATATCTTAAGGAAAAAATGTGAAATGCACATTAAAAACAATGGCAGTTTGGTATGCATAGTTTAAAGGTATACAATGAGAATAACCTGCAAATACAGATATCAGACAATGTACCTGATCGTCCTGACAGTTGCAGATGTACTCATTTCTTGCACAGCTTCATCCACATGTTGCATACAAACCAAGTTTGCCTTGCCCTCTGCCAATTCTGTGGCTCGCCTGCAGATGTCTAATGCTCGTCTTGCATCTCCAGACACTGCTGCTACTTTCCTAAATATAGAAATTGCACAATCAACCACAAATAACAAAACTATGGAAAATGATATCCTGATACACTGTAACAAAATAATAAGTTGTTTTGCCTTTCTTCCAAACTTACATACCAATTAAAATTTTTTAAAAATTGTAAAAACTTTAAAATTCATATGGAACTAACACCGTGAAGCTCACATGAATTAAATCTGTCCACGGCCGAAGATGGAGATAACATATCTTTGAAACTGTTTCCGGATATTTTTAAGGTTAGTGAAGCATGAAGAGTGTTAGACGACAGCTTTAATTAATTTACATACCAATGTTGATCCTGCCTTGCAAACTTCCTGAGTAAAAGAATTAATCTTTATCGATTAGCCTTTGTACAAACATTTGAGCATTTACAGCTATGTGATGCAGCATTTATTGCCCACTTGAAACGTAGATTGATATAAGCAAATGAGATGCATAAATAACATACAAGTCATAAAGTTACTGTCACTAAAATATGCAATGAGAATGCTAGAAGCAAAAATTCTACTGACACTAACATTACATGGGAACATCTGATAGAATACCAACACAAAAGCACAGAAAATCTCCAGGCAAAATTTCTGAAGCAAGTGACACATTTCTTGAAACACACATCCTCAAGATTTAATGCTAACATCTATCGAGTACATCCACAACAAAGGCAGTGGCAAATAACCTACAGTGCTCACAGAAATTAAAACTCTGGATGACATCAGATATTGCCTGGAAAAGTTCTTTAAAAACTCTGTGTTGTCTTTCCCAGCAAACTTGAATTTCTTATAACTACATAAGAGTGGCTATGAAATTATTAAAGTTAAAATCCAATATAATTATATTGGTGCAAGTATTTAAACTGGGTGTCCCCATACCCAATACTGGAGTTCTGAAAAATCCAATCTGCTTCATAAGGAACTATTTCATGACCAAAAAATATTAATGTAGTTCAGAGTTGATAAATAAAAGGTCCATTTTTTTTATGATTTTTTTTTTATTTCAATCCTTGTTCTAATGATTTGTGGACACTTCTCCCTGGCACAATGATATTGTAGCAGAGTTCTTAGGCGAGTATGCCCAGAGGTCACCACTATGTTGTCCCATTAGAAATGGTGAATATATATTTATTATTTGGTTTACTTAAGAATGTTCTTTCACATCTTTGGTCATTAGTGTCCCATTCAATTCAGAGCTGAAGTGGTCCATAAATTTTCCTTAAGATGTCTCTTCTTTCAGATTTTAGGTTCTTTTAAATGTCCTAAATCTACAAAATGAGACCAATGCCTTTACTTCCCTTCCAAAGTAAGTCATATTTAGGTAACCTTTTTGCCCTAAAAATCCAGAGTTTGAACCAGCAATCTTGGGTCTATGAGGCAAATATGGTTATCACTAGACCACCAGAATTGATGCTGAAAGTGATATGTTATTATGCACTTGAGGGGCCCTTAAACCTATGGGCATTAAAAGCATAGTCTGTAAAGATGAATGAAATTAATTAATGATGGTACAAATGAGCCCAGTCTTGGGACCTTAAATCTATTCTGCATTCACCTTATCAGTATAAGGGCAAACTCTGAAGAAAAAAAAACCTTAGCAGACAGTTTGATTTGACTGGGAACTGAATGCAAGGCCTCCATATTTGTAGTTACAAATGCTACCACTAGGCATTTTTGAGGAAATGTAGTCTTTTATACATGCAATTCATCATTTTGCTTAATTAACTGTGAAGACATGTAATTCTGCATTTTCCCTGAAAGTTTGTATGATAGCACATACAGCAAATGTTTCTCTACATGCAATTTGAGGTATGGCTCACTGGAACTCCTTGATCTAAAACCAGTGATTATTAACTAAAAATGTTAACTGGAACATTGCATAGTGAAGCTGAAATCATTATATGACTGAGTAACACTAACACTCCTTTACTCCACTTACTTGTTTAAAATATGTAAAACTGGTTTCACAAGCCCTTCGTCTGCATCGCCAGCTCATTGTCTGATGGAGATGTGATGAACTTACAGTTTGTTTTCATTGCCTGAAGTATCGAAGTTTGTTAAACATCTTTATACTTGTAAATGTACATTTGCCCCCATTTTGCTAATTCTGTAGGTCCTTATATGTTGTGGTATTCTGTCCAGAAATGAGATGCAGCTGCTAATTTCCCCAACAGCTTGTATGTTCTTTTAACCATGTACCTATGGTTCTCTTTGTTTGTCCAATGTAGATTTTTTCATATTCTGCACAACTTATTTTATACGAAATACATGCTTTTTTTCTCTTGTGGGATACTGTCATTAACATTGTCAATCAAAAGATTTTTAACGTTAAATCTGTTTACAGGTGCTAACCTAATATTAAAATCATTAAGAATATTCTGAAATTTTTTGTTGCCTATGGATGATATGCAAATTTTATTTTTCAAATTAGCTTTATCTTTTTTTGCTGAAAGTGTCCAGGTTTCTTTAATAAGTTTTTGTCTCTTGAATTTCTGTACTTATTTTGTGTACTAGTTCTTTTTGAAAACCATTTTTAACCAATGTTTTTTCTGTAAATATAATTAATCTGTCATCTAACACAATTATTCTTCACTTAATTTTAAATACGTGGGATCGGTTTCGAATACACATCCTCTCCATCTTCAACCAACCTGACGACTGGTATGAGAAACTAACATCTATGAGAACCTGTGGCTCCATCCTGGTGGTGTTTTTTCTTTATAAACTGGAAATTGGTATTACATTCTCCTATTATGTCGAAATTCATAAGATGATTCCTTTGTTTATGAATGTAAATCTTTTCCCATGTGTCCAATTCTATATGTCCGTGTGCTTCTTTTAGTAGCTTTATTTCTTTTTATGTAGCGATTATCTTTCCAAAAATGGTGTGCCACTGCTCACCTATCAATCTGTTTGTGCTTAACGTTCCTGAGCTTTAACAGTGTTCTTTTTAGTTTTTCCAACATAACATCCAAGGAACATCTCAGGAACGTTAACCACAAACAGATTGATAGGTGAGCAGTGGCACACTATTTTTGGAAAGATAATCGCTACATAAAAAGAGAAATAAAGTTACTAAAAGAAGTACACGGACGTATAGAATTGGACACATTGGAGAAGATTTACATTCATAAACATAGGGATCATCTTATGAATTTGGACATTATAGGAGAATGTAATACCAATTTCCAGTTTATAAAGAAAAAACACCACCAGGACGGAGCCACAAGTTTTCATAGATGCTAATTTCTCATACCAGTCGTCAAGTTGGTTGAAGATGGAGAGGATGTCTCTTCGAAACCAGTCCCACCATATTTAAAAGTAAGTGAAGCATAAGAGTGTGTTAGACAACAGATTAATTATATTTACATTTAACAAGCTTCACTGTGTAAGTTCCTACAGAATTTTTTAAAAATGTCTTATTTATCAAAAGTTCTTAAATGAATGTTTTTTCTATTTGTATTCTTTAAAATATTCTTCTTTGGACCTACAGAATTAGCAAAATGGGAGAAAATCTACATTTACAAGTATTACTGAACTTTGACACTTCTAAGGATGATCATCATACCTCCAACAGAGAGATTACACATTACCAAAGCATAATGGTTTATCCTCCAGCCGACAATGAGCTGATGAGGACAAAGGGTTTGTGAAACTGGTTCTATATATTTTAAACAAGTGAAGCAAAAGAGTGTTAGTTCGATCATACAATGACCTGTGATTATTATTTTACCTCCTTAAACACACCAAAGAATAATATCTCTCAAGATATTAATTCATTTCTGAAAGAAAATTAAAGATTACTGAATAAAAGCAAATGCCAAAAATGCAAAGAAAATGAAGGCTTATAAACATAATTTTTACAGTTATTCTACAGTTGTAAGTTTAAGCATATGCCTCAAGGTGCATGAACTTAATCCCCCATGCTAATGATTCATAGACATCTGTATTTACAATACGTTCTTGTTCAGAGAATGACTCACCTGGCAACCAGCTCTATGGCATCTGGGTCAAATGCAGTTAAACCTTTAAGTCTCTCCATCACTATAGTCATTAACTGCTGGAATGTGTAAGGGTGAAATGTTACTCTTGTCAGGCCCTAAGAAAAGAACATAAATACATCAATAACATATATCTCTAGCATTCGAATCATCTTTAACCTACTTGTCTACAAGAGTCAGGACTTCTGCAACAAATTTGGAAAGCTGGATCTCACATTTAAGAACAGATTTTGTTAAATAATCTTTGTTCTTTCATGCACTGTTTAGAAGTTGTGTATAGTGCCAAAGTTAACATATGTGATATTGACTCATCCTTGCTGTGTAACTCTTATCTATGAGCAGCAATATGCAAGTATTAATTGAGGATGGATTTCTGTACTTATATGATGATATGTTACAGAGGGGAAAGAAAATGGCAAAATTCTTACACTATTTTCTTTGGGAGCATATGTAGGGTATCATGTACATGACATGACCTGAGTCAGCAAATATTTGCTGCTTTTGATCAATTGTAATACAGTAATGAAATGTTTGCCAAAGTCTGATGGACACTGCAATGGTGTAGTAAATATAACCAGTTTCAGGGAGACACTTTGAAAATCTTCTGTAAACTTTCCCAAAGGAATTTACAGAATAAATTAATACATTCCTGTCACAACTATTAAATGTCACTAACATCTATGCTTCCTTTGATTATGTATACCTCCTAAATAACGTGTCAGATAACATAGGTTGTTTAACAAAAATTGTTCCTCAATGTAAAACTTTTTCCCTCCTCATCCTGTATAATAACCTGGAATAGATATTAATATCAATTATATGATTGGTTTCACTGTGCAAATTCCAATTTACATTTTATTAGTAAATTTTCTTTGTTTATGGTTATGAATGTATTTTCTCATGGGTTTTTGAAGGACTTTTAAGAGTTTTGGTTCATTTTGAAATTTGTGATTATTTTTTTTTTTTTTTTTGTGCCAGAAATGGCATGCTATAACCGATTTCTACATATGTTTATATTTTACATTTCTCATTTTCTCCTGAAACTGTACGGTATGCTTCTTTTGCCTTTATATTTCAAATTGCAGTCTTTGCAACATATTTCATAAATGCATGATTGTTCTCCTGGCATAATTTTAACTTATGTGTTACTTTTTAGGTTTTTGAAACTGCATTTGTTTACTGCAGCCAAAATAATGTCTAGATCTTAAAAAAACTTCTGGAATGTTGGCATGCATGTGGATGGAATGTGAATTTCTTGTATATATGGTCTCCTTTGTAGCCTTTTAATGTGCTGATGTCTTTTGTTTGTTTTTATTTTTTGAATGTTTCTATTTTCTTATTAACCAGATCTATTGTGTATCCATTTTTTTGGTACTCAGATTTGTGTTCTATCTTGCTTATTGGTAGGTTGTTTTATCAACAGCCTCATATTCAGATTACCAAATCTTCCAATAAGGCAGAATAATACAAATCTGAGTACCAAAAAATCTAACCAGATGCAGTTTAAAAAAAAAAACCTTCTAAAATCTCACATAAAACACAAAACTCTGCCAGGAAAACAATTGGCATTTACAAAATTAGTTGCAAAGACTGCAATATGAAATATATAGGCAAAATGAAAAGAAACAATAACCAAAATTTCATAAATAGTTTTGCATATGCGGGAATTTTCACAGTGAAATATAGTATAACATAACAAATCATTATTGAGGAAATCACTCAAATTTCACTAATTTAGTTCCACTTACTTGGACATGTTTCAAAGGCGGTTGCCTTCATCGTCAGCATGATCCCAATGTCCGCTTCCCCACGTGGTATTCAGATGTCGCTCCGTAGATTTTATGAACTTTGTGATAAAGTTACTGTTGTTTGGGAAATCAAAATTAACCAAATTTTCTTTGTTTTTATTTATGAATATATTTTCCCACACTGTCAATTCTATTGGTTTTTGAAGAGCTTTTAAGAGTTTTGGTACTTTTTGGAGTTCGTGGTTCTTTTGCCAGAAATGGTCTGGCACTGCTGATTTTTTCATGTGTTTATATTTTACATCTCATATGCTCCTTAAACCGTATGGAGATATTTCTTTTTGTTTTACCTATATATTTCATATTGCAATCTTTGCAAGCAATTTCATAAATGCCCGATTTTTTTCTGGAGGAATTTTGTTTTTTGTGTTCGTTTTTAGGAGGTTTTTTAAACTATATTTGTTTAATGGAGCCAAAATGATGTTTGCCTCTTTAAATTTTTTTTTGGAATTTTTGGTGTGCCCATGGGTGGAATGTGAATTTCTTATATATATGATCCCCTTTGTAGCCTTTTAGTGTGGTGATATCTTTTATTCATTTTTTCTTTTTGAATTTTTCTATTTTCTTGCTGACCAGATCTGTTGTGTAACCATTTTTCTGTGCTATCTCTATGATTTTTTGGTACTCCAATTTGTATTCTGTCTTGCTTACTGGAAGGTTTGTTAATCTGAATGTGAGGCTATTGATTATGGCATGTTTATGTTGCATTGGGTTGAGGCTGTTGTTTTTTATGCATTTATCTGTGTGGGTATCTTTTCTGAATATCCCAAATTCCAGTATATTGCCATTTTTTATAATTTTTATATCCAAGAAAGGAAGAATCGTGTTGTTTTCCAATTCCATTGTAAATTTAACACTGCTGTCTTGCAGGTTGAGCAGTTTTATTGCATTCTCTTTCCATTTTTCATTTACTATTGCAAAGACATCATCAACATAACGGTACCAACATTTGTACATATATGGAAAAGCCTCAATTAATTTTATTTCTAAAAAACTCATATAGATATCTGCTAAGAATGGTGATAATGGGTTTCCCATTGCTAGACCCTTATTTTGTGTATAACTGTTGCCTCCAGTTGTGAAGTAGGTTTGGTTGATGCAAATTTTGGTGAGGTTCACATATTGTTCTATTGCTTCTCTAGGTCGGTTTATTGAGGTTAGCCATTTCTATATGACCATTATCAGATTTTCTTTGGGGATGCTAGGAAACATTAAAACATGTCCAAGTAAGTGAAACTAAATTAGTGAAATTTGAGTGATTTCTTCAATAATGATTTGATATGTAATAACCAAGGGTTTAAGGAATGCACAAAAATGTAAACATATAGAGAAATCAGCAATAGTATATCATTTCTGATGTGTGTGTGTGTGTGTATATATATATATATATAATGGGGGAAGAAATAGAAATAAAAACGGGAGAGAGAGAAAAGAAAAAGAACAAAAATGAACCAAAATCCTTAACAGGTCTTCAAAACCTCATAGAATTAACAGTGTCTGAAAATATATTCATAAATAAAAACAAGAAAAATTTTGATCTTCAGAACCAGAGTACCCCCAATTAATACATTTGTAAAATCTGCAGAGCAACATCTTAATATCAAGCTGGGAAGCTGACAGTAGCACTATACTAACGATAAAGTCAACAGCCTTCAAAACACATCCCAGTCCAACAAAATTAGTGAAATTTAATTCATTATAAAGGGTTGGAGCAATATACTGGAATACTGTGAAAATTCCATCTAAACTACTTATTAAAATGTCAGGTTTTCAAAATTCAGCCCTTAAGAGAACTTTTCCTTCAGAAGTTTTATAAGTCAAAAAAAACAACTTTCTTCTTTGGATGAAGCCATGATTCCTTGTAGAGAAAACTTTCAGATGATATTCATATGCATGTGCTCCTCAAAATTATCAGAAATCTTGCTAGCAGGTTTCATGTTTATGCTTCTCATAACAAAAGAACTGAAACAAGTCATGAAAGTCCTTGTCCCTATTTTTTTTGGTCAAAATATTAGTGTGATTGAGAAACCAAGATATATACTCGCGGTATAAAAGGTTGTTCTTGGAGGCCCAGCATTAACTCTAAGCTGCTTTGCAGCACAGCATTGCTGTCAGTTGACAAAGATGATTGGCATACTAAACATGTTCAAATCATAAGAACAGCGAAATGTTATTCATTCAATGGAGCAAAGGACGAAGGCCCATTATGATAAATAGGAAAATGCAGTCAAAGTATGGGAACAAATGTCTAGTTTTGAGAGTATGGTGGTGGTGATGTGAGCACAATAATGACTGAGATCTTAATGACAATAAGCAGTTAGCCTTACTCCTCACTCACGCTGGAAAACCTTGTTCATGTGAATAATGAAATAGTGAAAGCAGGTCGGTGTGTTCATCTGAAGGTCTTTGTCATAGAGCTGGATATTTCTTATGATAGTGTTTACAATAGCATTTATGGGTACAAAGTTTCATGTCAGTGGGTGCCTAAGCTTTTGGATGATCTGAACAGGGGTAAGAGAATGTGAGATTGCTGACACATTTGCAGCATTACTCCATGGAGGGCTGAAGGTTCCAGGATCGCATTATCACTGAGATAAAATAGTTCACATCAGAATCAAAGCAGCAGATATGAAGTGGAAACATCCAGGTTTGCCCGTCATTAATAAATTCTGCCAAATGTCAGCTGATGCTTGTGGTCTTCTGGGAATGCTGGATTTCATCCCACAAGGTGACACCATCACAGTTATTGTGGTATGCTCTCATGTCTAGAGCTACCTTAAGGAAAAAGCCCAAAAGATTCTAGTGGACAATGTGACTCTTCTCCATGACAATGCCAGATCTCATGTGACAACCAGAATCACCACCAAACTTCAGCAGTCATTTGGATAGTCCAGATCTCACTCCCTGTGAATAACCTGTGTTTGGTCCTTCCTAGCAGCATAGCAGCTCATTTCCAATGACAAAGTGGAGACCACTATCTAGTGGCAGTTCTGGGATTAAATGGTCTAATTCTGCAATAGTGGCATCTCCAAACTAGTGGTGCAACAGGACATATGCTTTAACTTGCTGTGATGGAAAAATAGTCAAAGTTACTCAGAACTGTATTTTAAGCTCCCTGTATGTGTATTACTTTGGCTGAATAAAAACTGGGGCAAAGACGTTTAAATTTTCCCCTCGTACATTTGCAAATCCTGCCTGATGATACTATAGGGGAATGTTTCCAGAGATTTCATACCCTCCAGCATTACCAAGTGCTTTGGTGTTTTCTCAGAATTCCCGTTTCAAAAATTTACTTGCATATTTTTTTATAAATGTTTAAGTGAACTGTGAAAAAACTAGTATTCAAGGCTATAATAAATTATTTAATTAACAACACCCAATATGTTTAGCCAGTTCATATTAATGAGGTTTTACTATGTATATAAATGGACTGTTCTGTTCAGGAACTAAAAGTACTTAAAGCTATTTAATTTATTTTTTCTGTTGACAAAAGAATGATGGAATTTATTAAAGTGCTTAACTCATGCATAATTTACTCTTAAAAGTGGGCACATAAAATAAAGAAACTGCAGTAACACATACCAGTCTACTTGTCACTCTGCCTTTAAGTAACTTCTCTGGTAGATCCATTGTGTTTGCAATTGTAACTACTACCAGTCTAGATGAAGCTTTTGTAGGCCAATCCAGTAAATTGTACACCACGTCTTGCCTTTTTGTACAAAGCATATCCAACTGAAAGCAACCATTGTTGTGATTTATATTGTTAATATTTGCAATATGTGTATCTGCTAAATTTATCTTGCTATTAAATAAAAAGTGTACAGATGTAATGAATCAATCAGAAACCTATTTTAACACCTATAATTAAGCCCTTAACAAGAACAAAATCATTTATATGTCTTTCTCTCTCTAGAAATAAAATAGCTAGTAAAAGAGCAAATGTTGCATGTAAAAAAACCATGATATAGTAAAATCTATTTTAGTCAGCAATTATGTCACAAAGCCAATGTCAGATAACTTGAAAATAATGTTAATTGGTTGTGTATTATGTCAAGATTGGAGTAGAAAACATTGCAACTATGAGGACAAAGTTGTATCATTCTTCCATTAACTGTTTTATTAGTCCTTTTACTATTTTATCCAACATCGCAAATTTTCTTCTGAGTTAAACAATTTATACATTCTTTTTGGCTTGACTTACTGATTGGTTACTCAGGACATGTTTTGTGGACCCTTTTTAAAACTTTTAATAGCTGAGGATGTGGATGAAGATCCTTGAAAACATGTTGTGAGTAAATCACCAGTAAGAGAAGCCAAAATGAGTGTTTCTAAATAGTTAGATTCAAAGAGATTATCAATGCATGTTGCGCTGTATTAGTAATTAATAATGAGCTTCTGTTTAAATGTAAGAACATTTCATTTGCACTTCACGTAGAATCCATCATGCAGCAGTGTGCAAATGCCATGTTTTCACACTCCCCACTTTGATACTGTAAAATGACTGCATCCATATAGTGCTTCTATGATACCATTAGAAGACAATGAAAATTTCAGAAATGTGACTGCACACCTAAAATTACAACTTTTTTTTTTTTACTTCTTTCTTTTCTTATTGAAAGTGACATTGCTTTTCTACTGCTGTTTAATGTATTGAATTTTTAGGCACATGGCAGCAATGTATAAATATAAAATTACAATAAGTAATTACAAACAATAAACAACAAAAGATAATTCACTATGATAAAATGCGCTAAATAATTACCAAATTTAAACAAAATAGCTTATAGAAAATTACTGGCAAGAATATATTCACAATAATTCAGCGTTATTATATCCTCAATACTAACATGATCATCGGATGTTTAGTTTGATCTTGGTATATTTACGGATGCTTTTTAATATCTCAGGTAATCAACATATTCAAATCAGGGCTTGAAACAGCAGACAAATTTTGCTCAGAGGCCTCTTCTTTCAGGCTTGAGGTTCTTTATTCTGCCGTAAATGTACAAAACAGGATCCACAGCTTTACTTCCCTGCCGATGGAAGCCATACTTAGGATTTTAAGCCCAAAAAATCCTTCAGTCCTGGCAGAGATTGAATCCACGATCTTGGGTTTAGAAGACAAGTATGGTTACCAAACTGACCTTAGATGTTTAGTGGACATATACATCATCAGAATTTTCTATAACATTTTCATTCTACTGCTGCAAGTAATTAATTACATTTATGAAAAAATTTATGTCTGTTCTTTGTTTTCCACACATACTTTCATCATATATCTCATCTGCTTACAATCAACACTGGGCTGGGTCAAGGTGGTATGGTCTTTCTCAAAGTAGCCTCCATTGAATAAGCACTTGGCATAACATCTTGCCATTCCAGAAGACATTTTGGGATGAGGGAACAGGAAAAAGTCACACTGAGCTAGACTCAAGCTATATGGAGGCTGGGGCATCCATTTGAGTAGGGGTTTTTTTTGCCAAATATTGAGCAACAACATTTAAAAAACGAGGTAACATCTTGCCATGGTGAAGGCACCCACCAGACAAATGTAGCTCAGGGCATTTTATTGGAAGTTTTCGTCCAGGATGCTCAAAACAGTCGTGTAATATTTCCCATTACATTGCCGGGAAGACTGGTGGTGGCGCTGGTATTTATTTCTCATGCATCACATACAGAAATGAAAAAACATTACTTTTAAATATAACAATTAGGAACAGTGCCTTTGGCAATTCCAGAAGGCACTGAATCCAATAAAAATTTATTCTAATTTGATTGGCTCAACCCCCCCAGTCCCTGGTTCATCAGCAAGCTTTGAATTAAATAACCATAACCTTTGCTGTCATCCAAACCAACTTGAACTTTTTGGCGTCAAAGAATCAGGTGATTTCCAGACTGAGCTCACTTGTTTGCATGGTGAAGCCAAGTCCTGTAATGATGGAATTCAGGTATACCTTGCCATGCTCCACTAACAGATGTTGAAGCTCATGTTCACTTGCATCATCTTCTATTCAGTTTTCAGCAATCTCAGCACCCATCTGGCACATGCATCTACTATGTAAGCAATTGTGCAGAATGTGAATGCATCACCATCGTAAATCTGTAACATGTCTGCCAGTCTATTCAATGTTATTCATCAATCTTTCCTGTGATTATCTTGTTCACTGCAGTAGTTAGAGCACCTGGATTACCCTGTTTTGTTATTGAAACATTGCCCTCCTTAAACTTTTTGAACACCAAAGAGCAGCTATTTGTGGAAGAACATCACCATATGCTTGCTGCAACATCACATATGCTTCCATACTGGATTTCTGATGACAGAAGTAGAATTTCAGAGCAGCTTATTGCTTGTTACAATTTACACAGCTAACTGGCAAAACTCGTTCTTTGCTGGAATCCTGTAATAAGATGCACACGCATTTATAATTTTTCCCACTAATCACATGAGTTCTGTTCTGTTCTGTTCTGTTCTTTTCATGATAAATTGCTTCACCATTGTATCTCCACTTTGTGATGAGAAAAAAAATATTTCTCTGTCTTTATTGACTAGCAGTTATATAAGGGATCTCTCTAATCAGTCCTTAAAATTGGCCCAAACCTTGATTCCCAAACAGTCCAGCCATAGTTTCGAGTAGCGGAGGTTCAGTGAGCAACTGAAGATGGGAGAGATTCTCCTGAAAGGCGTCTTACTTTTACGTAAGTGAATGGAGTATAGTGTAAGAAATGTGTATACATGAGTTGAGGTTAGTTACTAACTTACTAACAACAAACTCATCTTGGACATATTACTGAGTGTGTTGTCAATAAATAGAAGGCAAAGTTATTGCCAAATGTTATTACCAACAAAAACTAATTTAATTGTAAACTTAATAGAAGTTAGAAAGAGTGAAGTTGTTTAATTATATACATAAAGAAGTTCTTGTTAGGAAACACTATACTTCACTAATTAATTTATCAGAACATGTTTCAAAAGCTTTTGCTCTCGTCTTCAGTTGGGAACTGACAAATGCTAACAGAGATGACATGTCACCTGGTGGTTCCAATTTAAAGCAAAACAGGCCCATTGGCCTAATGTCAAAGTTCATAATATGAAGCTTATTCTTTAAAATGAAAATTTTTTCCCAAATTGCTAGTTCTTGGGTTGTTGGTAGCATTCAACAATTTGGTTTCTGATGTCGTGATTGTTAAATCCAAAAATGATCAGCAACTGCCAATTTATCTACCTGTTTATACTTTATATATCTTAGTGTTCTTTCATCCTTGTTTCCATATTTATTGTTCTGCCTACATATATCCCTCTCTGATCACAATCCAAACAATCTATCTGTCCTTTTGTTAGGTGGAATAACATCCTTTATGGTTCTGTTCAAAAGGTTTCCAATGTTAAATTTATTTTGTGCTGCCAACACAACATCAATTTTTTTGAAAATTAAATAAAATTGTACTTACTAAGCTGTAGACAATGGAGTGGTAGTATATCCTACATTAATGTGTTCAAGTTGTTAACACTAACTCCACTTACTTTTTAAAACTTAGGACTAGTTTCCAGAGAGGTCCCTCCCATTTTTTGAAAATGTTCATGAATGCCCTCTGTTTGCCCATGGACGGTATGTGAATTTTTTTTACAACTTACATCCTTCTTTATTGTGGAGAGGTGCAGTGTTTTTAATATCTTTAAATTTTGTGAAATGTCTGTTCTTATTTACTAGTGAATGGTTGAATCCATTGTTGAGGGCAATATTGATGATGTACTGGTATTCTGCAGTGTTTTCTTTTTTGTTGAGTGGGATATTTACTAATCTATAAGGCTGTTTATAATGGCATGTTGGTGTGGTTTAGGGTTGAAGCTATTATTCTTTATGCAATTATCTGTATGTATAGGCTTCCTATTTATACCTAACAAAATTATGTTTAAATGCTAAATGGAACCTAATGAGCTAGTAATATGCGAGAAAATCTACATTTATAAATACAGAGATAGATTAATGAACTTAAAGACACTTCCAGGGATGAAAACATAAACTTTAAGTTCATTATATCTTAGCCACAGACAATATACATCCCCAAAATCAAAACTAATTATCCCGCAATTAACAGCTACCTGAGGATGCGAATGGTCAGAATGGTCTGCGAAACATGTACTAAATTTAACCAAGTAAGTGGAGTCAATAAGAGTGTATTCTTCGACTCAATCATAAAATCTTAATTATACTAATTATGTTGTTTTTTCGGTATATTTTAAGATCGAAAAAGTTAATCATCCTTCCTCTTCAATTTCTATAGTGAACATAATGCTTTGATTTAGTTATTTTAAGGCATGCTCTGTTTTTTGATACTATTGCAAATGTGTCATCCACACAGTGACCCCACATTTTAAAGATAAATGGAAATGCCTTAGTAATGTGTGCTTCTACTGTACTCAGAATAACAGAAATTCAGTGAGGGGATAACCCATAGTCAAGCCACAGTTTTGTTGGTAAATTTTTCTGTTGAACTTGAAGAAATTTTGGTCTAAGCATAATTTTTTTAAGATTGATGTAATCCTCAATTTCATCTACTGATATATTTGTACTTTTAAGCCATTTCTGTAGTTTAAGCAGTCTTTGTTTCGGAATGCTAGTGAACAAAGATGCAACATCAAAAGAGACTAGGGAATCATCTAGCAAAATCATTGCATTATTAATTTTTTTGCACCAATATGTAGAAATTGGTGATGATTCTGCTTTCAAATTTTTTTACCAACCATTTAGCCAAATTGAATGTTGGTGCATTCATGTTACTAATTATTTTGCCTGATTTGAGTATTTTGCAAAGACCATGTTCTTAATTTATCGGTTACTGAAGTATTATAACCTCACCTAATACCGACTTCTTTCAGTGTATAAATACTAATGTACTTTTAAAGGCCATCCCATTTTTCTATCTATACCTATTTTCTAAGTAAAAAATTAGCAATCATGCTGCTTTAAAACACTTTGTAATTTGTTATATCCATGCTGTATCACAAATATCATGTTTTAAGGTGAAAAAGCTGGTAGTTACCTCATCTACAATCACCACAGTTGTCTCTTGCTTCTTCAGCTGGCTGGAGAACCTCTTTTCTAGCAAGTTCTGGGCTTGATCCGTAGTTACTGTTTGTTTTGTAAGAGCTCTATATAACTGTACATAGGCTTGTCTTGGTTCTGTCATACGCATACCATTCAGTTCCACCAACTGCAACATCAAAATAAAACTATATCTGTTAATGCTTCTTTTTTACACACACTTTAAAAATCTGACACACACCATAACATGCATTTGGAAATTATGTAATTTTAGAAAATCTGATTTTTCAGTGAATCTGTTTCAAGCTATTATTAGTTGTGCAAAACATACATCAAAACGGGGTATTTCTCTGCATTCTGCCTTATTCTGCAAAATTCGCAATACTTCTTGTACGGTAGCTGTCTTTCCAGTTCCTGGTACCCCACTCACATACATGCATCTAAAAGAGAAAAGACAAAATATGTCAGATTATGTATGCTACTTGGAAGAGAGAATATACAATATTTATCAGAATATAAGACAATACTTTCTTCCACCACCATGTTTGGCCGAGGTCGTTAAGGTGGGACTCGTGAGCACCAGGTCTGAGGTTCGAATCCCGCCAGGACCGTCTCCCTTACTGAGGTTTTTTTCCAGGTTTTCCTCAGTCTTCATAAATGGCAAATGCCGGAGAGGTACTCTAAACTTAGGCCTGGAACGTTTCCTTTCTTAAAAAATCCATTCCTAATATATCATTTTGTTTCATATATCGTTAGTGTTCACCGCCTGTGGTGCCTCAGTAGTAAAAACGGGCATTAAACACTCTTCATAAACATTTTCTTCCGAATTCTCAAAATGAAAAATCTACAGTTGTCTTAAAATCGCAGATTAAGAAATATTGTCACATCTTTATCATAATATTTTTACATTATATAGTATTCGATTGCGTGCTGGGGAAAAGATCGCTGACATAAGAACATATGCAGCAGAAAATAAAATGACAACAGTCAATAGGAATACCATAACAAGTGGTCTCAACAATGACTTACATTAAAATTTAAACACAAGATCAGTTAAGGCAGTAACAGTAAAGTAAAAAATCTTCTTAGCATTTACTGGTACCATAATCTAAAATTAATCCCAATAATTGTGATTCTGTTGAAACATGTAGTTCTACAAGTTCCTAGATGCTGTGGCACAAAATGGTTATAAATGAAGCAGATGATACAAACAGCTGGAAGAAAATTTAAAGTCTTGGAAGTGAACATTTATAAGTGGTATCAAATGAAAAAAAAGTTAAAGAACATAAATCTTTCAGCAGACTTAGGAAGGGAAGGTTTTACAATCTGGAGTAACAAATATTTAGTACATGCAAGAGAAATAAAATGAAAGCTTTCCTATCATATGAGAGATTATACCAGTTAAGGTGCTTGAGTTGAAGCGCCAACTTCCCCAAGCAGGTAGTGCAACCTTCAAAGAGAATACAAGCTGATATGAGAGAATGATGAAGAGAGTAGAGCTTTCGTTAAGGAACAGAACAATGCTATGACAGCATCTTCCTGCAGGATATTTTGAAAATCTCTATTTCAGTGTCATGTCATAAAACTTAGCAGTTACATAAAAATTAAGTGAAATGGATGGAAATATATGGCTGCTGAAATGAACATAATATAATATTTTGTTATAAAGCTAAAATCTTACATAGACATTTGTTAGTTAAGTACTTTTTTTTAATTCTGATTTTTAAACATATGTGCGCATATAAAGTATAGATTTAGGTTTAGAACAAAACAAAATTAAATAAATATAATCATAATTAACTAAAATACATAAACTACATAAAAAATGAGTTATAACCCCATTCCACACAAGTATGCAGATTTCACAGTTTGGTACACAGATTGATGAATATTCCACTCACAGATCCAGAGTACAAAATAGAATACAAACAAATAATAAAGACAGCTATAATCAATGGTTTCAAATAAGATACAATGATTAAAAATTATCAATAAATCTAAAAGACCAAAAGGGACAAGGAAAGTTTCCACACTGAAAAACACAAAAGAAAAATACAAATTCAAAAGTTTCACCTACCATCCAATTTACCACAACAAGTTCAGAAAATTTTCAAAGAACATGCCCAAAGTTAGCCCCAAAGAACAGATACAACATCAAGAATTTATTTGGTTGCACAATAAAAGACTCCATATCAACAGAACAGAAATCATGAATTTACGAAATAAAATGTGCAGATTGTGAACAGAGCTTCATAGGCAAAACAAAGAGAAGTTTGGAAATTTGGAGGAAAGAACATTTTAGGAATATTTGGTTTAAGCAGGTGGATAAATCAGCAGTAGCGGCTCACTTTTGGACCAAAAACCATTAAATAAAATCGGAAATTAAACTGCTGAAACATCTTCACAACCTATTGGAATAATCCACTTCGGAAAAAAATTTATATTAAAAAATAGAAAAAAACCTAATGAATTTCGAGTTTCCTCCTATGGATGAACTCAGCAATTTCCTACTTCAACCAACAGAGACCACCACAGACACACCCGGGTGTCCAGCCATCATTTCGAGTAACGGCGGTTTGGCGAGCAACTGAGAGATTCTCCCAAAACACGTATTACTTTTATGTAAGTAAATGGAGTTCAGTGTAAAAAAATGAATAACTAAGTTTAGTATATATTACCACTCCATTGTCAACAGCTTCATAAGTACAATATTTATAATCATAATTGTTGAAATTATTTACAAATTCTTCAATTGAATAAAAACAGTGTTGTAATAACAATTATTCCACTATGTGTTTAAATATAGCTTCTGAGATGATATGTATTACATTATCAGGTAGTTTGTTGTATTATATAATTCCAGAATGTCTTATGTCTTTTGATGAATAATGAAGCATTATGTGTAATTATACTTAGTTTATGACTATTTCTTGTGAAATAGCTATGCTTTCCACAGTTAGTCCAAAAGCATACCGGTGTTTTCTAACAAATGTCACGACTTCCAATATGTACAAGCAAGGAAGTGGTAATATGTGGCATTTTCTGAATAAATTGTTACACAAGTTCTTTTGTTTCTTCCCCATTATTATTTAAATTGCTTGTTTTTGAATTTTGAAAATTATATTTTATCACAATTACCTCTAAATATCATACCAAATTTTAATAAAATGTTAAAATTTGCAAAGTATAGATTCCTAAAAGTATTCAAGTTGGCAACATTTTTGACAGATCTAAATATAAAACAAAGCTGACACAATTTACATGCCAGTTTTTCAACATGCATGCTCCATTTCCGATATTCATCAATCCATACACCCAGGATTTTAGTAGGGGTTTATAGTGCACCAATTCATTTTCTAATTTTATTTGCGGCTTATGAGGATTGGTATATTGTACATAACTGAATAAGATGGCTACATATTTATTCTTTTATTTTAAACTTATTTTGTACAAACCAGTCCTGCATTGCGTGTTCTAAAATCGACATGTCTGTTTCAACACCTTTATCATCATCCTTTATATCTATGGATGTGTCATCAGTATACAATACAATCTTAGTTGGATGTAGATAGTTTATTAGATCGTTTATGTATAGTAAAATTGTTCATGTTGATTTAGATATGATCTAAACCAGCAGTTTGTTAAATCTCTTATACCAAAACATTACAATTTTTTCCAGCATTATCTCATGATTGACTAGATCACAGGCTTTGGAAAGATCTAGAAATATTCCAACATTATGTTTCTTTTTATATAATGAGCTGTAAACAGCATCTAAAAAATTAAATGTGGCTGTCTCAATTGATTGGCCTTTTATGAACCTTTTATATTTCAGTTTTATTCAAATCACCCCTTTTAAATGTGGGTATTATTTTTTGCAATTTTTATACACTCAGGAAACATGCCTGTTGAAAAAGAAGAGAGATGTAACAAAATACTGATAACAGCTTTTAAAAATACAAACTGGAATTTCATCCACTTCATGGGAGGTTTTATTTTTCATGTTCTTCAATATTTTACTCACTTTGATAGCTATAACCAGATAAAGGTATATTGTATTTACATTCCTAAGAAACTTGTTCACTTGTCCAAGGTGTTCTGAGTTCATGGGAAAGATCATTATTATTTTCACAAAGTAATCATTAAATGATCTTGCCACTTCTTTTGGGTCCGAGATAAGCTTGCCTTCCTTATTCTTAATGCTAAGTTTCTGTTTTCTTGAGCTAATTCTTAACTCTTTATTCATTATCTACCACACAGTTTTTGTTTGGTTGTCCGAACTTTGTATGATCTTTTCTGTATGGTACTGTTCTGCAGCTATCAGAACCTGTTTGTATAACTTTATACTTATTAAAATGTAGTTTAAAACTCTCTGAATTTGCAGTTTTGTTAAGTTCACTAAGAACCTTTAGTATTCTAGATGATTTTCTGATTCCTTTTATTAGCCATAGCCTGGACTTTCCTGCTATTTTTATTCGCTCTTTTGGTATCGCAACATTAAGATAATATATCAGTTTTAAAAGCATCATTTATGTGTCGTTCCTCATGTATTTTTCCCCAAACTTTATTTTCATAGATCTGTGAGTACATTTTTATTATTGCTACTATAAATATGTCCTATTCTATAATTATTCATCTTTTCATGTTCACAAATATTCAGAACATGCTGATGACCCGAGATGTTAAAGAGCATCCGTAAATAAATCAAGTATTCAGAACAATTTCAAACATCATACTCTGTGATCAGAAAAGCCTGTTTCTACTACTCTTATATTTTCAACCTTAAAACGATCTTGCTCTATTAATACTTGGTTAATGATAGTTGAGTGGGATGTCACCCTTGTGAGTTTATTTTTGAGGGCATTAGGTTATAGAGTAACAAATTCTTGCATTATTTCACCTAATTTGCCAGGAGAGAAATTAACGTTCTAGTCAGTCTCTATTATCACAATATCTTTATCGTGCTGCCAGTTACCTAGAATGGCACTTACACATAGTATTAATATGTTGATATCACCATCTGGTGCCCTACAAAAACAAATAATAACCCTGTTGTATTTAGTAATTTCTATCATACTGGCCCCAAAGTGTGATTCAATACAATTCTTATCTTTTGTATCTTCCTAATTTTTCAATTTCTTTGGTTAGTATACATGAATTGCCATGTTGTTCACTAGATTACTATTTAGCCAATATTTAGAAAAAAGAATTATAACAGGTTTGATTTTGCCAAAATTAACAAAACTTCAAAGGATAATTTCTTATTTTTACAGCTCTGTACATTTTGATGGAAACTCCTGATTGTATTTTCTGCTATCTTGGGCTTGGCTTTTTTACCTTTTAGCTTCAGGAAACTATCTGTACTTACCACCTCAGATCTATTGTGTAATGATGTAACTGTATCACCTTCTAAACTACCAATTAGTTTCCCTGCTGATGTTGACAAATTTCAACAAACAACAATAGGTTCATTAAGCAAATAACATCCCTTAAAATTCAGATGTAACCCATTCCTTCCTAGACATGTATAGTCTATAAACCTATTTACGTCACAATCAATTGCATTCACACTCTGGCAAGCCCAGCGCAAGCTACTGTTGATTCTGTTTATGGACTGTTCATGAACATCCCCACACTTTATCACCGAGTTCATCATAATTCATGCTTTGGGAAACTACTTCTTCGCTTCTATGATGGCGCCATATATTTTGCCAATCACTTCATCTGAATTGTTGGAGTTGCGGATATTATTAGTGCCATCATGTAGCATGAGTATTTTTAGCAGATTCACTTCACTGTCTGCATTTTCAATCTTCTTTTTTTAACTGTCCAGTCTCTATATCACGAAACACCTGGATATTCATATCTTTCACCTTCACGTTTCATCACAGAATCATCCGTTACTACCACTTCGCTTTGTTTTTATTTTGCTCCTTCACCATCTTGAATTTTGTGTTTGGATTTATCCACATATATTTATTTGCAACTTAATGTGTTTCAGGGTGTTATTAACATGCCCCATAATCTTAATCAATTTATGTATTTGTTTGATGCCTCAATTCCGGAGGGGACATTCTTCTTACTATTAGCACTTTTGATTTTCTTTCTTGTGATTATAGAGTACAAGGCATTTTCCCATGCTTCTGCCTTTAGCTTGTTGATTCCTTTTTTTAAGTTCTTTAGTTCATCTTGTGCTCTCCTTAAGTCTTTGTTTCAGATATTTATCATTAGTTGTAGTGATGCTACAACTTCAATGTCACATGCTTCTCGATGCTCCCATTCTTCACCCATATTAACTGAAGTTTCCCATTCTTTTATAGCTCCTATTATTGTACCTCCATTTGTACTATTTCCTATGGCTCCAAAGGAGCCTTTGTTAATATTTCACTTTTTTGCTTCACATAATTTGTTCACTTTACTCCACATCAGCACTCTATTTTGAATGGAAATGAATTTATTTCCACTTAATAATATAACAAACTTGTACAGTACTATTTTACAATTGCTCAATCATACAAGAAAATATACCATAATCACTCTAACAAATCTTCCCAAGTTGCTGTGTAACCAAGAGGTCTGAATAGCTTCAACCTTGCAGTTACTTAACTACCAGGCAACTTACATCTAAAAATTAACTCAATCAAAACCAACTTAAATTATGTTTCTACCCAAATTGATTTCTCACTTTTTTTCCTAATTTTCTTCAATAATTTTCTTTTAACCTTACCTAAGCAATTTCCATTAAGATTTTCTATCTTGTTTTCATATTCACCAACATGTTTCCCCTTATCTCAATTGGTAGGTTAGCCCACTTCTTGGTCCTAAGTTTTGCTCTCATTTCATTGTTTCTCTACATTTCAAAATTGCACGCCAGTAACTATCTTGCATTCCACACATTGGACATTCCTCTATACTTAAACTTCTCTTATTCCTTTCAAATTCACCACCCCTACAATTCCCTTCCTTGTCCACCTATCAACTTCATTTACATAATTTTCTCTGCCCCATATTTCCTTTAGCCCCCTATAAACCCTCAATGACTTTTTATTACTAAAACTACCTAACATCTCCTGTCTTTCCATATCATCAATGGTTTGTTTAATTTCTTTCCAAAAATCCAACATTCTATTTAGATATACCATTCAAACGGATGATTGGTGCAAAACATTCCTTATAAAATCACTGGCAATGAGAAGACAAGAATTCATTACAACCTATATGCCCTTACTGTTAACTGGAAGTTGCCTGATGACCTTGTCTTTAGATGCCAGGAAAAATGATGATAAATGACCTGATTGGTTGAAAGTTGTTTGGAATTGAAGACCAGGCTCATTGCTTAAGAGGGGCATGTTGGTGTGGATTCTTTTAGGGGACATAGGACACGATCTCAAAATTCAACTCAGACCTTATTATGATTCCTGCTGGCATGACATCACAACTCCAAGTAATGGATGTTGTGAACAAGCCCTTGAAGTAAGCCCTTGAACAAGCTCTATAATGACTGCCTTCTTCAAAGTGACCATACCCTCACTCCAGGCGATAAACAAAACAGCTGTCAATAACCAACCTTGGGGAATGGATCCTTACAGTTTGGCAGAGGATCTCCAGTGAATTTACTATGAATAGGTTCAAAAAGTGTCACATGTCCACAGCAGCAGCATTAGTGAAGTCAGTGGTACTGAAGAAGTCATGGAGTAGTATCAGTAAGTGATAAAGGAACATTTTTAGAAAATATTCAGATAGGTTTAGGAAACTTGTGGATAAATACGGAATTTCTGGAAATAAATAAACCTAGGAATAGAAGATATTGAACGACAACAAATATTTGGCAGTATGGGAGAAAAGAGTTCAATGAGACTTTATAAGGCAATAAGAATAGTATTGGGTATGGTAAAATATATATAAAACAATGTGATAAGGCAGGTCGGGAAGGGTTTGCATGGGCTAGAACTGGAGTTATGAATTTAAAAGGATTAGGATATGATAATGATGTAGAAAAATTTTCAATGTGTGGAGAAACCAAAATGGATTTTCAGTATTTATTATACTGTAGGCAAACAAAGGTATGTAGAGAACAGGCTTGGCAACAAAAATGGAAGAATTTAGATGGGGAAATATTAATTAGAAAGATTTTAACTGTAAATGGAGAGAAGAATATAAAAATTATACTTTGGGCAAAGTTAGAAAGAAATGGCTAAGAATGACTAAGAGGAATATAGAAGGAAATGTAAGCTTAGAAGCACAATAGGTCAGATAAGCATAAACAGCAATATGATGGTTACCAATACAAACTAATATCCTGAGTTGTGTATATTGGGATCAGAATTCAAACACAAGACTCTAGAAAGAAAATATCTAACAATATTAGTATTTTTTTATTTATAAATTTCATTATGTAATGGATTGATAAGGTATGTATATTTTAATGTGATATATTAGGTAATCTATTTGGATATTTTCATTTTCAATATATTCAGTCAGATAAATGCAGCAATATTGAATAGTATATGCCAAGGGAAAATTTAGTTATACAGCAAACACTAATGTAAAATACATTGTGATACTCTTGTTTGAGCTATGCTCAAATAAACTTGACAGTATTTACACATTCACTACTGCTGTGATTATCAAAACTGGAAAAATATATCTTCAAAATGTGTAAACACTCTGATTAAATATAGTTTTGATTTGCAAGAATTCTCAAAGTGATGTTACAATAATTAAACACTTTTTGATAAGGACTCGGAATCGAAAGCTTGCTAGTTTTTATTAACTTATTCAGACATTATATTGTAATTTTGGAGAGATCATTCACATTTCACTGATTTCCAACTTACTTGGACACAAATCCTATTAGAATTTATTAAATGTGTTCTAACTAATTGCACTTACATATACAACATTAGGACATGTTTCTGGGGCAATCACGCCCATTATCAGCTGTTGGCCGACTGCTCATACTCAATATGGTGGCTGGATCCCAAGGTGCTTCTGTAGGTCTCTGATGGTTCGAATAGGATTTTGCCGATTTATCAGTGGGTGAAACATCAAAATTAATTAAATAATTCCTATTTTTCCGAATGAATTTTTTTTTCAAAATAGCTCTATGGAATTATGAAGTTCTTTCAGGAGCTTAGCCTCTGGTTTAATTTCGTGATTTTGGGTCCAAAAGTTAGCTGCCACTGCTGATTTATGAATTTATTTAAAATGAATATTCCTCAAGTGTTCCTTTCTCTAAATTTCTCTTTGTTCTTCCAAAGAATTTTTTATTACAATCTACATATTTAATTTTGTAGATTCCTGATTTTGTTCTGTTGGTATGGTGTCTTTTACTGTGGAACCTAATAAATTGTTTATATTATATTTGCTCTTTGGGGCTAATTTTATGCCATGTTCTCTGAATATCCTATTGAATTTGTTGTGGGACGTTGGAATATGTGAAACTACGGAATTTGTCATTCATTCTCTCTCTGAAATCTGTCATCATCTGGAGGTGCCTTGATTCCAAGGGGACTTATTCATATTTTACCATCTAAGAATGCAGTCATTCTTTAGAGTAAATATACTTGGACAAATCATAGCTGACAGCTTATGATCGTTTGGTCATTAACTTCAATAAAGTTAAGATTATCATGAATATTTTGTTCTTACAAATCTTAATGGGTGAAGGGGTTTGACGGACAAATACACGTACACAAAAGTGGGAAAACTCCATTATTGAGATGGTGCAGGCAGCATTGCTATTGGTGTTGAAGGATTGTACCTGGATAAAGAAGAGGTGAAAAACCCATACTAATGAGCAAAGGATGAAAGCTGCAGGTACAGTGACAAGTGAATAAAAGCTACTTCCATACAACTGTGTTTGCATAGCTGTAAACCAGTTGAAATTGCATTATCCTGTTTGCTGTCTGATTACTGCCATAAATTCTTGGAAATATTAATACAGTCTAAATTTGAATTCAGGAATAAATAATGCTTTTTAATAAATAAAAACCCAGGCTTAAAATTATCCGAATAAAAGACTCCGAAATAGGAATTTTTAACATTGTTTTCAAATGGATTTGTAAGGGAAATAAATATTACAAACTATCCACATTCAAATTAAAAAGAGCCCATTGTATTTAAAAATAAAACTATTTTGGTTCCAGCAAATAAAGAGAGCTTAAAAAAATCTCCTAAAAGCCAACATATAATAATGCATTTTATAAAATCTACTCTTAGGAATGCAACAAAATATACATTTACTATAAGTTTCAAGACTTCTTGACGCATCTGCATATTATGCTGAAAAGCTGACAGTGAGTTCAAGCAAATAATAAAAGCAACAGCCTTTGAAACATGTCCAAGCAAATGAACTTGTACTCTTGAAGCTATTAATAGCTAAGCAGTAAAATAATGTTGGTTTGGTGACATATTTCACTTACTCGATTTTTAATTGGATATGTTTTAGGAACAATCCCTCCAAACATCAGCAGACCTACTGATAGAAGCATTCGCTGTAGGCAGTCTGAGAACGTTCAATAAATTTCTCCACAACTGCTTAAAGAGTATACTTCTACCAGTTGTTGTTCTGATGTTGGAAGCAAATGTCCCTGAAGCATGTCAATATCAACATTACATGTCCAAGTAAACCAGTCAAAATTACTGAAATTTGAGTTATCTTTTATCAAAAGTGTTTAATGAGGTTAAAATGTTTCTTTAATATAAAAAATAATAAAATGTATTCACCAATTAAACCATGCAACATTTTCTTAGAACTAACGGCAATACTAACCCACTTCCTTTGTCGATGATCTTTCCCTCAATGAAGTGGTAAATGTTGTTTAATTCATACTCTCGGCATGGCAGGGATTTGGGAACTGCACTTACACATAGCCTTGATCGCACCACTTCCAACAAGCTTCTAGGAGTCTGCACAGAGCTGCCTCGGGCTGGCATAGATGGAGTGAGCAATGCACGATGAGCTGATAATCCCTGAAAGGTAGCAGTCAGATTTCACTTCAGTGGAACTACAGCTAAATCTAACACTTTCAAAGAAAATTTATGCAATGGAAAAAGCAGATTTGCCTATAGTACGCAGAAACATAATTAAAATTCAGCACTCATTAAGTATTTATTTAAATAATGGTGTAATTTTGCACATAAACTTTTACTTTAAAATAAGAATTAAAAATTTTACTAGGGAAAGTAAAAATTATCCACTCTATCTTATTTTTCCAATTTATTTACATAAAAGGAGGAACTGAATAAATGCATCATTTTTCTGAAGTCTCCTTCCTACTCAATGCACTTGGTCCAGTGGTAAACAAGTTTGCATATTTCCCAAAGAAGTTTTTTAGCTTGTCATGCAATGCTTTTCTAAATTACTTAAACTGGAAGTTTCTTAAGAGATTAGCTTGCTCAAGTACAAATCTAAGGTAAGTTCATGCATTAGTTAACAGCATTTAAAATGTCTTATTTATGAGTGTTACACCAGAAGGGTTAAAAATATATATATATATAAAAAAGTGGTTCTATTATTTTGAACCACAAATCTTTAAATATTAAAGTATATCAACATTTCTTTCCCAACAAATATAACTTAAAAGTAAAACTGAAATTCTTCTCTGCCCTCGAATAAAAATGGAAAGGAAGAATCTAACTAAAAATTGTTTAGTTTAATGTTAATTTTTTGCATTTTTTTTTTTTAAATTCATTGATGCCATATAAAACCAATATTCAGAGAGTGTAAGAAACTGCACCATGGACAATGCTCTATGGCATTAACAGATAAAAGTTATGAGGTACATAAGAACAGGTGCTTTTCGGACAATGCAAATGTTTCTTACAGACTGACAGTGTGATAAGATTTCTACACATTACCACAAAATTCATTTAAAAATATTATCTGCGACAAGTTTACATGAAAATTGTAACACTTACTGGAAGTACTAATTGGACAGAGAAGCAAATCATACAATTAAGATTATTATATGACTGAGTCAAAATATACACTCATATTAGCTCCACTTGTTTACATTTAGAACATGTTTTGCAGACCATCATCTGCATCCTCAACTAACTGTTGACTGCTGGATAATTCACAATGTTTCTTTGGGGATGCAATCTCCATTTCTAGCTAATCTCTGAAACACACCATTCCCATAAAATCTGGGACAAATATGTTGACGATATATTTGCTACAGTTAACAAAAAAACATTAATGATGCCATAAAACTTCTGAATATACAAGGTAAAAACATATTCACAAATGAAACAAAAGTAGATAACATTCTACCATTCTTGGACATTAAAATGATAAACATCAAGGCAACCTAGAACTTCGAATCTACAGAAAGAACATGTATGCAAACTATCACATCAAAGCTGTCAGATTTAACCCATAAACACATAAACATGCAATAATTAACAGCTTGCTGCACAGGTTCATTAACCTACCCATTAATAAGAAAGATCACTTCAAAGAATATAAGCAAATAGAAAGAACAGCAATTAAAAAGGATTTAGCAAAGCACTGGTTCTCAAAAAATTACAGAAGGTTCAAGAGGCAAAAACTTATAAAAAGAAACCACAACACTTTCAGCAGGAAAAGAGACAATAATTTTTAAAAAATTCAGATATAATTCATTGGCAACACACAAATTTCAAAATATTCTAAAAGAGTTTGATATTTGATTGGCATCAATAAACAAATTAGATGTTAAAAATCTCCTGAATGACAATATTAATGACAGTATTCCACTGGAGAAAAAAAGCAAGTATTTACCAAATAAATTATGCACAATGCAAAAAAAAGCCTGTTTTGGAGAAACATAGGCACTTAAAAAACACTTTATGAACTTCTAAGCTTCATAGGAGTAAATTTACATTTAAAAATATACAGACAAATTAATAAACTTCGGTACTTCTGGGGATGAAAGCATTATCTTTAAGTTCCTCTCACCCCCACCAGAGCAGAATTGTATCCCCCAAAGGAACAGCGTGATTTATCCAACAGTTGACAGCTGAGGATGCAGATGAGTGGAGCCAATGCATAGTTCGATTCAGTCATGCAATAATCTTAACTGTAGCAAGTCTTCATACTAAGAAATATAAACCATTTTGGAGTTTTTGGAGTGCTTGTGATGGAAGATAATTGTTGGACTTTTGTAGGTGTTTTGGTCTTCTTATTCCTTTAGCACAATTCTCTTTTGTTATGTATGAAAGAATGTTACATGGTAAATTAACAATGACCTAAGGATTGACCAGTATTTCAATTATCTTTACATAAAATAATTCTACTGCTGGGTCATAGCCTGGAAACATTTTTTAGTAGCATTATTATGTTTGTTAAGTCTTTATACTAACAAATACAAACCATTTTGGATTTTGGAGTTTTTGGAGAGTTGGTGCCCAAAGAGCGTTGTTGGACTTTGGTAGATGTTTTGGTATTCTCCTGTTCATCTTTTTCTTTTAGCATAATTGTCTGCTGCTGTGTATGAAAGAATGTTACATGTTGAAATTAATGACAACATAAGGACTGAATATTCCTTTTATCTATACGCAAAATAGTTCTACTGCTAGCCTGCAAATATTTAGGTTTAAATGTTGCAAACAGCAGTAATTGAATTGGCATAATGTAATCAGACTATTTTGGGTTGCAAGCAAAAAGGTAACAAAGATATCTTTGAATATGACAACATTTTTCAATAAGTATTGGATTAACCTCAAAAAATCTTTCTTACATTTCTATTCCAAACATTTACGATCCTAAATTCTTCTATAATTTTTTTTTACCTTGTAATACCAACTAATTTCCTAGCCTTCCTCTTTTTTGAGCTGATAGATATTCCTTGAAAATATTTCCCATGTATATTAGTAAGGTTGGCTAATATTGGCGCATTTAATGTCATTACTCCTAAATCTGGCTCAAGAGTTGGGTGTGCTTCTCAATTAACGTCTAATGTTGAGGCTATCATCACAGCTAATATATTTCTCCTGTTAAATGCCTAAGATGCAGATTTATTAATTCAAATATTAATTGTATTGATTCTTTTCATAATAAACTTAAAAAATTCCAGTATTTGTCACTGAAATAAAAAATAATTTGTATGACAACATATTAATTAAGGTGGGTAAATCATATTTTCTTACTCTGGTTTTTGGCTTTGATCATTTAGTGGTGGTTTTTGAATGACAATCAAGCAATAATATGATACAGAGTTTTGTTTGATTACACTTTCACTTCACTTACTTGGTTTTTTAATTGGACATGTTTAGGGAACATCTGCTCCCCTCGTCAGCATAAAATCAACAGGTACACACATACTCCGTAGAAATTTATTGAATATATACAACAATGGTGTCTCGAAGTTCATGTCACAGTTTTTATTTTTGATTGTAAATTTTTTCCCAAGTCATTAGCTCCAAGCATTTGCAAGTGTTTAAATAGTTTTTAGCATAAGAACAACAGGTATACACATACTCCGTAGAAATTTATTGAATATATACAACAATGGTGTCTCGAAGTTCATGTCACAGTTTTTATTTTTTATTGTAAATTTTTTCCCAAGTCATTAGCTCCAAGCATTTGCAAGTGTTTAAATAGTTTTTAGCATAAGAACAACAGGTATACACATACTCCGTAGAAATTTATTGAATATATACAACAATGGTGTCTCGAAGTTCATGTCACAGTTTTTATTTTTGATTGTAAATTTTTTCCCAAGTCATTAGTTCCAAGCATTTGCAAGAGTGTTTAAATAGTTTTTGTTTTGCTTATCAATTTCATGGATCAATACAATTTACATTAGAAACTGAAAAGAATGGGTGGATTCCCTTTTTTAGATTTTAAGATTATAATAGACAATAACAGATTGGTCTTTGTAGTATATAGGAAACCTACCTGTAGTGTCAATTACATTAAAAATCAACACACCAGCATGCCATCCTAAACAGCTTCATATACAGTTTGGTGAAAGTTCCACTCAGTATAAAATACAAAAACGAATACCAATACATTATCCACATATTCACAACACTACATAATGGTTTCCACAAAAAATCAGTAAATAAAACAACTTAAAAAGTTTAAAAGAAATAATATCTATTTTGCTATTAAAATAGAAGAAGATAGGGAATTCAAAAAATTCACAGACCATGTTCAATAAATTCGATTTTTTTTAAAAAATACAAGATAATTTTGACTCTTCAAAATGTCTACAGTATTAAAAATTTATTACAAACCTCCTGTAAAGATCCTCTGACAGGAATTCGGGTAGCTACCAAATCAATTACAAAGACTGTGATCAGGTATAAATTTGGAAAAAAGAAAAAGGAACAAAAAAAAGAGAGAAAGAGAAAAATACAAAGAAAAAATTTGGAAACCCACACAAAGAGTATTTTAAAAGTATCCATTACCTGCAATGATTCCTTCCTTTAAAAAGAAAAAATCCTTTCCCAAATTTTCATTTTATCTCAAGTATCATCAATGCCCTCCACCTGTGGTGCCTCAGTATTAAAAATGAGTGTTAACCAGTATTAAAGATTCAATTAATTATACTAATTAATTTGTCAGCAAAATAAACGTTAAATATAATACAAACTTTGATGATTTGAAAAGAATCTTTTAATTAAAAATAAAAGAACTGATAGCAATTACATACGAGTACTAAGTTGAAGATTCAAAACTATAAATTTTATTCTTTTCCAGTTCTCCCTTAGATATTAAGTATGCGGAGATATAACATCAATATCAATGTTCTTCAATTAGATTTATTCATTAAAAATTTGCAAGCTGCAGCTCTACATGTGTAAAATACTCCAACATCTTACACATTAACATATCAGAGATCATATTAATTGATATCATTGTATGAATCAATTAATATGATTTAGCTTCACTGTGTAAGTTCCCATTTACATTTAAATATCAAAGAGATATCTGTCAATTTTTCATCAGATGAGTTATTGAAAGAATATCCATTTGACATTCTCTACCTAACATTTCAGAAATCTTATTGAACAGATAAACTTATAGAATAAATATCTTACATTTCAGAAACTTCCAATAGCATATCAAACAAATATCTGGCATTTCTGAGACCAGACCATACTGAATACACTTCTGTTAATGAATAAGGTTTATGAAACTGGTGGCAAAGGGCAATACAACTGTTTAAAATAATCATCACAATTAGGGCAGGAATATTCATACCAAATACTGAACCAATTATAGTGGACGAACATGCAGTATTTACTAGCATGCAAGTGCTACCACTTGATTTCAAGCAGTTAGAAATGAAACGTTCTAATATTCATAACAGAAGCACTAACCTGTGGTGTCGACTTTCTGTCTGTCACCACCCAACTGTCTTTGTAACGCTTGCTGCTAACAGGAGTTCTTGATGAGGACCTTCTGGGAGCTTTAGATTCTGGACTATCATTTATTTTCAGAACAGCTCTATTTGGAGTGGTCGTCAATGGCCTGCTTGTACCAGATTTCTTTGGTGTACAATACTGTGATTCAGAAGACATCTGTGTAACTGGGCTTTTTGTGTTTGATCCTTTGTTCAACTTTGATTTAGGAATTATTGACAGCATATCTTCCTTTGATTCACATGGTTTGTCCTTAGTAGGTGAAACTGTTGTTTTTTTCTGTTTCATTACAGATGAGCTACATTCATTCTTATGTAGCTGTTGGGTTTGTTTTGAAAGCCATCGTGGACTGTGTGTAGGGGTTTTTGCTGTATCAAGCTTGATTCTTTTGGCACAATGTCCGTCATCATTTTCATCACTACTTTCATCATTTTCTGTACTCCTCTGTCTGTATGGAGTACCCTGTAAGTAAAAACTGGTTTTGCTTTATAGAAAAACATTTAAAATATACGGTCTCCAATATAAAGATATATACAGTTGTCGAGTTATATAAAGGGGAATTAAATTCAATTCTTTTACAGCTCAGCAGTTAAAGAGGGTTTTCCAAAATTAAGAAATGATAGGTACAACTAGCTAGAATAACTGAGTATAAAGTCCCGTGTAAATAAATTAAAACAAGGTAATTTTTGTCAGTTTTCCCAATGGTTGGCAACAGTGTGCTACATATTGCTTATTCTTAGATCACTTGCTGTATATGCATTATTTGCACTGTTATTCATTGTTAATTAATGTGTGTGACGACTGTTTTGGGATAAAAGTGTATCTATTTCATGTGTGCCACTTTTGAGGAATTTTGAGGTTTCCTTGTGCAATTAGTAATACCTATTTCTTCAATGGAAAGGCCTTTAGAGTAGGGCAACTGTAGCATAATATCAGAATACTTCCATGAAACAAGAGAATTAGCTACTAAATATGGTGTCCATGTCACTGCATGTTTCTAATGTTCATCAGACTTCTGGCAGTTTGGAAGGAAAGCCTGCAAACCTGTAAAGAAACCATCTCTAGCAAGATAAATGTGCAGGAAACCTTTCTTTTAGGCATGTAGTCATCAGGATTGGACAATGGAACATTGGAAGAAAGTTCTTTTCTCTGATGAGAGTCACTTTGTAGTGCAGATGGACTGGGTTCAATATGTGTGCAGAGTGAATGATGCACCAATTTCTGCAACAGACTGTAAAATACAATGTGAAGTAGATTTTTGAGTGTGTTTCATGCATGAAGGACTGGGATCCTTCATACCAGTTGATGTGATGATGAAATCTGACCAGTATATCAAAATACTGGAAAGGAGAGTTGTTGGAGAACTGCAGAAGAGGATTCCAGATGGTGATGGAATTTTTCACCAAGATTTGGCTTCATGCCCTCCTTCTCTTGCCCAAAATTTCATTATTAATCTCTGAGCACACACATGCTGTATTATATTTAAATTAGGCAATTTAGAAGGCCAATACAAGACTTGGGATCTAGACGTCAAGTAAAATAATTACGAATGAATGCAATGAGCTTCGTGGACGTCACTGTTGATTCTACCAGCTAACAATTGAACTTTCTTGATGGTCAAAAATGCATTACTAAATGTTTCTTCACATTTGGCTGCATCCATGTGAGGTATAGTTTCTATTTAACTTTCCAAGTATAGGAGTTGTGATCCACGCATTTACAGCAAAATAATGTTTGCAGACTGATGTGTTTGTTGCACGCATTTTTTGTAATGCTGGCCATTAAGATGCCAGCACATTAAGTTGCCTCCTTGAGTCAAACTGTTATATCCCATACAGTTAGCAACTAATTGCGATAAAATATTAGTAGAAACATTTATAGTTCATAAATACATAGAAGTATATGGTGACAGGTAGACTGTATAATTCTGTACACTGTATTTTACTTTGTATTTATTATACTGCATATACACAAGTTGTTAATATTTTCCTATATATATATACATTGACGAATAAAAATATTATTCTGCTTACAGACTTGTAAAAATACATCTTTTATGCATCAATGATCACCTTACCACTCCAAAAAGGTAATAATAAATTTACAGATAAATTCTGGAAGCATTAAAATTAAATTAAAGCAATTAAAATGTTTCAAAAAACTACCACTATTAATACCTCCTCTACTTGTTTACTTTTTATGAGATTAGTGCTCATAAGACCTGCCAGCAATTTGGTGATAAAATTATGTTGAAGGCAGTGATCCTATTTGTGGTACAGGTGTGTGTAGGAATTGCTGCATTTAGAAATAATACTTACAGAAATGTGAGCAGAATCTTTTGCAAAACTAGAGTGAATAGACTTTGTTGTACTGGACTTTACTTGGGACTGATGTTCAGACATTGCGTCATTAGGTGCTGTATCCTCTGTGTTTTCAAAATCAGAAAATATATCATTGTCCTCATCGTCATCTTTAGCAGTCAGCAATGAAATAATCTCTTCATCAGTTAACTTCTGCAGTGGCATGTTAAATGTTCTATTCTCTACCTCACTCTCACTATCTGAGAGTATTACTATTTCAGCATTTGGTATTGAGGCCTCCTTCACCATTATTTTCTTATCATTCTTCAATTTTTTTCCAAAAAATTTGGTGCCTGGATCTGGAAATAAAATTTACACAGCTGGTAAGCATTATGTAAGTTACTATGGATGTAGAACTTAAAACAATTAAGAGTACTGATTTGAAAAATACTTTTATTTCTTAAAATAATCTCCCTGTACATTCAGACACTTGTTCCATTGTTTTGCAAACCTCCAAAATCCAGCAAAATAAAATTATTTGGGCAGTTGCTGAGAACAGAAAGTGACTTCCCTTTCTACAACTTCATTTGGTAAAATTTTCCCCTGAAAGATGATGTTTAAAATGGTTCTACAGATGGAAGTCGCTTGTAGCAAGGTCAGGGCTATATGGAAGGACTTCCCAATTGAAATTTCACAGCATCTCATTTGTGTTGTATGAGGACATGTATTGTCATACAAGAGAAACATATCCTTTAATGAGGAGTCCTGGTTACTTCTGTTCAATGGCCTTACAATGTTACACTAGGAGTCACTATTTACGGTTTGTTCTTGAGGCTGGAATGCGGTGAGCAGTAAGCTTTCATGATCCCAGAAGACTGAGCATCATGGTAAAGAATCGTTAAGGTGCATTGTAAGGATCTGCATTCTCAATAGTAGTATTGTTTTATAGAAGTATAGGTATCTTCAAAGAATAAATTATTTATAAGCCAGGGCTTAAAGTTAGTGCATCTAGATGAATTTAGTTTCATACCATGACACGAGAAGAAAGGGTGGTACCATGGAACTTGCAGTTGGATACTAAATATACCAGTATCATGAGGAAAGCAAATGATGACACTTCATGTTTGTGGAAATGAGAGTTGGTTTACCCATCAGCACAAAAAAAAGGGGGGGGGGGTCACTGCTATAATGAAGTAAAAACTGATTTCAAAATTTCCTTTAAAAATAATCTTCCTAAAAATAAGAGATATGCAATCATTCTCAATGATGTAAGTTATTATAGGCAACTGGTTCAAATAAAATCCTTAAAAGAAACAAATAAACAGAAATGGTGGCATTAATGAAGCAGTTCAACACTCCTGTACCAAATTCTACAGTTGATGGGAGCAAGGGCTCTGGTTACATATCCTTATGAATACATACAAGTGAAGTGTAGTGCTATGATTTTCCATTGTTTTATTATGTATAACATGGTCTTGCTTCACATAGCTTCTAATTATACAAGTGTAACTAGATAAGCATTAAGACGACAAATAATGAACACTCATACAAACGTTTTGTTTATCCCAGTTTCTCAAAGTATTCCCCCCTGGCACTTTATACAGAGTTCCATCCTCTGAAACCACTTCTGGAAGCATACATGCCACTCAGTTTTCAGCACTATAGATAACTCCTCCTCATATGGTGCAATAGCTTCTTTGAAGCTAGAAAATCTGTGACCTTGAAGTCTGTTCTTCACAGTAGGGAACAGGAAGAAATTGCATGGTGCCAGATGGGACTATGGGATGAATGAGTCATTAGTTTTGCCTCAGTTTTTGCAGAAACTCTATTGTTACATTAGCGGTGTGAGTTGATGCATTATCATAGTGCAACAAAATGCTCCTTAGTCCTGTCTTTGTATGCCGTTCTTGAATTTTCTGAAACATTTTTGGCTACAGCACTTTTAAAACCTAGTGAATCTTATTTGTTTATAGTTTTAACACCCTCATCTATTTTTATTTGTCCAGAATTAGTAAAGAGATAAAAAAATAAAACCAAACATGGAATGCAAACTTCTGTGTACCATTTTGCAGTAGCAGTTCTCTGATTTTCCAGCATAATGGTAGCCACTTGACCACTTGTGAAGAGGCAACCATTTTCTTTCCCACACTCCTTGATCTCTTGACTTTGATGGGTGGTTGATCATTATGGAAAACCTAAATCAAGGATTGGCATTTTGTTTCTGGATCAAACTGATATATCCATGTTTTGTTATCCATAATAATATATGAACAAGGTGCAACATTCCACAGTTAAAACTGCAGCATTTCTCAGCATCATTTCACCCTGTGGAGCTTCTCAGTTTCAGACAAATTGGGGTACCCAATCTTGAAGGCATTTTTTTACATGAAGGTGCTCATGAAGAATGACTGAAATATTCAGCTAACTAATCGCTAATGCCAGCTTAATGACCTTTTAGGTAAGTCTTTGATCTTCACTTCAACAAAAGTGATGTTCTTCTCAGTCACTACTGTTTTGGTTTGCCATTCTTCTATTCATCTTTAACAGATTGCTCTCCAAACTAGCAGAACACAGTAGCAGTGAAGGAGGTAAGTCCCCGAAAGCCCTCCTCAAATGTTCAAGTAACTGCAATTCATTTAAGCCACATTTGAAATTGTACAAGATCATTGCACGAAAATGCTATCTCTGAATCTCCATTGCATTTACAAGAATGTTCAAACTTTCCAGACTTAAAACGTAACATGCAGGAAAATGAATAACACAACAGAGTAATGGCAGTTCGGTGAGCAGCTGAAGATGGGAGAGATTTCTGGAAACATGTCTTACTTTTATGTAAGTGGAGTTTAGTGTAAAAGGTTATATTTTACACTAGGTTTAGGTTATATTATCGCTCCATTGTCAACAGCTTCGTAAGTACAATATTTAAACACAACAGAGCTCTGTCTGCTACCATGCAAACACCCATGACTCAACGATGCTTTCTCTAGGGCTGGCTAATGTTCCATGTTTTAATACTCATCTAGTGACCTTCGTATTAAAGTCTATTTCCTTTATGAATTACATTTCTTCACTTTTGAGAACTGAAATTAACAAAACTATTACGTCCTAAAACAATTTTTTTTAAGCATAAAAAATAAAACCATTCCTTGCAAAAGCTGAACTGGCAACAAGGACCGAGACTAAACCAATAAAACAGAAAAAGAGCCCTGAAGTATAAAAGTATGTAACTGATGACATCACTATTATGGGTAGTCTAATAATGGATTAATATTAATAGTATTTGATTACCAATGAATTAAGAGTAATGTTTAATTTAATTATAATATTGTTTCATTTAAGAACTTTGGAAAATATGACATTTTTAAAAAATTCTATTTGAACTCACACAGTGAAGTTTGTTAAATATAAATTATATTAATCTGTCGTCTCACACACTCTTATGCTTCACTTACTTTTAAATATGGTGGGACTGGTTTCAAAGAGGCATCCTCTCCATCTTCATCCAACTTGACGACAGACAGATTAATTATAATTTACATATAATATTGTTTGTTGAAAATTAGTTCAAATTCATATTATGACATTGTTATTATGGAGTATTATAAAAAGAAAATATTATCACATTTATTCACTTTAAAGGAGGATGGACTAGCTTCCCAATTTTTAGAAATAAAAACTTTAGATGCATATTTTATGCAAGGAAAAAATTAGAACTTTCACACTGACACAAAGCATTCTACAGAATATTATGAGCTGGTTTCAAATTACAAAATTTGATAAATATTGAACAACTTGTAAAACAACATCTTTAAAGTATGTACTGCACCATTACATGAATTAATAAATTTCTTTATCTCAACTTATATATACAGTGAGCATAATTGTAAAAATAAATCTATCAATTGTTACACTACTTTTAAAAAATCATTAACTAATAATTACTATAACTCTATTTTTAGTTCCTCTGATTCCTGTGCTTTAGGTTCACCAAGGCACAAAACCCACAGAAAATTACTACCAATCCTATCTCCACTATAATACGAAAGCTGTTAACAGATAATGATTGTAATATTTTTAAACACATAATTTCTCACACTAAAATTTTACATTACAATACTTTGTTAGCTTAATACACAATGTACACATGGTACTAGTTTAATTGTTGTCATTTCCAGTTCCCACGTGTGAGGTGTGCAAGTTGAGACATGTTCAGTTCCACCTACAGCAAAATGGAGGTGACACACTACGAACAATATGCTGCTCTGAAATTCTGTTTTTGTTTCAACAAATCTTCAGCTGAGGCCTGTCCAAGGTTACAGGAGACCTATGGAGAGTTTGTTTTTCCCCATAACATGCTTGATGATGACTTAAAATGTTTAAAAAGGGAGGCAATCAATTTCAAAAAAAGATGAACCCAACATTTCAGTTTGTGCTCTAATATAGAAAATATTAATAACCTTGCTGTCATTGTGAAACAGGATATTCAAATAACATTAGAGCACTTTCAAAAATTCTGAAAGTTTCATTGGGTGCTACCATATGTTGGTAACTGAAAAGTTGCACAAGAACCGTGTTTGAGCACAGTGGGTTCCAAGACTGCATTCCCATTGCATGAAGGTTTGCATGCAATTGAAAATGTTGCAGACTTTCTTTCAAAAGTAACATTGATGATGAAACTTGGCTACATAATTTCGATCCTGAAAGCAAATAGCAAAGCTCGATGTTGCCATCTCCATTATATATAACTAACACATTTCCTTCTTTATTTATTTCAAAATGAGTGATGATAGTCATAACTTATTATATCTCAAATGTAGAGTACCTTTGGGAGATAATTAACCTCTACAGAAAATGTTGAAAATGTCCTCCCTCCTGCATAAGGCAAACTCAACACGTCATTCCTTATTACTGGCTGCTCGGAGGACTGTGTTGTCAATACCATTAATCTCCTTGTGCTTCAGATCATCAATGTCTGGAGCATGTGGTGTAAACTCTATATTTTAAGTAACCCCATAGGAAGAAACCTGGTGTTGTCATATCACACCTCAGTGGCTGTAAGTTCTTGGAGATTATCCAGTAAAAGAAACTTTAAATGAGCATCTTGGATTGGTTTGATGTATGGCTTATGGAGTCATCTTATTGAAAATATCCATGTCTCAGCTCTGCATTGTCCAGTTACTCAACAAACTCCATTATACTTCACAGTTTGGTCAAAAAAATTGGTCCCACTATTCTCTGCATATCAAACTCTGACTTTAACTGGGTGTAGAGGTGTTTCATGAATGACATGTGGATTTTGGATAGCCGAAATGCATGAGTTCTGTGAGGTCACATAGCTGCATAAATGGAACCATTGCTTCATCTATGAACAATGGACAATAAGCCAAGATTTTGCACAATAAATACCTGAAACCAATGGCAATATTTCACTCTTTTACATTTAATCTGGTTCCTGCAACTGATGGGCAATTGTAACCCTATATGTTTTCAGTGAGCACTTTTCGCAGATTTCTGATACATTGGCTAAGTGTACCCAGTATCATGCAACAAACATCTTAATAGCTTACAGAGTGACCACTCCAGTCATGTTTTTGAAGTCCACAACAACCATGCGCAGCCTGGATGGATGATGTTTGTCTTTTTCACTCACCAGAGATCAAGTTGTTTCCCATTTGTTTACCAGTGCCAATATTGTGCTTCTTTCAGGGGAATTGCTAACACCAAATTTTCTCTGGTATGTCCTTCAGGTAGCTGAAATTGAATTTGTAATCCAGTAGTGCTTCACAAGGAAGAACCATTGATTTATTGTGTACTGCATTTTTGCAGCGACTCTGTGTGTGTGTGTGTGCATGCGTGCATGTATTGGGGAGGGGGGGGTTGCTTGTGTTGTGAAAGTTATGTTCATCTCATTTTTTGATATTCAAGGAACAGTTTACTAGCATGTCATACCGGCATATACAACTCACTGGGAAACACTACAAGGATGTCCTGAAAATTCTCCAAGGCATTCTCACATGCAAAAGCCAACATTTCAGTGCAACAATCTGGATGCTGCACCATGATAATACATTGCTGCACATCACAAAAGTTGTTGAATATTTTACAGAAATTCATGGGAAGTGTGCCACTCGTCCTCCCTATAGTCCAGATTTAGCACCATGTGACTTTCTCTTTCCCCCAATTGAAGAAAACACCTTCTTTGCAGGCATTTTCCATAATCAGAATTAGTGGTGTAGGCTGCAGAGGTGATTCTAAAGGACCTGTCCCAAAAATTATTTCCAGCATTTCTTTGGTAGAAATGCTGAGACAGGAGCATTACATCTAATGGGGGCTACTTTGAGAAAGATCATCAAAAGTATGTGGATGAATAAAAATATGTTATAAAATAAATATAAAAAATGTATAAGGATCATTCTTTACTGAACAGCCTTCACATAATAACCCCCATGTCAATGCTATATGTAATGTTTCTAGTTTTTATTTTTTTTATTATTGTGGGCAATATATGATGGTATAATTATGTCATTTTGTTAACTTCAGTTGTAAATTATAATACCACCAGGGGATAAATGTTCTATTGCAGCTAATACACACATAAGTACTAGGGACTTGTACTACATACAATCGCTAAAACCGATTCCTGCCAGGACTATCCTGCCTTTTTTCCAAATTTATCATTTATCATCTCATATACCATAAGTACCACAAGTATTCACTGCCTGTGTTTAGCATTACATACTAAAAAAAATTGCTACAACTGTTAGTACTCTGCATGTAGTAAACTTTTTAAAGACTTACCAAGTGAAGGAATACGAGGAGAGTTTGGCCTAAGTGGGACAACTCGCTCCAATTCAACACGTGGTTTCATGCACAGCTTTTGGTCGACCTTGGCACTATCTTCATCTTCACTATCATCAGTGAAATATGGTTCGATCTGTTGCTTTCCATCATGAAGTACTACCTTATATCTACAAATGAACACGTTCCTCTGATTCTGTGCAACTTCAGCTGGACTGTCCTTGATTTTTCCAAATTTAACCTTCAACAACATTTATTTATATTCAATTAAATATACTTACTAAGTTGTTGACAATGGAGTGGTGTGTATATATATGTATATATATATACATATACATATATTAATGAAACATAAAAATAAATAAACACTATTAACAATGTAACAAATTAACACTAATAATAAAAGTAGATAAAGATAAAACACAGAGAAAGAGTCACACTTGAAACTGCTATATTTCGAACTACTGCGAGTTCTTCTTGCCATTGAAGAACTCGCAGTAGTTCGAAATATAGCAGTTTCAAGTGTGACTCTTTCTCTGTGTTTTATCTTTATCTACTTTTATTATTAGTGTTACATATACATATATATATATATATAACCAATGTAATAAAATTTGTTCACACTAACTCCATTCACTTACACAAAAACTGGACATATGTTTCGGGAGTGATCCCTCCCATCTTCAGCCTGTAGCCAAACTGTTGTTAGAAGTGCCGGTTGGATCTCTTGATGTTCTTATGGCAGCATCCATTGGTTCTATTAGGAACTTGCTCAGTTTGTCCATTGGAGGAAAATTGAAATTCATTAAGTTTTCCTTAAAATTTTTTCCCAAGTGGAAAGTTCTTTTGCATTGTTGTTTCAGTAGTTTTGTCTCTGGTTTAATTTCATGATTTTTATTATAAAAGTATGCTGCTATTGCTGATTTATCAATCTGTTTTAAGCAAATATTTCTAAAGTGTTCTTTTTTCTGGATTTCCAAATTCCTCTTTGTTTTTCCAATGCATATTTTATTGCACTCTGTACATTTTATTTCATAAATACCTGACTTTTGTTCTGTTGGCAAGTTGTCCTTTACTCTGCAACCTAATAAGTTCTTTATATTAAAATTGTTCATTTGGGCTTACATAATTCCTTGTTCTTTGAATATTTTTTTGAATTTATTGTGTTAAATTGGGTGGTAGGTGAAACTTTTGAATTTGTACCTTTCTTTTACACTATTTATTGTGGAAACCTCTCTTATTGTTTTTTGATTTTATTGATGATTCTTATTACTGTGTCTTTGCTGTACCCATTAGTTTCTGCTATCTTTATGATTTGTTGGTATTCCAATTTGTACTCTGTTTATGTGAGTGGGATGTGGAATGGGGTTAAAACTGTCAGGCTTTATGTAATTTTCTGTGTGCGTATCTTTTCTATGGATTCCGAAGGTGAGATAGTCTTCATTTCTTATGATTTTTACATCTAGGAAGGGGAGATATCCGTTTCTTTCTTCCTCTATGGTGAAATTTATAGATTTTTTAGATATAAATCTATAAATTTCACCATAGAGGAAGAAAGAAATGAAATTAAACCAGAGACAAAACTACTGAAACAACAATGCAAAAGAACTTTCCACTTGGGAAAAAATTTTAAGGAAAACTTAATGAATTTCAATTTTCCTCCAATGGACGAACCGAGCAAGTTCCTAATAGAACCAATGGATGCAGCCACAAGAACATCAAGAGATCCAACTGCCACTTCTAACAACAGTTTGGCTACAGGCTGAAGATGGGAGGGATCATTCCCGAAACATATGTCCAGTTTTTGTGTAAGTGAATGGAGTTAGTGTGAACAAATTTTATTATATTGGTTATTTATTTATATTTTAATCTAAGGCATTATAGTCTTAAGCCTTCACTTCCACACTATCAAATAAAAATATAGAAACTATACAGTAAATGGTTGCTTGCAATCTCTTGAAAAATTTAGCAATAATAGGGTGCAGCTATGCACATGCTATGGTTATTGTTTAAAGAGAGTAAAACAAACTAAAACCAGTTATGTTCATCTAAGATGTCAAATTATAACAATTCTTATAGAATGGGGTAGAGGTAAGGGTAAAGCTTCCATATTTTCATGCTACCAGTAAAACTTATCTAGAATAATGGCAAAAGTGAACAGAAACAATATTAAAATATGATGTGAATGAATGAATTAAAAACTAGTACACCACCTACCCACCCCACAAAATGTATCCACTTTTATAACTGAAATTGGGAGGAAGGGAAAAAAGGAGGGGAAAGAGAAAAAAGACAGCACAGTGTGCAGACATCATGCGTGTATTAACATTAAGAAATGTACTAAATGAAAAAAACAAGTCACAACCACTGAGATTCAAATGTTGCCTATAAACACAGCACATAAGACTTTACGCAAACAATCTAATATACATTTCCTGATTGTGCAATAAAACGCATTAGATAGCAGTGCACAGAAGGTGGGGTAAGGGACAATGATGCATTAAGGCACATTTCTTCAAACTTGAGCAAACGCCTAACCTAACCTCACATAAGTAACTATTTGTTATTACATAACTATAAGTTATTAAAATTATAGCATGCTGGTACAAGTGTGTGATTCATAACAATTTTAAAATGTAATTCCTAGGTTAGGTTTAAGTTAATGAGTAGTATTAGTGAAGTTATCAGCATTTGGCTTCTGCTCATGATGGTAATGGCAAAATTACCTATATAATGGTTGGCAACTCTGAAAAATAAATGAACTGCTGAAAGTGATGTACAGAGCCACCCTAGTGGGGGAGAAATATGGAAATCTGGTTTGTCTTTACATGAATCTCAATGAGGCTAAGAGTGAACTTGGGAGTACTCCTTTAAAGGATACAAGAAAATTAAGCAGTAAATTTGCAGCGTTTTAGAGAGAAATGCTGACATTAAAGTTTTGTGTTCTGTGGATAAAGTCTGCAGGGTAAAAGCATAATGCTTCCTGAAGAAATTTTCCATGAGTTAGTAAGTGCCTTCAAATTTTGCCCAAAATTTGTAGACATGGAAGATCCTTCTCAGCATACAAACTTTTGTTAACCAATAAATGTCATAAACCTACACCTGAACATTTCGAGAAAATTATTATTGTATTTTGCAAATAAAATTACAACAACTGGAATGATGTCCAAGGAAGAATGTACAATGTAAGTACTAAAAAGTATAAGCTTAAGTTAACAATTTTAGTGCATATTTTCGAAATTTTATACCATATTTTAAAAATTTTGACGGCATAAATACATGCATATTTTAGGTACTTTTAATGCATACATATCAGATGTCTAATAATAATTTAAAGAAGTTAGCATGCAGCAAAATGTTAATTGTAGTCATGCACTCACTGTGTGAAGTTCTAAGAAGCTGATGACTTGAAAGTATTTTCATATGATGATATTTTACAATTATTAAGTACAGCCTGAGCAAACATGAATGCCTGAAAAATTACAGAGAATTTCCAGATTCTATTCCTTCATATACAAAAGTTTTAACTGAGAAAGAACAGCCTTGAAAGATAACATAACATGGCACCCCGTAACAGTGGTCAATGATGAAAACATGCCGATGACCTCAGATGTTAAGGAGCATCCGTAAATAAAAAAACAAAAGATGAAAACATTGCTCATGTAGAAGCCATAGTCAAGAACAATTCACAAGTGACTTACAGGAGTTTTAAACATTCATTCACAATCAGAAATCATATACAAAAGTCATCATGTGAGAAAGCTTTGTTATCACTGGGTACTCCACAACTTCACAGAAAAACAAAAGACACAAGACCAGAATGGTGCCAGGAATGCTTTGTTGTTTTGACTGTGGCAGCTACTAACCAGGCCACAATGTCTTCACAGATGATAAAAGCTGGATTTACTAATATGCCCCAAAATCAAAGATGCAAACTAGCAATCTAGGTCTTTCCAACTGACAACCTTCTGGTGGATTAAGAGATGTCAAAGTTTAGACCGAAAAATGATTGTCAGTTTCTTCACAGCACATACCCAAGTTGTAATCTTTTCAATCCAGGAACAAAAAAACCAGTCACTGCCAACTGGTACTTGACAGTTTTTCTGCACAGGGTCTTCAGAACTTACAGAAAGGAGAAAAGCCTAGGTTGCAAGAATGTTTGCTTCACCATAATAACCTCTAAACATACCACGTCGAAAACAACGAAATTTCTGCAGTGATACTTGTTAACCATCTATGTACAGTCCAGATCTGATTATTTACTTTTTGTTTCCAACTGTCAAGGAAATATTGATGGGCCAGAGCATAGTTTAGGTGTCTAAAAGTTGGTTTTTAAATAACTTAAATATCTGCTTTCTAAAATACATTTCATATAAAAATAAAAAACTGCACTCACTTCACAACGAGTGATAAAGCTTTTAATGCTTATATCAGTATCAAACTCATCCATGGCATCAAGAAGAACCTCTGCTTTGTTATATAATTTAGGTTTTACTCCTCTATAGTTGGTAATGTTCTTAGGCAAGGCTCGACAGTCCACAAACTTTCTTACTGTTGCCCAATGCTTTTCTTCCTCAACATCATCTGAAACCATTATCATACAAAGGTCTGGTTATACCAGTGTTTAAAATACCAACATTCAAAGGATGTATAGACATACATACGAGCTTCATAGAGTTGAACGATCTGCACCAACTGTCCTGGCTTTCCTTTATGCTCTTCACACGATATTCTGAAGAAACTGCCTGTTTCCCCTTTGAGTTTACCATATTTGAATTTGCTGCAACCAAAAGAGGCAAAACTTACAAGAATCCTAAATTAAAAAATGAGGTTTCTTAAAAGAAATAACATATACAACTGAACTCATTGAGAGTTTGGTTTTTTATTGAATGCTAAGTTGTTACACATTTGGCCCTGGCCACTATTCAGATGGGCAGCCTACTTAAATTTAACAATTACATATTACAATGATCTTTAGTTCTTACATTTATAATCATACATTATTATTCCATCTCTCTTTTAATTATACATTCAGTTTGTTTTTATTTTCTATAAATATTGCCTCATGCTCTTACAATTTTTGTCTAAAATTTTTCCTATTGGCTCTAGACCATACGCTTTTTTCCCTCCAAATCTTTCCTTGTTTCCCTGCATTCAAATATGATGGTTATACATCATCTTTTCCCCCACATAGCAGACATTCATCTTGTTGAGAGCTGTTCCATTGCCGTTTTAGCCTTCACACTCCTGCTTTTAACCATGCTACCCCCCCCCCACTTTCTTTTTATTATTGGCATTTATATACCTCCCTCTTTCCAAACTGTTTTTTATTGGAACATAAAATACTAGTAATTTCTTCCGAATCATTTGACTGAACAACTTTTGTCTCTCAATATCCTCAAAACATCTTCTAATTCATTTTTTCTAAGTTATTTCTTAATTTACTTATCCAACTCATCATTTGTAAACTCATTTCTTGGTATTTTAAACATTGTTTGAACAAATATCTTCATCTAAATTCAGGATCCTGTACTAGTATTTCAATGCTCTCTCCATAATTGATCCTTTCCTTGCAGCCTTCCCATTTCATTTTGAGTCCCTTCATTACCTGTTGCTATTGGTAACCACAGAACTTCCTTACAAAACATCCTATGTGCTAGGTCCACCATTTCCTATCCATTTTCAGGTCCTCATATTTTAGTACATGTAACTATTGACAGTTAAGAAACATTTGCATGTTTCAGAGAAAAAAGTTCATTGGGAATTCATTGTGAGCTAAAAAAAAGTCTGGAGTAAGGAAAATATACAGAACTCTGCAACAAAATGAAATGAGAAGGATTTGCTTATGGAGAACAGGTATTAGGAACCCAAGTGAACCAAGAATTTACAAAACAATGGGAGTTTTATCTAATGCATGGGAAAATGGTGAATTTTTATAGCATAGTTAATACTGTATTCATGCAAATCTAATGCGCACCTCAAATTTGAAACTTAAAATCATAAAAAAGATTTTGGCATATTGTTGTATGCCAACTTAGAGATAAGCCTGTCTGCTCCACAAAAGAATCAGAACATAGAATTTATAAGTGAACCACTATATATGATGGAGCATGTAGGACAAAATTCACCACTCATGCTGTTGCCAGGATAGTTGACATAGGTTTATGGGTCACTAGTCACAGGTTGTCCGTTCTTCCTCCTTTCATGAACAAATTACAATAACTGTTATTCAATGTTAAGATGTCTTCCTTTGTGAGGACCAGTGGATTTCTTTCTTTCTACTACCTTTTAGTTTCAAATAATACCAATTTCTGTTGCTCTTAGCTACAGTGAACACTCTTCCTCCCTTTCTGTTACCATTTTTATCAGCATAAAGAATGAAAGAAGCTTTAATATAGATACTGAGAATAATAGGGCAACTTGAGAGAGAGAAAGGGGGGAGAAAAAGAAGTTTCTGTCGTTTTCTATGGCCTTTATGAGTAAGAAGGCCATACTTATATTAATTTCCATCAGAGAGTACTAAGGAAATACTATTTTCTTGATTTTATATTCAGACAGAATATAAAACTTTAAAATGCACTGTTGTTAACTTTAGTGTTGTTGTTGGGCATTTTTTTTTCTTTTCTTTTTTACCTTGGTATGCAAATTAAGATGTTCTTTCCTGTTTGCCCTCCATTTTGTGATGACCTACTATTCAAATACTCTTTGTAATAATAGGCTAACAATACATTAATGAAGTCTAGAATTGCAGCAATGCATTATGACATAACAAACAATAAATCTGAATGAAGTTACTGGTGAACTATGGAATGGATCTGCACTCGAATCTAATGCGCACCACAATTTTGAATACCACATTTAAACAAAAAGGTACACATTAAATTCACATAAATATGGTATATTGTGAGGTAAACAGAGAACTCATGAACAGGTGATCTGAGCATCAATTACTACCAGGATCATTCTCCAGGCTTCCATGGCAAATGGAAGATCTGTTGTTCCGGTTTAGACTTAGGCCTTTCTTGCATGCACTTTCTCAGCTGGCCTTCTAATACCTCCAGCAATGGCAATTGCAATAGTAGTGGGTTATGGGACAGTGAGGAGCAACTCTTTCATACAAGTAGAACTATTATGGTAATGAGATTTGTAAAGTTTTCTCTTACATTCTCAAATAAAATAACAATTTCGCTTGTACCTCTTGTACCATAATACAATACTTGTTCCCTTTGAACAATTCTATATTATTTCATTCTCTTTCCATCCATTTTGCATCTCGTTGCATCTCTTCAAAGAGCCATTGTATTTGAAACCAATTAATAGCAAGTTGCATAGTAATTAAACTTCTGTGTGCCATTTTCTGAATGCCAATATCTATTACTTTTGTCCTATATCGATTTTTATGTACTCAATGGCTCATAGATGTGCAGCATTAATAGAACAGTCTTCCCAAATTCTGCATAACTGTTCCAGTGATCTAAGTGTATAGCATGGTGGCTGTAAATGCAAAGTTACATCTCTCTACATGGGACCAAACTTGTTAGTAAGGTATAAATTTATAAATGTACTTAATAATTTCATAACTTGAAGGTGTATGTATACCAGGTGTTAATAAACTACACCAAAATATTTTCAGAGAGTGTAGAGTTGTCATACCTAATCAATTAAGAGATAGGCAATGTATGGTCAACTAAACATAATACAATTTTGGCATCAGATGCTGACAAGTCAGTGTTAATGCCAAGCCAGTGAAAAATTGGTTTAGAATGTCATTAAAACCATGCTGCAAGCAAAGAAATATAAAATTTCTGCAGTTTGTTATCGGTGTTTTCTAGATTTAGTGCCATAAAAATCTCCCAAATCTCAGAACCAATAATTTGACAATGCAACTTTGAACATCTATTAACTGCCTTTTTGCATTATATAGGCAAGACCAACTAAATAAATGTAAAGTAACCTACTCCAGAGGGACCTCTTTGAACTGCTTGTGTGGCATAAGCATAATGCAAAAGTTGATGTTCTGCAGGTGTGGTTCAATTTTTCTCAGGCTATTTTTTTTTAAACTGAAGTGCTGTTACATACATACTTAAGAATTATGAACGAAATGTACTTAATACTTTCAGTTTTATTCTCTTTCTCAACAATGAATGTGTTACCAACATACAATGGCTAATAAGCTTAGTACTAACATTATGCCTAAAACTTAATTTACCTAACACATTCTTAGGAATAATTTTGATTATTAAGTACAATAACAACTATATGGGTTGAATTATATGAATTGATATATTAAGATTTAAGTGTATAAATTGAAACACCAATTTAAAGTGCAGGCTAAAAGCTATATTATTAGACTTCAAATCCCCTATCAGAGATTCTAACAGTGTAATTATGCAAACCAAAGACTCAATTAATTAGTATAAGAAATGATAATCATCTGAATTGGAAAGACCACATTGGTCTTATCACACCTAAACTTAGCAGTGCATGCAATGCAATATGCACATTATTAACTTTGGATTCAATTAAGAATTTAATTAGTTTGTACATATTTCAACTCAATAATGAAATATGCTTTTATATTTTAGAGAAGCTCAGATGAAAGCGTGTCTTCCTGTTACAGAAAAAAGTCATTATACAAATCATATCTGGCACAGACAAGCAAACTATACAAAATGAAAACAAAAAGCATGTGGTGCCTCAGAAGTAAAAACAGGGGTTAAACACCATCCCCCCCAAAAAAAACCACTTTCCCCTAGCCTAAAAGTCTTAATAAACAATTGTGAATCCTTCAAATCTGCTCTTAAAAAATACTTGTGTATATAGGCCAATTATTCTGGAAAGGAATATATGAATGACAACATATTATACTGATTCAAATAACATTTTAATAACTTGTAAACATTTTATTTAAAATTCTGTTGGAACCAAAGCGGTGAAGCCAGATAAAATATAAATGATTATTCAATACTGTCATCTAATACACTCTAGTGCTTCACCATATTTTAAAAGTGACGCATTAGAGTGTATTAAACGATAGTATTGGATAATCACTTATACACTGTAATAAGTTTATACCAATGTATATAGTGAGATTTGGGTGACTGGGTGTTTTGTCTACTTCTGGTTCTCTAGTTCTTGTTAATTTAGCTAAGAGTATTTTATTATCGAGATTCCAAAAGAATGAAGTTATTGCAAAATATGTGAATTTTTGGCTATTTTATTTCTTTTAGTGAATTCAGAAGGAATGAAAGCTACTGCTGTTATACCAATGGAAACAGATTTTATTAATCTATCCAAAATTACATCAATTATACCTACCAGGCACTTAAAGAAAAAAAAAATGAAAATATGCACATATACATATAACAACAACTTCTTGCCTTAGAAGATCACAAGTTGTTCAAAATATTGCGATACTAAATCTGTGACTTTCTTAGTGTTTTATCCTTTTTCTAGTTATTACTTTAGCTACATTGTTCATCATGTTATTTTATTTTTCATTATATTATATAGATTATGTATGTGTCCGATCTCTCTCTAACAGTCGCAATTTTGTTTTTTCTCAGCAAAATTGGACCATTCGGGGTGGGAGTTAACTTAAAGGGAGAATTTTAAAAAAATTGAAAAATTATTCTCAATTTTTGCTTTATCTCAATGAAACTCAGTAAAAAAAATTCAAATAAAGTGATAAAAGTAGTTTTCAAAAATGATGGCAATCTGCCAGCTCGGAGTGGGTATATAACTGAAAAACTTTTGGAAGTTAACGTGAAATTTAAAAATCGCTCTAGTGGCTGCAAATTTAAATGTTTTCAAAGAAAACTTGGTATATGCCGTTGAAATAAAGTAGGAAAAATATTTTCGAAAATCAGTGAAATAAAACTATTAGGAAGGAGGGTTTACCATATTCCCAAAATTTAAAAATCCCTCTAGTGCATAATATATATGTTGCAACTAAACTCCATATATACCATTTACATAAATTAAGAAAGAAAAAAAAAGTTTCTGAAAATCAGAGAAATCGGACCATTAGCGCAGGGGGGGAAGCAGCTGACACCCCAAAATTTACAATTCATTCTAGTGGCATTAATATAGATTTTTTTCGCAACAAAACTCTGTATATGCCATTTAAATACAATAACAAAAATAATTTCTGAAAATGAGGAAAATTGGGCCATTATTAGTGTTAGGGAGGGCTACCTGAAACCCAAAATTTAAAAATTGCTCGCGCAGCACCAATAATTGTTTTTACACAACAAAACTTGGCCTATACCATTTAAATCAAATAAGAAAAATAGTTTTTTTTAAATTATCAGATTATTCGGAGTGGGAATACACCTGATACACCTTTGGAGGTTAAGCCCAAATTTAAAAATCCCTCTAACCATTACAATTTAATTTCTTAAAAGGAAATTAAATATATGCCATTGAAATAAAATAAGAATACAGCTTCTGAAAATCAGTGAAATTGGGCTTTTATAGGGGGGGAGAGGGTTTGAGCAAAATTTAAAAATTGCTCTTTCGGCAATAATACGTTTTGCAATGAGACATCGTATATACCATTTAAACAAATTAAGGGAGAGGGGGAAAACAAAAAAAAAAGTTCCTGAAAATCATTGAAATCAAGACTATTAGCATGGGAGCAGTGGGGGAGTTGCCTGCACCCTAAAATTTAAAAATTGCTCTAGTGGCATTAATATAGGTTTTTTCGCTATGAAACTCCATATATGCCATTTAAACAGAATAATAAAAATAGTTGCTGAAAATCAGGGAAATCGAGCCATTGAAGAAGTGGGTTACCCAAAATTTAAAAATTGCTCTAGCACCCCCAGTGACTTTTTTTCACAACAAAACTTGCCATGTAACATTTAAATTAAACAAGAGAAATAATTTTGGAAAATTATCAGATCATTGGAAGTAGGGAGCTACCTGTAAAAGAGGTGGGGTTTAAACTGAAATTTAAAAATGTCTCTAACAGCCTCAATTTTAATTTTTTTAAAAGTAAACTGGATATATAGCATTGGAAGGGGGGGAAAGTTTATGAAAATCAATGAAATTAGATTATTAGCAGGGGGCTTTACCCAAAAATTAAAAAATCTCTTTAGCAGCATTAGTATTGAATTCAAAATGAAAATCTGTACATACTATTACAAAAAAATAGTTCCTGAAAATCAGTGAAAGCAGACTATTAAGAGGGTGGGTTTGCCTGTGCCCCACAAATTTAAAAACCACTCTAATGGTATTAATATATTTTTTTTCGCAGTGAAACTCCGTCCGTATATGCCATATCAATAGAATAACAAAAATAGTTTAAACCAAAGGAATTCAGAATTTTAGACCAGAAAATCAAAACCACACAATTTAAAATTGCTTTATTGGCACCAATATTTGTTTCTTCACAACAAAACCTGTACATACCATTTAAGTAAATTTTAAAAATAGTGTCTGAAAATTTTGGAAATTTGACTATTAGGAGTACAGTTATACTTTAAAACCAAAATTTAAAAAGTGCTCTTGCATTTAATCTTCTCTTCATTGTTTCCAAAAAAAAAGTGAACATATAAACTGCATAATGTTGCATTTGTTTTATATTTAAGAAAACTGCCGTTATGAAGATGGCAGCTGTGAAATATTAATCTAATATGTGTGTGAGAGTTATATTTGTGTGTGACAAATATATATATTTTTTAAGAGAGCTCTGTAATAATCTTCTGAAAATGTTTGCATTTTATGTTTTTACTGCAATAACAGTTAAATTAAATTTCAAAGTCAATGGGATTTGATGAAACTTCGATTGTTCTTTGCTGATTCTGTATATTTGCTTAGTACATTGAAATTCTTTAATTAGTAACATGTTTTTGTTTTATCGAAACATAAATATCACCTTAAATAAAGAATGAAACTTGAAGTTTTCTGTTATTTTTCTTTATTTAAATGAATGAGAAGATATCAATGCGTAAGTTCATAAACATATTTACATTTAAAAATACCCACACAGTTTGGCTTTGTCTGTCAGTGGTCATATATTTAATTAATAGTATACCATTAATTCTTGTGGTTTAATCTCCATTATAATAAAAATGTGGTTTCTCTTTGTGATACTTATAGGTTGCATTCTAATTTTGCTCCCTTATACCACACATTAATGCCATAACTTATTTCATCAATTAATAAGGCATAATTATTTTATATTCATTTTTATTTAAATTTATCCACCAGTGAGGACTTCCCTTAGTTTATGCAGTTACTGCGTGAAGAACTTTTTTTCATTTTATTGTAAACATATATGTTGTTTTTAATATGTAGAATGAATGATGTTTAACGCCCATTTTTACAACAGAGGTACCACAGGCAAGGACATTGATGATACATGAGACGAAATAATAAATTGGGAAGGATTTTTTATTTTTAAGGAAGGGAACATCCAGGCCGAAGTTTTTTAGGTTACCTCCATGGCATTTGCCATTTATGACGGGAAAACCTGGAAAAACCCTCAGTCAGGGAGGACGGTCCTGGCGGGATTCCAATCCCAGACCTCCCGCTCACGAGTCCGATCTTTTAAGGACCTTGGCCACCCGTGGCGGTATAAATGTAGAAGAATTATATCGTTGTAAATGGCATATTCCACGTTATGGCTGTTTCTTGAACTGATGGAATGTTCTAAGAACTAAACTAAAAAATGAGAAGTCAAACACATTAAATATTTATTACACATACCTATTACTAAAACAATAAACTTATAATATAAGTTAGCGAGAAATTTAAAGAAAGTTCTAGGGAATTTGGCTATACATGGATAACGTTAGACAAAGAAAGCAATATCTGTGAACACAAAATAAAATTGTGTTGTCACCAATATATAAACCTGCAGCTAAGATATTAAGAAAACAGATTATTTAGGCAAATAACTTCTAAAATAGAGAAGACCTCACGTTAATTCATGTACATAATTAACCATGTCTGTTCCTAAGTGCTATATTTCCCGAATGCAGACAATTCTTTACTAGTGTTTACCTGTATATCGTTTTATTACCAATACGAACAATGCTTTGCCCAACCCATTTCACCCGATGGGAACGTTGTTCATTCATTGCCAAATATTGCAATCAGAAGTTTGCTGTATTCATATAAACTGTTACATTAACTTCCTTAAGTGGTGTTTTCGCGCCCAGTGACAGACTGCCAACTGTCCCTCAAAAAAATTACCAATAAAAGCCGTTATAAATCTATGGTTCTAAACATGTAAATTTAAGAAAATTCAAACAAGCAGATTAATTTTCTTACCTTTCTCTAGCTGTAGTACAATTTATTTTAAATTATAGTTATTAACGGAAGAGTTAGAACACTTCTATGCGTTTAGAGATTTGATTTCAGACATTGATTCGTAAGTATTGCCAACATACCTACATCAACATCAATAATTACACTTTAAGTTAAGGCCTGGAACTCGTGAGCATTGAAAAAATGCCCATTGTTCCTATGCTATGAATTAAAATACAGCAGTCTCATTGCAATGAAACTAACAAAAGACTACTCGTAGTCACTAGATAAGTTCTGAGACACGGCTTAAACTGGCATCCCAAATTCTCGATTTAAAGTCCTTCTTTACATCTGATGTGATTTATTTAAAATGGTTATTTTGAAATCAGCATTCAACGCTTAACAGTAATGGTTTTCGTACAATGATTTAGTAGACTTTAAATTAAATAACAGATAAAGTTTGAAAATGGGTTCCTTTATTAATTTGTTTTTGTTTCCCAGAACTGGTTCTAGTGTCAAGCGGATTGCAATCCTCCCAGTGTCAGTTCTGGGAAACAAAAACAAAAGAATAATATGCTCTATTTTCAAGCATTATCGAAAGTGCTTTCCAATTGCGGGAATATTGATAAAAATAACTGCAAAAAATGCGGGCATTTTAGGACTTGGAGAAGGAGACCTTAATTTCGAGAAAATATGTACGCTTACAAATATACTTCGATTGCTCAAAAAATTTACCTGGGAATAAACAAAGTGCCTTTTTTTTTTTTTTTTTTTTTCCAAATGCAAATAGCCATTAAAATATTAAGGGTCTGGTATGTAGAGATTACACTAAATCAGATGTCCTCATTTGGATTTGCTGACCAATTTTGCATATAGGGACACTGTTGTATTCCCAGATACATTTTATAGATTTGAAGACATTAATTGTGAATGCCAAACAAATTCAAAACCAAGGCCTCATTTAGGACAGCCTAAAAATGTCCAAATTTTTATCAATAGTACCAACCATAAAGCAGATTATTTTCCGAACATATTCCATATGCTGGAGTTATCCCAATTTACAGGCCATGCTGATGACCTGAGCTGTTAAAGAGCGTCCATAAATAAAAAAAAATTTACAGACCAAAGTACTGGCAAGAAGATGGCTAACTCATTCTTTTGTTGCTCTGGTCTTGTAACCTGTTTCTTTGGAGGGTCATCATATGGTTAATGTCAAATGACATGACACCATTTGTTTATTGATAATTTAAAAAAAGTAGAAATAAAAACGACATTGAAGCCAAACCATCCCAAACTGTGGAAATGACTGGACTTTTCAGTCACTTCTGGTTTGAAATGAGAATTACTTATCCCCCTACAGCTCTTTTCTGGCACCATGTGACTTCTTTTTGATCCTGACAATCAAGGAGTAAATGTGTAGAATGTAAGGAAGAGGGGGGGGGGCTTCTCTAGAAGGTTGCTGGTTGCTCTATCCCTTGATATTTCAATATTTTTTCTGTAACTATGGTTTAATGCATTTTTATAAAATATATAATATTTGGATATTTCTATCTTGTACCTAATGTTTATTTTTCTGGTTATTATCTAAATGGGACTTAGTTTGGGTTGTGGCATAAAATAATGTCTCATGCCCACAAATTATGTGTACACATCACCTATTAATGGCAACACAGACATATATATTAAATATGGGAAAACTTCAGTTATTTCATTATCAAACAATATTAAATTTGAAGTAACAATACTCTTATACTGACACTCATCAGCCCTGGTAATCTTGCCTCATAGACCTAAGATTATGCGCCTAATCCGAGCCAAAGTCGATGGATTTTACAGGCATAAAAATTCCCTTTTGGAAGGGAAATAAAACCATGGGTCCCATTTCATAAAATTACTGCATGTAAAAGAACCTAAAGCCTACAAGAAGAGGCCTATGAGCAAAATTTATCAGCCATTTCATGTCCTGAATTGAATGCGACACTATTGTTCTGAGGTATTAAAGTGTCCGTAACTAAACAAAGAAATGAATGCAAGCACTCTCCAGCAGCATTTATCAGTTGTTCCATTATTAGTCAGCTGTTATTAAGTGGCAGGATGGTGAAGTGTTACATGAAATCATGAAGCAGTTGAAGGAAGTATATGCTTTCTGTAGAAACAGACTTCATCCTGCAGATTCCACTTTAATCAAAGGTTCATTAATAACTTTGTTGCCATGAAAATTAGAAGAGTGAATGTTTATTTAAATAAGACCATTACTACAATATTTTATTAAATTAGCTCTCTCTTTCCATTGTGTATGTTCAGGAACTCACATATGAGTGTTAATTCTAGTTATTATGATTCTAGAAGCTTGAGATCTGTGTTCAGCAGTAACAGTAGTAATGTTGTACTGGCTATCTGTATTGCCTTTAGGAAAATGTGTGCAGTGCTTGATTAACGGTTGGTTGCATCTAATGGACAAGTGCAGGGTGTGCATTTTGAGAAGCAATAAAGCTGAGAGCACAAATACTTTAGTTACCATACAAACTTACTAGTTTGCAGAAACTTTCAATATGACATTTGTATCAATTTTTATTACAAAACATTTCTTAGGCTTAATTTTTAATTATGGATAAATTTTTTCCAATAAACTAACACACATTATTCAAACAACCATATAATGTCACCTAATGCATCATTTGAGTCATGGAGTATTTTTGATTTTAATAATTTACCTAATTATTGCTTTAAGTGACTTATAATTACTAATGACTTCATTAAACCTGGTACCTTTTCTATTGCATTCCTTACTCTCATTAATATCAGTGCTGTCAAATATTGATAGCTTGTATTATCATTTATGCATTGTCACAAAGTGCCACTGTTGTGACATACTATTGTTCACCAGTGGAACTTTTTATTATTATTATTATTTTCTTTGCTCTGAAAGAATCAGAGAGATGTAATAAGCAAATATTACTCCATTTAACTTCAACTTATGTATTCACTTTTTTACACTTTACTCCATTCACTTACACAAAAGTAAGACATGTTTCGGGAGAATCTCTCTATCTTCAGTTGCTTACTGAACCGCCATTACTGGAAACTATGGCTGGACAAACGGATGTCCTGTAGTGGCCTCTATTGGTTGAAGTAGGAAGTTGCTGAGCTCGTCCATGGGAGGAAACTCCAAATTCATAAGGTTTTTTTCTATTTTTTGATATGAAAATTTTTTCCCAATTCCTCCCATTCATTGAATTTATCATCAGTTCCTGGTCGACTGCCGGTCGACCAGGAAGGATGGCCATGATAGGAGTGATGGCTCCCGAAACTAGTCTTCCATTTTATTGAATTTTAGTGGTGTGTATGTTACAATTTCGACTCAATTTTTTAAAAATGTTAAGATTGAGAAATGCCAAAATCAATGTTTAAGACTGATAATAAGTGCCGTAAAAACAACACCAATAAATGCACTTCTGGCCGGAATGAATAATAATCCAATGAAAACCAGCATTGAAACACAAGCGGCACTATTATACATAAAATTAAAAACAAACCCAAGTAAACATCAATGGTTTCATCAACTACCCAAAGAATGCAAACTAAAAACACAGATCACAAATAAAATTTACTTAGAGAAGAATTACAATTATTTAAACCTGGCAGAGAAGAACATCCCATGTCCCTCAAGAACTAATCCAATGGATTATACTAAGATAGTAACAGATAAAAAACTGACAGAACAATTAAATAAACAAGAAGACTGAACAGAGGTATCCAGAACTATAGCACTTGAACATTTACACAACCAATTCCCCGAAAGAGAGTGGCTTAGAATTTACACAGATGGATCTGCAGACAAACAGAGAAATAATGTTGGAGGTGGTATATATTGTAAATATTTCTCGCATTATTTCATACTGCCTAGACAATCCACAAGTTATGAGGGTGAAACGGTAGCAATACAACAAGCATTGGAACAGATATACCATAGGACTGATATAAAAGAAAATAAAGTAGTGTTTCTTACAGATTCAGCTTCAGCTATACAAGCTGTTGAACGATATGATAGTTCATATGAATCTTACAATGTAAGGGACGCGAGATCTTATTATAGATTACTCCAAACAAAATTTCAACAAATAATACTACTGTGGATACCAGCACATGTGGGAGTGATAGGTAATGAGAATGCAGACTTTCTGGCCAAAAAGGGGACAGTGCTATATTCAAAACCAATAAAGCCCTGTGGATTAAATGTAAAATTAAAAAATATCAAAACGACCACAGAACAAAAATATCAACATAATATTCAAGTGGAAATATCTAATAAACATTATTCTAATATAAAAGAAACAGTACAAAAAATAAAAAATCTATCAAGGAAGGAAGCTTGTTGATCATTTTAGACTGGCAACTGACATCATTGTCTGGGGGAACATCTACATAGATTTGGTTTTATGAATGATAACACATGTAAGATCTGCAATACTGACAATATTCTAAACGGAGAACATCTATTGGAATGCACAGAACTAGGAAAGCTACACCTGACAGGAAAATACACAAATTATATTGGCTGGCCAGGGAAAAATTGATGAATCAAAATCCTGCACATTAGATCAACAACAACATATTATGTTTTAACTATACGTGGGATATTCAACTTTTCACTTGAAATTTTGCAGCATCTCATTTGTCTTGTTGACAGTATGAGGATGCATGTTATCATATAAGAGCAATATGTCTTTGGTGAGGAGTCCTGGTGACTTTCATTGAATGGCCTTACGAAGTTTCCTGATGATGTTACGATAGAAATGCAGTTAACAGTATGCCTTTGTGATCCCAAAAGAATGTGAGCATTGCTTTCCTGGTAGGTGGTGTTACTTTAAATTTTTTTTGCAGGTAACACAGAATATTTCCATTCCACTGAACCATGATGTCTTGGGCTGGTAATTGTGTACCCAAGAATCTTCACCTGTGACAATTCAGCATATCTTGTCCTTCACCTTGGTAGCAATTAAGATGATTTAATGCCAAATCCATTCTTTGCATTTTGTGTTGTGAGTGCAGCATGTAAGCCAGCCATTGTACTCAAACTTTGTGAAAATCTAATCTGTGATGCTTTATGAGGTAGGCCATGCCATGTGAGCAACAAACAGCAATGGCTAATAGAGTCTATAGTTACCATTATGTCTGCTTGGATTAAATCTTCCACTAGTTCCTAATTCACCTCGATGGCAATCTCTGTTTGCCAGTCAGCAGACGCGAGCCTCATCTTCAATAATTGACCACCCTTCAGAGAATTTCTGTATCCAATTATAAACAGCTTAACCTGACAGGCACTTCTCAAAGTATATGGGAAGCATTTGTTTATATATTGATCCTGGTGGTGTAGTGGTTACCACACTTGCTTCCTATACCCAAGATTGCGGGTTCGAAATCGACCAGGACCTATGGATTTTTTCGGACGTAAAAATCCTAAGTATGGCTTCCTTTGGAAAGGAAGTAAAGCCGTGGGTCCTGTCATACATTTATGGCACAAAAAAGAACCCCAAGCCTGAAAGAGAGGCCTCTGAGCAATATTTGTCGGCCGTTTCATGCCCTGAATTCAATGGAATGCTGATGACCTGAGATGTTAAAGAGCATCCATAAATAAATCAATCATTTGTTTATGTATTCTTTGATTCTATACTTTTTTCCTACAAAAATTGCACAATGGAGTGCTGCTCGAGTGTTGTACACTCACTTAGAGGTGCCACCATCTTGCAACTGATGTTTTCCTATTGTAAACATTGTTTGTCAATATACAACTTCACTGTTCCTAACTTCTTTTAAGATTACAATTGTTTGTCAAGTTGAATGTTACCAATTGCCTCTGGACAATGCTGCCATCTAGCGACAATAGCCTCAGATGCCTCATTCAAACATGTAGTACTCCATATCAATTATTAACTTAATGACTTACCCTTGTATATAAAAATATGTTTGTTCCATGATCAGGTAAGCAGAATCTGGGAGATAGTAAAAAATTAACAAAACTTGCTAATTTCTAAGTATTTATAAAGTATTATCAAACAAAAAGTTTTCCTCAGTCCTCATAAATGGTAAATGCTGGGTAGATACCCTAAACTTAAGCCTGGAACACTTACTTCCTTTAAACAAAACAAAACAAAAAAAACCTTCCCAGTTTATCATTTTATCTCATGTATCTTCAGTGTCACCAACTGTGATGCCTCAGCAGTAAAAATAGGCATAAATATTATTATAATTTTTTTTTAAAAAAAACAGGACATATTTCATGAACCCTCGCCTACAGGGTGCATAAAACAGTCCTGAGTAAATCTCCAATGGGTGAGGGTCCATGAAACATGTCCTGAGTAAATATCCAATGATTGAAGCAGTCATAAAGAGCATTATAAATGGTTTGACTCAAGTTGAGATTATCAAGATTATTAAGCAATTGGTTTTTAATATTTTCTCAGAAGTAATATAAGATGTTCTAAGAATACTGATAAAGTTATCTAAGAAGCTCATAACATTGATATTTATTAGAAATATTTCACAAAAATAATATATTCTTAAAATTTGCTCATAAAATATTAATAACTGTATAAAATCTTTAAACCAACATTTATGAATACCTATCTATTTAGAAATTACGAGTCCAGAGTAGATGAAGGTTGATTACTACAAGTCAATTTACTTACTAATGCCAAATGATTAAACAAAATAGTGAGTTAACAATGCTCATTGTATGTATTATACTTTTCTTTCATCATCATCATCACTATTACTACTACCACCACTACTGAAGTACATTTTTATAATCTTACATCATTTATTTAAAGAAATATTTGTTATAATTATAACACCATTATTTATGTTTAACAATTAAAGCATTTATATTATTTAGTTAAAAATACATTAATTAAATAAACAATTATCAAAACAAATGAATGATTGTTTTTGTCGCAACTAATTCTTGTTCATGAACTTGTAGGAAACACAGTTGGCAACATTGAGATCAAAAATGCACATCCATGTGGTAAAATGATTCCAGTAATTACAATAAATTTAAAGCACATACACCTTACAAAATTTCATTACATTTTATTCGTAGAAAATATGACTACATTACATACGGAAAGTATTCCATTAAAGGCAAGTGAATGATAACATGGTAATTAAATAAAGTTTTTTAGCTCAGTTTTTTGCTTTCTTTCAAAAGAATTATCTGAAGCTATCTTACCATATTAGCATAATCCTTGGAAATGGTTTGGTCATTAGAGTCCCACTCAATTCAGAGTATGAAATAGCTGATAAAGTTGACTCAGAGACTTCTTCTTTCAATCTTGAGATTGTTTTATGTGCTATAAATCTATGACAAATGACTTCAATTTTCTTTCAAAGGAAGCTACACTCTAAAAAAACCTTGACTCTGGCAAGGTTTGAACCTGCAAACTTGAGGCCATTAGCACCAACTTATTTAATTGCCATAATACTTTTCACTTGCATCTAACATACAATCTTTAAAAATTGATTATTTGTAAACTATTTGTATTAGATATATGTAGTAAATGCTATTATTATTCTAATTTTAGGTTCAAATCCTGCAAGTGATTAACCTGACTGAGTTTTTCAGATAGACAAATTGCAGATTAGTATTTCTTTTCCACACATTCACCTTCCTTTATCTATGTGTGCAATGTCACCAAGTCAATTGTGTTCTTGCACTCTGTGTCCAGAGATAATCAGCTCTCTGACAGGTGACTGTATACAAGTTCTAATATTGGAGTTGAAGAAGATGAAGATTCCTGTAATACTGTATAGTAGAATTTAACATACCAACTTCTCTATTTTTGATTAGTTGCTAGTGGCCATTGGGGATGCTGATATTTATCATTTTTTCCCTAGCTTCCCAATAAAGAGTTACGAAATAATTTTTCATTTTTTTATTGCTATCAAGTTGGCTGCATTTCAGTAGATGTTCTTTGTTTAAGATAGTATTCACATTCTTCACAAAGGACAGTGGCTGTCCTTGACTAATTTCCAGGTCCTTGACTGAAGAGATGTTCTGACAGGCAATCATGCTCAACAGTTAATGGAATTGGATAACTCCAATTTCTTGGTTTCAATAAAAGATGTTTGAAAGTTTTAGATCTTCACATTGTTTTTCTGTTACATTTTTGTTGTATAATTTGCTATTTTTGTTCAATTATTAACATTTTTATGAGTTTCAATTTAGAAGGCATTTCTAGTTATAAAGTTGGTGTTAATTTTATGGTAGTTTCTTTTTATGCTAAAGTATCAGCAAACTTGTTCCCCTTTAATCCCGCATGGCTCGGGATCCATTGTAAAACTATTTCTGGATTGTATGATAGTTTTCTTATTTCATTTATAGTGTTGTTGGATAATGTAATTCATTATACTTTATAGTGCTGCTTTAAAATCATTTAAGATGACAACTTTTTTATTTATGTTAGGTTAATACAGTAGATTTTTAAAGCTGCCCTAATGGCCATTATTTTGCCATCAAAATTGTCCAAATGTGTATATTGAAAGAATTCTTCATGGTATATTCGAAAGCCTGTTTTTACTCTTCACCAAATATCATTTGGATAATAGTTATTTAGGGTACTAAGTGTTGCCAATCTAAATGTCTCAGGTAGGTTTTTCTTCTTGGAGACCATTGCATCCAGTTTTAATTTCATGCTGATAAATATATATATATATATTATTTTAAAGGGTCAGTTGGTATGATGGCAGGTTTGGTGTTTATTTTTAAAATTATGTCTAAATCTTCTTTCTGTGTGTAATTTTTTAAAGTCTGTTGTGTTTTTAATTGTTGTGTGATGTCAGGAATATGAAAACGTTTATTCATGCCTTGATTACTTTTTAATTTCTGTCCCAGTATAGCCGTTTAAATACCTAGCTCTGTTTTAATTGGCAGATTGTTAGTTATGCTCTGCATTGCATCAATTGGCATTATTTTATGGCTCTTAATGTCATAAATTTGTTGTACCCAATTTAGTTTTAAGTTGATTGTTTATCGCTGATATTATCTCACTTCCATTAAGCAAATTGGGGTTTTTGTAGTTTTTGTAAGTGTCATTAAGGAGACCTTTTGGATTCTCTCCATTTAATACCTGCTAGTCTTCTTAATATCTTGCTCTCATTATTAATTTTCTTAGTTATATTGTCAATATGCTCAGAGAAGGAAAGTTTTTTGTCAAGTATTATTCAAAGATATTTAGTGTGTTCTTTCCCTTGTAGTGTTCATTATTGTTTTAAGTTGAAAATCTTCTGTAATGAGTTGAAGACTGAAAAGCTGGAAAATGTCTTTTTAGTCAAATAAGTGTACTTACGAAGCTGTTGACAATGGAGTGGTATATATATATAAACAATGTATACAGTTTTTTTCACACTAACTCCATTCACTTACATAAATTTGGAACATATGTTTCGGGAGCGATCCCTCCCATCTTCAGCCTGTTGACAAATTGTTGTTAAACGTGGCGGTTGGGTCTCTTGATCTTGATATGTCTTTTTAGTGTTTATTTCCATATTGTTAATGGATGCTCATGTTTCCATGCTATTGGTAATTTTCTCCATTTCATTTTCTAGTTATTTGTAATGTTGCTTTTTCTATTTTTTTTTCCTTCCATATGGTGATATCTTCTACAAACAACTCCATAGTTTGAAAGTTTATTTCATTTTCTCCTTTTAAATATAGAGGCTATACTTGCTATTAGCTAGTTATCTGGAATTGACCTTGATATGGCATTCATTTATCAGCTATTGAAGAATAATAAAGGGTCTATAAGCTAATAAAGATCATCAACATCATCATCATCATCATCATCATCATCATTATTATTATTATTATTATTTATTTATTTTTGTTTTTGTTGTTTAAGAAACAGTTCTTCTTGCTTTATTAATTCTTTATTAATTACTTCTGGTCCTGAGGATTTTTTGTTTTTCTACTTTCTTAATATTTCTTCTAATTCTTCTAGTGCTTTTAGATCAATTTTATTATTTCATTTTTTCTGCTGCATTGAATACTTCTCTGCATTTGGACTATATCACAGATCTTTGTAATGTACAATCCAATCATCTTAAGTTCAACTCTTTAAATTTGTTAATTATCCATTTCTGTTTTAAGTTTCTTAAAATCTCCCATACACGTAATTCTCACCATTTATAAACTATGTGTTTTATCTGCAGTAGTCTAGCAGGAGTGTTTGAACTTGTCATGTGGCAGGCATGGATTCAACTTCTGGGAAACTTAGGCCATGAAGTCCCCATAACTCATTCAGTCAAGTAATCATCTGGCACAATAGATCTTCAGATAACAGTGGCAACAGTAACAATAAAAATGTATAATTGATATCATTGTATGATTCAGTTGAACTGCACGCTCTTAATGCTTTACTTACTTGTCATAATGTATGGAATCAGTTTCGAGAACATTTAGTTCTCATCTTCAGTCAGGCTAAAGTTCAACTAAACGTTAAGAGTGTGTAGTTCAATTAAATCATACAAAGATATTAATTATATGATTAGCTTCACTGTGCAAGTTCCAATTTACATTTTAATTAATAAAAAATGTATTTGATCTCCCTGTATCAATTATGAGCAAAACATGTCCCAATTCTATGTAAAAGTCAAAATGTAGATAAAAGTGTATTCCATGATGTGGCGTAACTCAATAGCCAGCAGATGATGAATATCAGCCATGAGGTCTAGAAAGAGCATTTCCCCAATTCTGGTAATGAAAGATGTAGCAGCTCACGAAGTCAAAGCTTTAAATGAAGAATATATCTTCAACTGGTCTGCACCTCAATCAACAGAATCCACAGCCATTGTTTTGTCTTCACAACTTATTATATGTGTTAGGTAAACCTGTGATTGTTCCTTCAGAGAAAAGCTTTCGCTGTTCATTAGAAATATAGCAGAGTTAGTGAGTGGTAGATCTGTCAGATCCAGCCTGCAGCAAGTTCTCTTGCAGTCTGTCCAGAATCAACAACAACCTGCACAACAGACACACATTAGTACATATTGATTGTTATTAAAAAACCATGCATTCTCTGAAAAATGAACACAGCAAAACTCTAGCAGGTATTTAATGACTAGCCCAACTTATTGTTTACAGTGTTACTAAGAGTCTAATGACACATACATTTTGAGTTTATAAACCTTTCAGATTTGCTGTAGCAGAGTCATAAGATATTTCAAACTATAGTATATCAGTCAGCCTTTTGTATTTATACATATAATTTTAACATTAGGCCATGGCAAAAACATGTTAAGATTACATATAGTTTGTTTGTCTAGCTAATAAATCTGGCTTCTAAGGAAAAACAAAACATAAAAATATCCCAATATAACTTATACTCTAGACCAGGAGCCAGAACAAGAGTCAAGAGCAGCAAAGGGGTTCAAATTTCCAGGAAGACACAAAGCTTTATCCGTGTGCACTACCATAGGTCATTTAATTACTCAGGCTAAAATGAACAACCTTATTTGAGACTTGAATTTCAAAATTAAGGCACAATCTATGATCACTTATTATTGAACAGCCCTGTATATAGATTGGAATGTTACAAAATGGTTAACTCACCAAAGCACATTTACAAAAACAAAGAAGCAATACAACAATCAACATTCAGAAGAAAAACTGATTCAATCAGAATTACCACCATCTAGCAATTTGCCTTGATAAAAGTGTACACTTGTCAGTAAATGTGAACAATTAAGGCAAAAGTAGGAAAATATATAATGATTTCTTTTTGTTTCTTACATTTGCCAAGCATCATAGCAAATGTTTACAATAACCAGTAATTGTATTTACTGCATTTTCCAATGTGACCATAGATCATTTTTGCATAATATTAATAAATGTTTTACATTCATTTTATTACCTGTCTTATGGCATCTTTGTTATTACTCTTATCAATTAACATTATTTTGTATCTATTCTCTTGTTCCTAAGCATGTATCCATTCATATACTTTATGTATATTTTATTTCAACCCAGTTAAATAAAAGAGAAAGCCTTGGCATTAACTCTACCAGGTAAAATAAACCACCACCACCACCACCATCATCATCATCGTCATCATCATCTGTTCAGATCACAGAAAAATAAACTTTAAGGACAAATCCAACACCTTAGTTAAATAACATTTGTCAACTGAAATGCTGTAAAAAGAATACTTCAGGAATATAAAATACAAACAAATGAAGAAATCAGTGATAGCATCTCATTTCTGGACAGAAAATCATGATATAGTCAAAAAGCAAAATTATTAAAGTCAGCACAGGGACCTATACAGCTAACAATGTGGGAGAAAATAAACATTTATACATAAAGAGGTGGGTTGATGAACTTCAACACTTCCGGGAATGAAAACATAAACTTTAAGTTCATTACCCTCCACCAGAGCAGAATATGCATCCCCAAAGGAACACCATGAATTATCCAGCAATCAACACTTAGCTGAGGATGCAGACAATGGTCTTTAGAACATGGTCTACATATAAACAAGTAAAGTGGAGCCAATAAGAGTGAGTAGTTCAACTCAATCATACAGTAATCTTAAAACATTTGTCAATTTCACAAAGAGAACTAAAAAGGATAAAATGCAAAAAAATAGTGTTTTATCAGACAGTCACTCTAGTATTCTGAGTTTAACTATATGACCATTTGTTATAGTCAGTTGGTAGCATGTGCTTCACAGTCCAGGAACTTCCTGCCATGTTCATATTTCTTAGATAATATGCTCACCCAGAGCTTTAAATGTGCCACAAACCTGCTCTGTAATGCATCTCTGCTGGTTGCATCATCATTCCAACTGCTATCCGTCATTACATTCATTGTATCTTTACCAGCGCTTGACCCCCATGTTGTACTCGCATCTGCAACTGAGACCCACCATACCAGCATAAACAATAAAAAGTAATCAAGATACTTTTAATTAGTAAATTTTAGAAAAGAGAACAAACATAATAATACCTGATAAAGCAAAACTTGGCATTATACACAAATTTTGCTCATCAAACTTTATTATAAATATTAAAAGAAATGCTGTAAATGGAAACATGCAGTAAAATACCTAAATTTGAGACTATTACCCATATCTTTGATGACAACACCCTGCACTTACAATGCTAAGATCTGCAGTAATGCTCACAATTCCAAAACTTGTATTAATATTCATACAAAATGGTTACACCATTTAAAAGCACAGAAGATTTACATAAGACAGCATAATGGTTTGTTTACAATTTACTGAATTTTAAACAGGAACATTTCTAAGGGGCTGTTATTCAAGCAATTAACTGGATTGTTGAGCAATTAATATAATTTTTAAAACAGCAATATTAAATTCAAAATTAATTTTATTAATCAAATTAACTATATACACATTTCTGTCCCTTAGAAGTAAGTTTATTTATGCCTTTTGCAGACCTACAACTTATTTGGGTTTAGTTTGATAGTCATAATAGACTAATAAAATGATTCCCTTAATAGACCATACTAATTTCTGGATTTTTAAGGATGCCCAAGTTCATTCCATCCTTGTGCATGCCTCATTGTTTTTTATTTCCAAATAAACCTACAGTTTATTTTAAATACTTACTTACATAGTAGATTTTATGAAAAATTACAAAAGAACAAAAATAAATTTAACAAAATTTTCAAAATTTGATTTTTAAAAAAATTATGTGATTTTTCTTTTGTACTTTTTCATCCTAGCTTGATATGGTATTGGCATAAGCAGAAAGAGAAATTCATAAACTCTTCCCACAGGCCTAAAACTGGAAAATTTAGTACTGGTGATAATGGTTTGATGGAATATGTCACTACAATTGGTCCAGTATGTCCACACATACAATTGCTGCTCCTTTGTGTACTTTTAGGGGCTATAACGTCATTCGTGTAGTTCTGCAATATGCTTCTCAGGTATCAAAGGTAAGTTCATATCAAATTACACAGATTTACATACATTAGTTTGAAAGCTATCAGTAGAGACTGGATATTCAGGCATTAAAAAAAGAAAGTTGAAAATGCATTTTTAAAATATTAGACTGGTCATTAAAAACTGAGAATGTTTTTTTCTTATGAAGTACTCTAGGTAGGGTCAAAATTGCTATGGTCTTTTTCAAAGTGGTCTAATTTAGCTGTATTCACTTGGTTCAAAGTGTCCTGGAAGTTTGCTGGAACCATTTTTTGATTTCATCTTTAGAACCGCTGCTGTCTTCTTCACAATAGATGTTAATGAACCATCATGCTGACTCTGCAGCTCATTTTTGAGATGAGAGAATAAAAAAAGTCACAAAGAGCTAGGTTCCAGCTGTATGGATGGTGGAATACACATTTTATGCATTTTCTGGCCAAATGTTGAGCAAAAAAATTTCAATCATGAGAGCATGGATTGTCATGATGAAGGCACCAACCATATGGATGCAGTTCAGGGCATTTTCATTAAATGTGTTTGGCCTGGATGCTCAAAACAGTCTTCAGATATTGCTACAGTGATGAAACATTAATATATCAGTTTGATCCAGAAATAAAATACCAGTCCTGCACTTATGACCAACCACCCGTCAAAGTCAAGAGGCCAAGGAGTATGGGAAAGAAAATGGTTGTCTCCTTCTTCTCCACAAGTGGTCAAGTGGCTACCATTGTGCTGGAAAATCAGAGAACTGCTACTGCAAAATGGTACGCAGAAGTTTGCTTTCTGAAAGTGTTTTGAATGGTGTCTAAAGGTGCATTTTGTTGAACCATGACAATGATAATGCATCAGCTCACACTGATATGTAACAATGCAGTTTCTGCAAGGAAATGAGGCAAAAGTAATGACACATCCATCCTATAGCCCCAACCTGGCACCATGCGATTTCTTTCTGTTCCCATGTGAAGAACTGACTTGCAGGTCACCAATTTTCTAGACCTGAAGAAGTGGTTGCTGCATATGAGGAAGAGTTATCTACAGTGCCGGAAAAATGAGTGATGTGGATGCTTCCAGAAGTGGTTCCAGAGGATGGAACGCTGTGTGCAATGCTAGAGGAAATACTCTGAGAAACTGGGACAAACAACATTATTCATTATTTGTTGTATCAATACATATGTAGTGACCCTTGTAGTTCACAAATATCATTTCTACACCCGAGATCTTTTCTAACATAGATCAAATAAAAAATCCATTTTGCCATATAAATCTGGGCTTTAGTTATAAGGGAAAATTAGGGACATGGCAAGTGAAACATTTGATAAAAAGAAAAAACAGAAAAAAGTAATATTAATGAAGGCGGTAAATTATTCCATTGCTTCAGTTCTAGCAAGATAGAATTTTCATTGCTGCATGATTTTAAATATACTTAATTTGACAGCACTTTTCTGCATGCACAATGGCAGTCCTTTGTAGGTCATCAAGTATAGTAGCTTTCTTGGCAGTGATAAAGCTTTAATCCTTGTCATAGTCTTGTACTGGCATATAATCCCAAATAAGGTTTGAACTGTTAAAGGATTATAACTTGAGTGTAATTCATTAGAAGAATAATATAGGGACAGCTTTTTTACTACTGATTTTCCCCTGTCTATTTGGAGTTTCTTTAATATTGCAACCAGTGTTAATGCTGTACTAACCCTCAACATGTTGGTGTTGTCTGGTGGACAAAACCAGCTGTATCCATTGGAATGTTTCCCACATGCTGTGTAAGTGACATGCAGGGTTTTCAGTCATTTCAACAGCAGCTGATGGAGCTGGTAAGCTGCTATTGGTACAATGTGCTGCCAATCGAGCAGTGATGTCAATTTGCTTCCACATCTCATGTAACAAAGCCTGTAACATAAACATACAGAACTTGTCTGAACATGCAATTTTTACACCTCAAGCACTTCTCCCTTCAATGTTACAGTGTACATTCATTCATAAAGAAGGTTAGTCAGTAGACTCCAGAACTTTGCATTAAAATGCTGAGTAAAATATTTTAAAAGACTACAAGATAATTATAGTGAAACAATATATTAATGGCATATATTCAATATAAAAAACTTGAAGTTATTTCAGTATCAAACAATACTACATTTGAAGTAACAATGCTCTGTAACAGACATGATCCAGCAGCAATAATCATTCTTTTCTTTAGTATGAGGGCTTTTCAATAAAGAATTGTCATAACTTTTTACAGGCATAATTTCTCAAACTAAAATTTAATTTTCAATATTTTGTTAACTTCATGCATAATGCACACACAGTGTTAGTTTCATTTTTGTTCATTTTGGTTCCCACCTGTGAGAGGTATACAAGTTGGGACATATTCAGTTCCACCTATAGCAATATGGAGGTGACAGTGACAAATAACTTGTTACTTTTGTCTAAACAAATCTTCAGCTGAGTAATGTTACAGGAACCCTATGGAGATTTTATTCTTTCCTATAGCACAAAGAGGTTAAAAATATGTAAAGAGGAAGGCAACCAAAGGAAGAAAGGTGGATCTGGCACTCCAGTTTGTGCCCTAATGGAAGGAAACATTAATACTGCTGCTGTCATTGTGAAACAGGATCATCAAATAACATTATAAACATATTCGGAAACTCTGAAAATTTCGGTCACACATTGGTAACCAAAAAAGTTGTATAAGAGTTATGTTTGTGCAATGTGGTACCAAGACTGCAGATTCCCAATCCAAAGGATGTTTGCATGCACTTAAAGATGATGTTACAGGAAGATGTGCAGTTGCTTTTAAAGGTAATCACTGCTGATGGAACTTGGCTACATCATTTTGATCCTGAGAGCAAACAGCAAAGTTCTCTGTGTGGAAATCTCCATTATCACCAACACAAAAGTGGTTTGTTTACGGAATGTCAGAATCAACACAGTGAAACATTTGTGGCTGCACATTTTTGGAATGAAAATCATGAAATAGAGAAGGACATAACATTACTAAAAACAATTCAACATCCGAAAGAACTTAATATATGGGAAAAAATTTACATAAAAAATATGAATACAAACTTATGAATTTTGATATACCGGAAGCAGACAACATATTGTTTAAGTTCATTAACAGACCACCAGAGCAAACATAGCAACATACATACCTTGCTGAAATTAGACCACCAGAGCAAACATAGCAACATACATACCTTGCTGAAATTGACTCCTTAGTCATTGTTTTGGTTCACAATGTGAGGAATGTAACTCACGAAACACATACCAAAATTACTTTTATAAGTGTGTTTGTGAAACTTAAAGAGAGTTTTAATGTGACGACATGATTTTTAGTGTTTTACTTTAAATCAAAATAAAAAGTGGTTGCTTCTACTAGAAAGTTATGGTCATCTCTTTTTCCGATATTCAAGGAATGGTTTACCTGAACACACAACTCTAACTGGGCAATACTACAGATGTCTTGAAAAATCTGTAAGGCTATATCACAAGCTGAAGGCCACAAACAAGTTGGATGCTGCTTCATGACAATGAAGGCCACACACCACAAATTTTGTTGCTGAATAACAAAAATCAATGTGAAGTGTGTTTTCCTCACCCTCCCTGTGGTCCAGATTTAGTCCCCAAGTGACTTTTTCCTTCTTCCTAAATTGAAGAAAACCCCTTTGTGGGAGGCATTTTCCATCATAAGCAGTGATTAAGACTGCAGAGAAGATTCTGAGGGATCTTAAATATAACATTTAATTTTGTGTCTGAACCAATACAGTAAAGGGACTATTATGTTCTTAATTATTTAGTGAGTTGATTTGATAATCTTATGCTCTCCAATTACTGTTGAATTATGCAAAACTAGTTTTGCAGGCTTTTGCCTGCATCCTCAGTTGCAGGAGAATGTCAGCTTCGTTGTTGGTTGACTGGACTTGGTGGACATTTTATGAACTTCTAGATTAATTTGTCTTCTGTTGGGATCTCAAAGTTCATAATCTTATCCTCATATTTTTTTATATAAATTTTTTCCCATATTCCCAGCTCAACGGGTCGATCTATGAATTTCAATAATTTCACTCCCATTTCTATAATTTGTTTATCTCTCCAAAAGTGATGTGCAACCACTAATTTCTCTATCTGATTGTACCTTATGTTTCTCCAGTGTTTGTTCAGCCTGATTCCAATGCTTCTTTTTGTTTTTCCAATATATACTTTGTTACATTCTTAACAGTTGATTTTGTATATTCCTGACTTCTTCTCCTCCGGTATTCTGTCATTATCACCAGAATTGAGCAGATTTTTAAGGCTAAACTTGTTCACTGGGGACAAAGTAATCCCAAACTCTGTGAGTATTTTTTGGAATTTTTTGGTGGCCCAAGGATGATAAGTGAATTTCATGTGGATGGTAGATTTTTTTATTGGTGTCAATGCTGAAACCTGCTTTAACCTCTTCTTTTGTTTGAATTTCTTTATTTTCTTATCTACAATTTCTTGGTCATACCCATTGAATTTTGCTGTTTGTATAATATGATGGTATTCTTTGTTGTATTCAAACTCATTCATAGGTATGTTGATGAGTCTATGTGCTAAGCTATTGATAACTGCATGTTTGTGTGCTGTGGGATTGAATCCACTTGTCTTTATGTAATTCTCAGTCTGTGTGTCCTTTCTGTATATTCCAAATTCCAAATTGTTGCCTGTTCTTATAATCTTTAAGTCAAGAAAGGGAATCATGTTGTTTTGTTCTGTTTCGGAAGTGAATTTAATTTCTTTATCTTGTAGGTTTAGCAATTTCAAAGCATCATCAAAGAGTTTCTTATTGACCACTGCAAAGATATCATCCACATATCTGTGTCATACTTTGAAAATGTATGGAAATGATTTGGTGATGTGCATTTCTAAACTACTCATATACAAATCAGTCAGAGAAGGCGATTATGGATTCCCCATAGCTAAACCTGCTTCTTCTTGTTTGTAAAATTCACCATTGTACGTGAAGAAATTCTGACTAATACATACTTCGGTTAGTTGGATGTATTCTTCAATCTCCTTGTTGCTCTGTTTCACAGACTAACCATTTTTGAAGAGATGTTGGAAGTTTGCATTTTGGTATGCTGGGAAAAAGTGACTTTACATCGAAAGACACTAAAAGATCATCCTTTTGGAGAGACAAACCTTTGATTTTCTCCACCAGTTCTTCGGAATTCTTTACACTTAAAGTAGTTTTGCATAATTCAACAGTAAGTGGAGCATAAGATTATCAAATTGACTCACTAGATAATTAAGCACATCTGAGGCACCTGTCAAAAAATGGTTTCCAGCAGAAGACTGCCAGAAAAACCTGAACAGATTGTATCTGACCAAAACTACTTTGAGAAAGACCATCAAAATTATGAGGATGAGTAAAGGTATATTGTTATTAATAGTGCTTAAAACCCATTTTTACTACTGAGTCATTACAGTGGTGGACACTAATGGTACATGAGATGAAATGATAAACTGAAAAAGGATTTTTTTTTTAAGAAGAAAGTATTCCAGGCCTACATTTTTAGGATACCTCCCCGGAATTTGCCATTAATGAGGACTGAAAAAACTTGGAAAAAATCTCAGCCAGGGAGATTGGTCCTGATGGGAATCAAACTCCAGACCACCTGTTCACAAGTCTGTGCCTTAACCACCTATGATGGCTGTTTTGTGTTAACTCAGGGTAAAGAAAATGAAAATTATACAAAACTTCTTTAAAATCACTGAAAAAGAAAATTAAATAAACTTGGTACATCAGCTCCTAAGTATCAATTTTAAGTCCAACCATGCTTTTAAAACATGGTATGTCTGTAAAGACAGACTTCATCCTTTAATCATCAATACACCTTGCCAAGAAAATTTTATTAAATTCTTCTTTCTTTCTTTCTGCTCAGTCACTCATGCATGAGTGTTAATTATAGTTATTAAAACTGTAGTTTCTTGCAATCTATTTTCAGCAGTAGTGATGTAGTGCATAAACTGGCTTTATGAACCTTCACTGATCTGCAAAATTGGTGTCTCGCTTACTTACAAAAGAACATAAAGACACTGATGTGAATTTTTGCTACAACTTGAAGCAGGAACTGCATAAGCTTTCTTAAGAAGATCATAGCTGGAGATAAGTTTTGGTGCTATGCTTATGACCCAAAAATAAAACATATCAAGCCAGTAAAAACATTTAAATTCACCAAGACCAAAATAACATGTAATGTTCAATTAATGTTATGATGTTGATTTGTGTGTATAAGTAATTTGTTCCTTCAGGACAAACAGTGAATTGATATTTTTACCTTGATGTTTTAACACCACTACATAAGAGTTTGTAATGGAAATGGCCATAAATGTGGGGAAGTGGAGATTGGTTCCATGCACCAGCCCAAATTCCTTTTGTCTGTCTTACATCTTCACAAACAACAAAATACGGCTTATACTTCAGTCTCCTTGCTGTATGTGAGTTTTTTATTCCCATGAATCAAGAAAACTTTTGAAAGGGAAATGATTCCACAAGATGAAAGAAATACAGGACAGGAGTTATAGAATTTAGACAAATGCATGAATCATATGAAGAATATTTTCAAGGATAGCCATTCCACTTATTTTTGGACAGCACCTCATACTCCCACCATGCAATGGTGAAAGCTAGATTAGATCCAAGCACCAGAGGAGTAACCTTAGACTAGTACATGCTAAGACAAAGGGAGTAAAATTCTATTTATTTATTACTTTTATTTCTGCATAAGATTCTCACCTTAAATATCATAGCAATGATTACTGACTTCATCAATAAAAAGGCACAATGCATTTATGATTTGCAGAATGAGAAAAATTTGAATAAGCAAAGAGAATAGAAGATGATAAACAGTGTTGAAATGTATGCATTTTTAGGTATTCTCATAACAATGGGTCCATTGAAAGCCAAGCTGAAATCTGTGCAGTTTCTGTGGAATGCTGTACAAGAGGGATATATTCCTTGCTACAATATCAGCAGTTATCATCTTTCATTAGATATGATGACATAAGAAATTGGGATGATTGAAAAAAGACAGATTAACAGGCTGCAGTAAGAGATATTTTTGAAATGTTTGCTGATAATTTTAAATCAAACTACAATCCTGCATCACAGGTAACTGGGATGAACATCCAGTTGAACAGTCCAAGCCTGCCAAGTACAGAGTAAAAATTTGAGCTATAGTAGAAGTCAAAACTTGAATCTACAAGTACACTCTGGGAAAGATGGAAACATCAGTGAAAAGAATCAAGGGCAACAAGTGGTACTGGATTTGACAGAATCTGTTTGAGGAGGATATGGAGTGACTACTGACAACTTTTTCACTTTGGTACCGCTTGCAAAAAAACTATACAAAAAGGACTTGGACATCATGTGAAACCATGAGACAAAAAAAGCCAGATATACAAAAAGAACTGCTTTCTGATTCTTCAAATCCACTGGACTCTTCACTTTTTTGTTTCAACAATGAAATGACAATGGTATCATATGTTCCAAAGGAAAGAACAACTGTAATTTTGATAAGCGCCGAGTATCATGACATGAAAACTAGAGATGAAAGCCAGGGCCATAAACCTGATAAATTCTTCACTACAAGAATAGTAAAGGAGGAGGATATGATGGACAAAATGGTAAATGAGTACTCTTGTGAAGTGCACAACAAGAAGATGGCCATGTTATTTTCTTGAACTTCGTTGATATAGGGGAATCTAAATGTTTTCATCATATGACACATTAAATAGTCCACAAGGAAAAAAAACTGCTTAGATAACAGAAGACTTCTCCTTCTACAACTTGAAAAAAAAATTGGTGATTGCACATGTGAAAACAAGATTGCAAAGACCTTGTGGGTTTGCATGACCATTGTAAATGCAATGAAGAATATTGTTTCTGAAGGAGAAGCCCCAAACACCGCCAGAAAGGAAAGAGTCAATGCCAGCTGTGTTCAAGGAAGACAGACAGAGCGACAAAAATGATAAATTTATGTGCCCAAATCACTCAGAGACAGTAAAGAAAATTATGTGTGTGTGAACTGCAAGGACTAAAGACTGGAAATATAAAAAGTGACAGAAATTTTCATGTAACAGTAACTCTGAGACCAACTAAATGTAATGGGACTAAAATATTAATACCATAAAGTATGGTATTTTTTTTTGTACAAACAATGGGAGTAGAGGTTTAGATCATATTAATGTTTACTAATTAATGTTCAGTATATCACACAAAATATTATGATGTATTTTTTTAAATTTTTATGTGGGTTCCATAATTTTCTTGGAACCCAGGGACTGAGTTTATATTTTTAGCCAATGGAAATTATTCATATGGTTTCCACACTAATGTTGAATTGCTGTGCCACTTCCTTGCAAGTCTGGCTGTTGTTCACATCAATAATCACTAAGAGAGCCTCTTATCCAATGTTATTAGTCACCCTATATCATACTCGAGGGTTTTGCTGCTTTCCTAGAAGTACCGTCCATTCATTCAGAATACCAGCACGGAAGGCCTGGCATATTTTCGAAGCTGCAGTTACATTATTCCCTGGTTTAAATTCATAGAGCACACAAGCTCATATAATTATCTTTGGGGTCCTTATGTTTGATCACACTTCTCAGAATATTGATTAACTTACCAAAAATTGAACCTACCAACTTAACAGTATAACTTTCAGCAACAATTCATGCTTAACATTTGAACATTGGAAATGAATAAATAAAAAACCAAACACTAACTGTAGAACATTTTAACTGTACCTGATAGCCAGAGTCAATGGAATGACAAAGATCCCGCACTCTAAGAAGAACCTGCTGAAGACGACAAACTCTTGCCTTTCGAGCGCGGAGCAGTCGATGAACATGGGCAAGCTGTGTACGATATCTGCGACGGGTCTGATAGCGTAGTTGGCCTGCAAGTCTTAACTGAGAGCTTTGGCGAGCCAGCTTCACCTGTGATACAAGAAACACTTCACAAGGCTCATATTTTACTATGAGAGTCACTAGATAAGTATTCAGACAAGAAACATTGGTCACCCCTAGAGAAAGCATTGTTGGGTCATTGGTGTTGCCATGGTAGCAAGCAGAGCTCTGTTGTGTTATTCACTTTCCTGCATTTTAGGTATTAAGTCTGGAAAGTGTGAATGTTCTTGTAATGTTGTAATGGAGATTCAGAGAGAGTATTTTCGTGCGATGATCTTGTACCATTTCAAATGTGGCTTAAATGAAATGCAGTCACTTGAGTGTTTGAGGAGGACCTTCAGGTAACTGTCTTCCTTCACGTGTTACTGTGTCCCGCTGGTTTGGAGAATTAAAAGAGGAGCAGCAATCTCTTAAAGATGAAGAGAACAGTAGCAGACCAACAACAGTAGTGACTGAGAAGAACATCACCTCTGTGGAAACAATGATCAGGAAAGATCCAAGACTGACTTACAAGGACATTCAGCTGGCATTAGCGATTAGTTCTCTGAGTGTTTCAACTATCCTTCATAAACTTCTTTGTGTTAAAATGTTTCCTTCAAGATGGGTGCCTAATAATTTTCTGAGGCATAGAAGCTCCACAGAGTGGCATGGTGTCAAGAAATGCTGCAAAGTTTTAAGTGTGGAAAGTATTGCCATGTTTCAGATATTGTTATGGGTGACAAAACATGAATATAACAGTTTGATCCAGAAACAAAACGCCAGTCCTCCATTTGGGTTTTCCCTGATGACTAACCACAGTCAAAGTCAAGAAACCAAGGAGCATGGGAAAGAAAATGGTTGCCTCTTTCTTCTCCACAAGTGATCAAGTGGTCAAATGGCCACCATTGTGCTCGAAAATCAGAGAACCGCTATTGCAAAATGGTACACAGAAGTTTGCCTTCAGAAAGTGTTTCAGAAAATCCAAGAACAATGTCCAAAGACAGAACTAAGGGGCATTTTGTTGCACCATGACAATGTATCGCCTCTCACCGCAATGTAACAATGGAATTTCTGCAAGGAACTGAGGTAAAACTCATCCATCCTATAGTCCTGACCTGGCACCATGCGATTTTCCCCTGTTCCCTACTGTAAAGAACCAACTTCAAGATCAGCAATTTTCTAGCCCCGAAGTGGTCCAGAGGATGAAATGCAGCAGTGTCGGGGGGGGATAATACTTTGAGAAACTGGGATAAACAAAATGTTTATATGAGTATTCATTATTTGTTATCTCAACACTTATCTAGTGACCCTCATAAAATAACCCACTATATGTAGTTAGTTCCCTTTTTTAGTTTTCATAAAAATATATAACATGAGACAATTTAAATTAATTAATGAAATACTTGATATTTGCAGAGTAGAGACTAACTATGTGATATTATTGCAATGAGTAGTTTTCTTATGCATGTAGTAGGTTCTGAAGATTTTCAATCAAATGTACAATATTTCCGCTAATTTTAAAACACTACTGGGAGACAAATTGCATTATCTTTGGGAGGTAAGTTGGAGGCAGTTGTTTTGACCCAATACATGGCATGGACATTTTCTGTAATGTTACAAAATTTAATACTGTGCTGTGATAAAGTTTTTCACCAAAAGCTTAACTATACACAAGTTATATCAAACAGTAATTGCATTATGTTTATGGGAAAATTTCCCATTTACGAGGTCTGTTCAATAAAGAATGATCATAATTTTTATTAATAATCCTCATTATTTTTGATGATTTTTCTCAATGTAGTTTCCAGTAGAGGCATTCTGTCTGCCAGTCTTCAAAGATATGCTGAAATTATTTTTTGACAGATTCTTTAGAATCGCATCCACAGCCTTCACCAATGCTTCTGAAGGTGGAAATGCCTTACATGAAATGAAGGTGTTTGTTCAATTTGGGGAAGAGGAAAAGTTACAAGGAGTTAAATCTGGACTATAGGAAGGTGAGGGATACACTTCAGTTCATGATACAGCATCTAGTTTGTTGCAAGAAAATGTCGTCTTACAGTGTTTTCAGCACGTCTCTGTAATATTGCCCTGTTACAGTTGAATGTGTAGGTACGACAAACCACAAAAAATGAGATTATTGTAACCTTCCCAGCATCCACATTTTCTCTCTCTCTCTTGGGGGGGAGGGTGATGATTTCCACACAGAGTTTTGCTGTTTGCCCTCAGGATCAAATGATGTAGCCAGGTTTCATCAGCAATGATTACCTTTTAAAGAAACTCTGTATCTTTCTGTAATATCATCCTTAACTGCATGCAAGTCCTTTTGATAGGGCTCAACAGTCCCATGTGCAAATGTGGTAGTAAATGTTTGGGGTTTCTGAAAGTTCTTAATGTTACTCGACGATCTCTCACAATGCCAGCAGCACTGTTAATGTTTCATCAGCGCACAAAGTCTGCTTTCTTTGAAATTAGTTGCGTCTTCTCTCTAAACATGTTCAACCATCTTCTGTTGAGAAGAAAGCTGAATTTGGTCCCATGTCACTTCCATTTTGCTGTAGGCAGAACTGAACATGCCCAGACTTGAACACCTCACAGGTGGAAACCAGAAATAACAATGATGAAACTAATACAATGTGTACATTATGCATTAAGCTAACAAAATATTGTAATGTTAAATTTTAATGTGCAAAATAATGCCTGTAAAAATTATGATCATTCTTTATTGAAGAGTTATAGTATAATCCCATGGGTTGAGGTTGGCATTGCTGTAAAATTCCTGACTTCATTGACTTCAAAGAAAGGACTGCAGAGTATTATTCCTCACTCCTGAACAAACTGCACCATGCCATAAATGAGATGAAACTAGGAATTGAGGAATTATGTTCAATGTGAACAAATAGACGCTTCCAGACCTGTTCCTTACTTCTTTCTCATTATATATGTATCTATTAGCTGCGATTGTACTTCTACCTAGTGGTAGTAAGGAATAATGAAAATACAATGATTATTTACAGCAAATTATTCAAAAAATAAATCAGTTAACTTAATTAAATACATGCCAACCTAGAAATAAATCTAAATTATATACATCTCAAATTAATTTTACTTATCTAAAAGCATACCAATCTACTTAAATTCATCAATCTAATTAAATATATGTCAACTTAATTTAACACATATTAACTTAATTAAATACTTTTATAAAGGTATTTATTATCTTTGTGAATTATAATTCAGCATAGTTAAGCTTAGACACTTATCAGCTTGAATAATAAATGTAAACAAATTAAGTAAAGCTGGTCAATTAAATACAATAAGTAACAACATTTCAAGTAGTCCAGGATAAAGTTAAATTTGAACACTATTTACATTCATATCTAAATATATCAATGAAACATTTGTACACATACAATTTTAGGTTGTTTTTAAATCTTATCAGAGAAGGACAACTCTCAAAGACAACTGCAGGTAATTCATTCCAGTCATTTATGATTTTATTTACCAAAGAGAGTTGACTACAATTTATTTTAAAACTGTGATCTGTCATGCCACATTATGTTGGTTTTTCTAACCTAGATGTGATATCCCTCCATGCATTTTGTTCTGCATACACTTTGCATAATGATGCTACTCTCACTTTTTTTAAGTTTCACTGCTAGTGATTCCCAACTTCATGCTTTAACAATTTTGCTGTTTTATGCTGATTTTTTCTGGAATTTTTTTTTATATTTTCTGTGTAAATCCCAAAAAACTGCTCCGTATTCCATTAAGGACTCAACTAATAATAAATAAAGTATTTCCTTGATTTTGGATTGGCTTTCTCTAGTGATCTCATAAGAAAGTGTAACCCCTCCATGCTTTCCCCACAACACTATCAATTTGTACGTTCCATGCAAGTTTAGACCTCAAGTAAACTCCCAAGTAATTGAAATCATTTTATGATATAGTCGAACTACACACTCTTATGCTTCACTTACTTGTCACTATTGTAGACCGGTTTCGAGAACAGTTGTTCTCATCATCAGTTCAAATCTCCGACTGCTGGATAATTCGTTGTGTTGTGGGTATTCTGCTCTGGAGGAGGTGTGATGAACTTAAAGTTTATATTTTCCTCGCCGGAAGTGTCAAAGTTCATTAAACTGTCTCTGTATTTGTAAATGTATATTTTCTCCCATGTTGCCAATTCTGTAGGTCCTTGCACTGATTTTAATAATTTTGCTTTATTCACTATATCGTGGTTTTCTGTCCAAAAGTGAAATGCCACTGCTGATTTCTCAATTTGCTTGTATTTTATGTTCCTGAAATGTTCTTTTAACCTTGTGCCTATGTTTCTCTTTGTTTTTCCTATGTATATTTTTCCACATTCTTCACAACTTATTTTGTAAATGCCTGGTTTTTTCTCCTGTGGAATACTGTCATTAACATTGTCTGTGAGAAGATGTTTAACATTAAACTTGTTAATCGGTGCCAACCTGATATTAAAATCTTTAAGAATTTTCTGAAATATGTCCAAATTTCGTAAGAAAAACCGTTAAACACAATCGCAATAGCCGCGAGCAATTAGCTGCCGAGAAAAAAGTCATCCAAATAGAAAAGGCAAAACATTACCAAAAAATAGCCAATATAGATTTAAAACTCTATGACAAACACATGCTGATTTCAAAAAAGCTAGGTCACATAGTTTGGGATAACCTAATCAGAACAGCTTTAGAGCACATACAATTACAAGTAAACAAAAAAGTCGGGAATCAAAAAAGAAAGTTTAAAAATCTAAACCATAAACCAAAAAAATCAAAAAAACCAGAACCTAAACAGAGCTTCGTGGAAAATCTATCAAATGAAAGCTTCAAAAAAGAAGAATTAGCTTTTTTAAATAAGGGTCTAAAAACGTGTGTTCATTATTCCAATAAAATAGAAGACTACTTGGTAGATCTAGAAGTAGCTATTGAAGATCTAAACAGCAAAGAAAAAGAAATAGTTAGAATAAAATCTGAAAAAGTCTTAAAAGAAATAAATAAAAAGAAAACATCATTAAACAAGACACATAGGAACATAATTAAATCCTTAAATGCCAAAGATGTGGTTTATACAAAATCTGACAAAGGAAACAGAATAGTTATACTAGATAAACAAGATTATAATACTAGAATGCAAGAATTATTAAATAAAAATGAATTTGTTCAGGTCCAATCAAACCCACTAAAACATTGCATTACTTCAGTCACCGAGGCTCTAAAAACTTGCACAGTTATCCCAAAAGTAACAAAATACAAAATTAAACAAAACAACCCTACATTAGCAAAAATATATGGTCTACCAAAAATTCACAAACCTGGAAATGGTATGCGACCAATTATTAACAATATAAATACTCCTACATACTACCTGGCAAAATGGCTAGTTGACAGATTCAAGATACTACCAAAATTTCATAGCAGAAGCATAAGCAGTTCATTTCAATTAATAGAAAAAATCAAAGACATACAATTGCAACCTTCAGACACATTAATATCTTTTGACGTAGTATCGTTGTTTCCAAGCATACCAAAAGAAAAACTCCTGATTTATTTACATGATTGGCTAAAAACAAGTGGAATTAATGATGCTCACATAAAAGAATACATGAAACTGACCAAAATTTGCATAAACCAATCATATTTTTCTTTCAAGGACAAATTTTATAAACAAGAAACAGGACTCACTATGGGCAGCCCCTTATCTCCATTTTTAGCCAACCTTTTCATGAGCAGATTTGAAACACACATCACTACAGCTTTCCCATACATATTTAAGACATGGTACAGATATGTCGACGACATATTTGCCATTGTTAGCAATAAGCTCATTGAGGATGCCATAAAACTTTTGAATTTACAAGACAAAAATATATCGTTCACATACGAAACAGAAATTGATAACATATTACCATTCTTGGACATAAAAATAATGAAAAATCAAGGAAGTCTAGAATTTGGAATTTACAGAAAAGATACACATGCAGACAATCACATAAAAGCTGACAGTTTTAACCCCACTTCTCACAAACATGCAGTTATCAATAGTTTAACACACAGGCTAGTTAACCTACAAATTAGCAAGGATGAATTCTTTAAAGAATACAAACATATAGAAAAAACAGCAATTAAAAATGGTTTTAAGAAAGAACTAGTATACAAAAAGGTACAGAAATTCAAGAGGCAAAAGCTTATAAAAGAAACCACAACACTTTCAGCAAAGAAAGATAAACAAATTTTTAAAAAATTTACATATCATCCATGGGCTGCAAAAAAATTTCAGAAAATTCTTAAAGATTTTAATATCAGGTTGGCACCGATTAACAAGTTTAATGTTAAACATCTTCTCACAGACAATGTTAATGACAGTATTCCACAGGAGAAAAAACCAGGCATTTACAAAATAAGTTGTGAAGAATGTGGAAAAATATACATAGGAAAAACAAAGAGAAACATAGGCACAAGGTTAAAAGAACATTTCAGGAACATAAAATACAAGCAAATTGAGAAATCAGCAGTGGCATTTCACTTTTGGACAGAAAACCACGATATAGTGAATAAAGCAAAATTATTAAAATCAGTGCAAGGACCTACAGAATTGGCAACATGGGAGAAAATATACATTTACAAATACAGAGACAGTTTAATGAACTTTGACACTTCCGGCGAGGAAAATATAAACTTTAAGTTCATCACACCTCCTCCAGAGCAGAATACCCACAACACAACGAATTATCCAGCAGTCGGAGATTTGAACTGATGATGAGAACAACTGTTCTCGAAACCGGTCTACAATAGTGACAAGTAAGTGAAGCATAAGAGTGTGTAGTTCGACTATATCATAAAATGATTTCAATTATATGATTGGCTTCACTGTGAATGTTCCAATTAACATTTTTAGTTAAACTCCCAAGTGTTTGCAGCAGTTTTCCTGGGGAATTTCTACTTCATCCCGCTAAGATTAATTTTTTCTCAGCTTTTACAAAATGTTAAATCCTTACTTTTATAACCATTTATTTTCATCCTATGTTTAACAGCTCAATTAGAAATATTAACATTCCTTTAGAAAATGTTCATATTGGAACTGCCATTCATTTTTCTATAAACAATATAATCATACTTTTGACTTTATATTAGAGCAAAGGTCATTAATATAAATAATAAACAATAGTAGCCTAAGCACGCTACTTTGTGTAACTCCTGAGTCACCTTCCTGATAATTGACATTTCTTGACCTACCCTAACTCTCTGGGTCCGCTTTTCTGATATATTTTTAATTCAAAGTACAACCCTTTTATCTATTTCCAGTTCACTCAATTTATCTACTAATAAGTCATGTGACAGTAAATCAAAAGCTTTCAAAAAACTATTTACTACTGCATCAATGCCACCTTCTACATCTATCTGTTCAGTTAGGTCATGAACTAATGAAATAATTTGATTATAGCTTTATTTATTAAAAAAAAACACTGAAACCATGTTGACAATGGTAGAACCAGTCTTTGTAATTAAGGACACTACAAATATATTGTTCAAATATTTAGTAATTTTTATAATCCTTTTTAATGCCATTCTTATTAATAAGGACTATGACAGAGGATTTCCAGTCTTCCGGTAGATTATAGGCTATAATTATTTAGAGAGATGTTAAATAAGTACAGATAATCTCCCCTTCTACCTTCAAGACTTCTGTAACAATTTCATCAGGACCACGTGACTTCAGCATTTTTTAGTTTTGGAATTTTTTCTCTTTACTCTTTTTGGGGATATTTGAAAAGTTAGACTTTACTCACTTTCTTCAATGTTAGAGAACCCCCTATTATTATTATTATTATTATTATTATTATTATTATTATTATTGTTGTTGTTGTTGTTGTTGTTGTTGTTGTTGTTGTTGTTGTTATAATCGTTTTTGTTAAATACCAAAACAAAATAAAAATTTGCTAAATCAACTGTCCCTCTTTCCTTTGTTATGTTTTTTCCATTTTCATCAGTAACACTGTCATTTCTTTATTATTTCTCCTTCTCCATTGTACATATCAATAAACCTACTCCAATTTTCAATGTCATCTACTTTTAGTTGTTTCACGAAATGTTCTACACACTCCAGGTTCTTTAGTCAAATCAATATATTTAACTGGGTGGCCTGTTCTCCTTATTACATGCATTCTTAGCCTTTTTCTTTCAGTATAATACTCTGCATCATGGTTATTTTTTATGAATTTTCTGGGACCAAACCTCCAGTCCTTAGAAATTCATCATTTTTTTAATAAAAACATTTGTACTCCCTCAACATCTGTTTTGTTGAAATCCCAAACTACTAATGGATTTGTCCTTGGTAATTTATTATTTTCCCAAATGACCTCTAATAGAATAGATCCTAATTTTCGGCAGCATTTCCCAGATGATGTGAAGTGACATTGGCCTGACTAGATATATTTATTGTAATGACAAGTTTTTAATTAGGTAGACATTTATAAAATTAGGTTGATGTTTTTAATTAGATCCAAATGTATTTAATTAGTTAGATATTTACATAATTAGGTTGCCATGTAATCATTGGGTGAAATGTTTTTAATTAGTTGATGTGTATTTAATATGCTGACATATATGTATAAGCACTAAGTATTACAATTTTACTATTTCTCTACTGACACTGGATGCAAACCTAATTATAGATTGAATAATACAAATATACATTCAAATATTATAAATTTAACTCCAAATTGAATTGTTAAAGCTAATTTTTACATACCAACAAAATGTTGTATATGTACCCTTTTGATCCAGGAGAAAAATAGGGGCTCTGTTAAAATTTTACAAATCACCCCTTCCTTAATTTATCCCTTTGACATAAAAAAAATCAAAGTTCTGATTCAACCAGATGTAAATCGTTAACAAAAGGGGGATTATATTTTTTTCACTTTTAAGGCAGTGGGAAGTTACCAAAAGGGTTGGGAAATGTCATCCTTCTATCAAAATGAAAATTGTGATTTGTGAATACCTCTTGACAGGGTGAATCAAGCATACCTTGAGGATGCACAGATCTCTGGAAAGTTGTTTATACCTCGACCTCAGGAAGACCAAATCTCTTCTCTCAGAGATCAGTTGACGTTCAGCTTGCAATGCACGCCTGTTCAATGTCCTTAAAGTTCCCAGGGTTATGTCTCTGCTATGCCTGCACTGCCACAACACCAACTTCCCTCTCTGTGGATCATACATGTGCACAATACAAATTTTACGACAGTAAATTTTTTTTTGAATGGTGTTAACTACTGAGGCACCACAGGCGGCGTACACTTATGATATATGAGATGAAATGATATATTGGGAAAGGATTTATTTTTAAGGAAGGAAACGTTCCAGGCCTAATTTTAGGGTACCTCCCCGTTATGAGAACTGAGAAAAACCTGGAAAAAACCTCAGTCAGGGAGGACGTTCCTGGTGGGAATCGAACCCCAGACCTCCCGCTCAGGAGTCCGCGACTTAACGACCTCGGTTACCCGTGGAGATAAGTATGGATTAATGGGTAAACATGTAATAGTACTGATTAATTTCTCAACATATTCTCCCTGTACGAGGGTAGGTTCATTAATTTCCGACCTCGCCGATAAGGATTATCGTCTTCACAAAGCCCTTATTTGGTGCCATACCTTATCTGTTAAGAAAACAATTGCAGCTGTAACTTCCACTCCGCTGTGTTTAGTTGTTCAGATATATTTGCATAAAGAAGGCTATTTGTAGAACATTGTGACCTGTTCAAAATGGAGTATTGAACAGAGACTGGACGGTGAATATGATGAAGCATCCCCCTCATATTCTACCGTAAAAGAATGAGCCAAACGTTTTCGAATGGGTCGAGAAAGCGTTGAAGAAGAAGAGCGTGCAAGTCGGTCCTTGGAGGTGCTCATTCCCGAAAACATCCCTCTTCTGAAGGAGAAATTGTGGAAGACCGGTGGCTCCGAAGTTACAGAAATAGCACCACAGTGGGCCTTTCTAAAACAACAGTCCTTCAAATTATTTATCAGCATTTAAACATGAATAAGGTTAGTGCAAGATGGGTGTCTAGACTTCTTTCCTCGGTGCAAAAGCAACAACGAGTCATCTGTTGTCACGCATTTTTGGAGCTCTGCCGTTTTTTTTTTTTTTTTATTTATTTATTTATCGACGCTCTTTAACATCTCAGGTCATCAGTGTCCCATTCAACTCAGGGCGTGAAACGGCCGACAAATTTTGCTCAGAGTCCTCTCTTTCAGGCTTGAGGTTCTTTTTCGTGCCGTAAATGTACGACACGGGACCCACGGTTTTACTTCCGTGGAAGGAAGGAAGGAAGCCATACTTAGGATTTTTACGCCCGAAAAAATCTATCGGTCCTGGCCGGGTTCGAACCCGCGATCTTGGGTATAGGAGGCAAGCATGGTAACCACTACACCACCAGGACCGACTGCTCTGCCGTGGCAACGAGAGAGAAGTTCTGCAAACCATGGTCATCTGCTATGATTCCTTGTCCAAAAGAGAATCAATGGAGCGGTGTAAACCTGGAGAAACACCGCCTCTAAAGGCCAAGGTCACTCAGTCAACCAAGAAAATCTAGGCCACAATCTTCATTGACTTGAAGGAGAGGAACACACAGTAAATGGGGAGTATTATGTTGGCCTACTGCATAGACTACGTGCTTCCATCAGAGAGAAAAGGCGAGGAAAGCTGAATGCTGGTATGCGCCTTCTTCACGGCATCGCGCCTGTGCACACAGCTCTTGTTGCAAATGAAGCTGTGACGAAATGTGGCTTCAAGGAGATTGACCATGCACCCTACAGCCCAGATCTAGCTCCCAGTGACTATTTCCTCTTTTTAAAACTCAAGAAGGACTTCGAGGAAGGAAATTTTAGTGTGACGAAGAAGTGATAGATGCTGTTTATGCCCATTTTGCAAACAAGACTTCTGATTATTTGGGGGGGGGGGGTTGAAATGTTAATTCAAAGATGTGAGAAGTTTATTGCAATAAAGGGTAACTAAATTGAAAAGCGAAATATTGTTTTTGTCTTTATCATACCTAGAAAATGGTTAGGCCGGAAACTTATGGACTTACCCCTTACATTGAAACACAAGACCCTAAAATCTATCAGCATAAAATTCTTTAGGCTACTGTCGGAACCAGGCAGTTACTTCCCTTTCTACAGCTTCATCGTCAGGAAAGTGTTCACCTGAAGGATGATGTTTAAGAGGATCGAACAAATGGAAGTCTCTTGGTGCAAATTTGGGACTATCGGAGGATGCTTGAGGACTTCCCACCTGAAATTCCGCAGCGTCTCATTTGTCTTGTTGGCAATTCTAGGACGTGCATAATCATGTAAGAGCAACAGGCCTCTACACAATAGTCCTAGTCGCTTCCGTTGAATGGCCTTGTGAAGTTTTCTGAGGATGTTACGTAGAAACCGGCATTTACGGGTTATCCATGAGACTGGAACGCGTCGAGCAGTAGCCTTAGTGATCCCAGAAGACTGTGAGCATCACTTTCCTCGCCTATGGTGTCAATTTAAACTTTTTTCCGCAGACGACGCAGAATGTTTGCACTGCATTGACGCACGCTTTGTCTCAGGATGGTAATGTTGAACCCAAGACAATTTGTGCTAGCATATCACGGTAGGGATTGAGATGATCTAACGGTTGCATTTTGTGCTGTGAGGTCAGCATGCGCGGTACCCATCGTGCACAAACCATATGAAAACCTAACCTGTCATGCATTATGAAGTAGGCGATGCTGTGTGAACAACCAATAGCAGCAACTATAGCTACCTTTCTGTCTACTCGGACTAAGTCGTCTCTCCGTTGGTCAGCCCATGCGATGTCGTCTTCGATACGTGTCCTTCAGAAAACTTCTGCACCCAATTGTAAACAGCTCGACGTGGCAGATTCTTCTCACTGTAGATGAGAAGCTCTTATTCACCAATATTCTTTGATTCCATACCTTTTGCCCACAAAGGAACATTGCTCGGGCGTTGTACACTCACTCAGAAACGCCGCCATGTTGCAACTGCTGTTTCGCTATTGCAAACATGGGTGGAATGTCCGCAGTTGCCACTGGACTAATGCTGTCATCACACATGTATGACACATATCATCAATGTGTGCCTTATCCTCGTGTAATGCTATATCGGATGGATGACATCCATTAGAGCAGAGAGATCTCGATGATGACAATGGTTACCAATACTTTTCTCCGATTGAATAGATTTTAGAAAAACGTTTAGAAATGGCGCCTTCCTACAGCTACTGTGTAGTTCAATATTAAGGGTAGGAGGGAAAATGAGACCGTTTCTATAGTTGCGCAAGTGACCGCCAAGTGCATTAATGTTTGATACTAATATTTACTTGCTAAGAAAATTGTAGTCATGTATTTGTAGCGAAAGTTTGTACGTTTACAAACACACACATTTCTTTGGACTTTTAATGAAAACATGTAAGTAAAATAAACATTTACTTACACTTAATTATACCCAAATAGGCACAATACATTTTACTTGAACTATCGGTGAAAAAAATTAAAGCATATATAACCATTCAATAAAAAGAAATAAAACGAACTATTTTTATTTAAAAGTTTAGAGGATTAGTATAAAATAAAAACTGCACTTATTTAAACGTTCACGATTTTTACCTTGATTCCGTGTATAAGCAAAAGTGCAAGTTGTAACTAAACAATCAACTACTGTGTCCAACTCAAGCTTAAAAAGTGAACCAGTACAATCTGCCAGACGCATGCACCCTCTTATACCAAACAGGTTGGGAGTGTGACAAGGTCTTCAAACTTTCCCAACCCTTTCAGCGGCTCTTGACACAATTAAAAAGTTGTGCAATGTAAATATTCATCTTAGCATCCACCTAAGTGACCAGGGGAAACCACTAAAACACAAGGTCAAAATGGCCGGACCCGGACCTCCTGAATGCGAGCCACCGTAATCATTTATTTTATTGTTATGCTACCAACCTCTGCATCTTGCAACAGATATCGGTCCACTTCGATTCCTTGCTGCTGTAGACACTGCATCACTCTGTCCACTGCCGATCTCATCTGTACAGTTTCATTTCTCTGTTCTTCCACTATATACAGCATTCCCTGCAACAGTTTGCCAACTTTACAAAACCTGATGATTTAACCTTGTGAGTGATGAAAAATTTAAAACGACCCGACCTTAGGGCATGGAATTATCTTCTCGCGATTATCAAAAACCCTGTACGAACAATATGACGTTCCCATTCGCAACCTCAAGGCGGAGTTTCCAACTTCAACAGCAATTTCTCAAAGATTGGCCACTGATAGACAAAGTGGGGATTTTTAAACATTTTTAAATATAACGATATTTATGAAAAGCCCTTGATATCATCTTTACATTCACTAAAATAGAGAAAAATAACAGCACCTTTTTAGTTACATTGTGTAGTTACGATAATGGTGTTCATATGCTTCAATAAAACAAAAACATGCTACTATTAAAACCTTTGCAATGCACTAAGCAAATATATACATTCAACAATATACAATCGAAAGTTTCTCATTTTTCATTGGCTCTGAAATTTAATTTGAATGTTATTGCAGTAAAGCAAAAGTTATCTGAAGATTATTACAAAAAGCTCTTACATACAAATATAGCTCTCACACACATATTAGATTAATATTTGACATTTGCTATCTTCACGACGATGTTTTTGTTAAATGTAAAATTATGCATCGTTATAAATACAGTTTATATGCTGAATTAATTGTCCTTTTATTTTAAAACGATATAGATACAATTAAACGCCAGAACGATTTTTAGATTTCCGCTTTCAAGTACACCCCTACTCCTAATGGTCTAACATTTCCTAATTTTCAGAAACTATTTTTATTATTTTATTTAAATTGTATATCCGAATTTTGTTGAGAATAAAGAAATATTGGTGCCGCTAGAGCGAAATTTTGGATTTCAGGTAAACTCTCACTCCTAATGGCCCAATTTACCAGCTTTTCAGAAACTATATTTCTTGTTTTATTTAAATATTATATATGGCAGAAAAGAACAATAATCTATCGAAATTTCAGTGTTTAGGAAGAATAAGAGAACGACTTATAATATCTTTGTTTTAGATACATTGACAAATAAGTACTTAGCAACAAAGAGGGGAAGATTATGTATGTTATTTGCGGATTTCGAAAAACTTTTGATGCAAACCGGGAAGCATTATGAATAAAAAGGGAATGACTAATAGGTTCATAAAAATACCACACAGGACATATACTAATAATGAGTTTTGTACAAAGATCTTAAGTACCAAAGTAACTCAAGTTATTCCGAACAGAAACAGGGTTAACGTACTATTCAATTTGTTCATTGATGACATCCTAGAGGAAATTAATGCAATATAATAATTAACAATAATGGAATACCTGGATGACGTTGTTGTAGGATCAATATCTAATGTCGGATTAATTAAATCAATTGGAGCAATAGATCGTTTTTGCAAGAAGTGAAGTTTGCGTATTAATCTAATCAAATCAAAAATTGCTGTTTTTAAAAAGGGCAACTAGTAAAGGAAAGATGAGAAATGGTGTTGGCAAGGAAAGAAATTGAGTTGGTTCACAAATTTGATTACTTAGGAGTAAGATTAAGTGGTAAGGGTAGATGAGTGATTAAAAGATGATATTAGCTAAAAGGAAGCTTTCTCTGAAAGCTATAAGGGCATATTTAGATAAAAATACCAGGGATGCAGGTAAATTGTTGGAGAGAATATTTGGATAGTGGCGAAGGCTAAAATGCTCTATGGGGTAGAGATTTGGGGTCTGGATTTTTTTTTTTTTTTTTTATTGATTTATTTATGGACGCTCTTTAACACCTCAGGTCATCAGTGTCCCATTCAACTCAGGGCGTGAAACGGCCGACAAATTTTGCTCAGAGGCCTCTCTTTCAGTCTTGAGGTTCTGTTTCGTGTCGTAAATGTACGACACGGGACCCACGGCTTTACTTCCCTTCCGAAGGAAGCCATACTTAGGATTTTTACGCCCGAAAAAATCCATCGGTCCTGGCCGGGTTTGAACCCGCGATCTTGGGTGTAGGAGACAAGTATGGACCGACTGGGGTCTGGGGGAAGGGTGGGTTAATGTGAATATGATATATAGAAACTTCTGCAAACAAATACTGGACTTACGAAGAACCTCGCCAAATGGGGTCTCTCAAGTAAAACTGAAGAATACGCAGTAAAGGGAACATTATGGAGAGAATATTGAAGTGCTGGTTTAGAATTAGAAATTTAGATGAACACAGTGTTTTACATCAATGTTTGGTAGATCAGCAAAGACTTAATCAAGATGCTACTTGGCTTAACAAGGTAAAGAAAGTCTAGAAAAATTTGGTTTTAGGGACATGTGGAGAACTAGGGAAGCATTAGGAAGAAGTTTCTGGAAAGGTTAAGAATTGAAAGGCAAGATATTTTTGCTAGTTTTTATTTCCAAACGTCAGAAATGAAAGGGGAGTTGGAACAGGGAAAATTATGTTGAAATGTGATAAAGAAGCAAGATGCATTGGTAAGATTAGAGGTTGTGAAATTGAAGGATTTAAGAGCAAGGGGGAAGCTGAATAAATGACATTGTGTAACCAGGAAGACAATAATTGGCATATAATATTAGAATGCGAGGAAACGAAGTTTCTTAGGGAGAAGGTGGGAATGCAGAGATGGTTCAATCTAGCAAAAGAAATTACAGGGAAAAAGACGTTCAATGTTAACTCAAGAAAAGACATGGTGGAAATTGGCATATCTTTAGGTAAAGTTAGAGCAAAATGGTTGAAAAAAATTAGAACGCAAGGCAATGAAGAAAGTGCAGAGTGTGAGGGATTAGAGTGAAGTAGTAGGAACACTCGGTAACCGCTCGGGCCCCAGGAAATAAAGTAACTTAGGGTACTAAAGTATAGTCAGCTAAAGATACGGGTTGGATCCAGTGCCTTCTAGATTTGCCGAAGGCACTGCTCCTGTTTTATTTTAATTGGCTGTTTATGTTAGTTTTGTATGTAGATGTATTTGTAATAAATTTTAATTTTAATACAATACCGGACCCAAATCTTCTGGGTATTCCAGCAGTAAATTGCTAATGAGCCGAAGACAAGGGTTCAGGAATTAGTTAAATAAATAGATTACAGGAAAATGTATTGAAAGGAATAATTTATTTAGTGATATAATTTAGGAAGTTATGAAAAATGGGAATGAAAAAATGTAAATGTAATTGTGATATTATTTGTTGAAATAAATTCACTTATATATAGGGAGCTTCGTTGGGAAAAAAACAAGTATTAATGCCGCTAGAGCGATTTTTAATTTTGAGTAACTCCCCCCCCCCCATACCTTGCTAATAGTCCGGTTTCACTGATTTTCGGAATCTATTTTTCGTATTTTATTTTAATGGCATTTGTCGAGTTTCCTTTAAAATTATGTTGTCATTAATATACCGTTTCACTCTAATGGTAGTATATATCAGTAACTTATTTTTGCTCCGAGTTGCGGTAGTTTAAAACGTTAATGAATGAAAATGAAAATGTACTTTTTATTTTCAAAATATATAATATGTAATTCCAGTATTTTATATTGAAATAAAAGATAATTATGTAGAACACGCATTAATTAAGGTGTTAAATTCTGCTATTTAATCTGGTTATTACTTTTAATTGTTACTGATGGTTTTTAAATGACGATCAAGATTTTTTAAGCCTTGCTGTTATTTATTTTTCTCTTAAAGTCCTAGTTTATTTTAGCTGAGAAAGTTTAACGTTTTATTTTAATTATAACGTTTCTGATATAAAAAGTTAGGTTAAGGAGCTGGCAAGCATAGCTTAGATTGACAATTACCGTAAATGACAGATCTCTGAAAAGCGTATAATGTGTTTCCCGTGCTTTACAGCGGCTTTAGTGTGATGTCATTACTTGATAATCAAGAAGGGGGAAGGAGAGAAGAATATCGTAAGATATGAATAATGTTCTACAAAATATTATCCAAGAGCACATTTCACTACACAAATACCACTTCCATTTGTTCATTTGTTGCCAGCATTTTACCATTTAAGAACAGCCTAACATAATCTGAAATAATAACAACTACAACAACGAAGAAAGGATCAAAAGACTTGTTTTGGCATCATCATTAATCAGTAATCACCGTTTTTAATATTTTATTGTTGAAAAAGAATGAATTTGGAACTTTTAGGATCATATGCTAGAATTATTAAGAGGAATTCAATTCTGCTTCATAATTTGCATTAATGCCGTAACCTGTGACACAAGAACGGGTAGTGTACTCGTAAACATAATCATTAACCCGGTAACTTGAATGTTAGCGTCAATGGTAAATATTTCGGAATACTTACATTCGGTAATAATTACTTCATTTGTTAAACAAATAGCAATAAATGCTCAATTACGACATCCCTTTATTTATACAGAGACATCTATAGGAGATTACAGGTAGTAGCGGCAATTTCGTGACATGCGCACTCAGAATTGAATCTTATTTTTTTTAATAGTGTTTAGCGCCAGTTTTAACTATTGAGGTATACACTAATGATACATGAGATGAAATGATAAATTGGAAAAGGATTTATTTTTAAAGAAGGAAGCGTTCCAGGCCTAATTTAGGGCACCACCCCGGCATTTAGCATTTATGACTGAGGAAAACCTGGAAAAAACTTCAGTATGGGAGCAGGATCCTATTACGAATCGAACCCACTATCACCCGCTCACGAGTCCTTGACCACTCGTGACTGTAAATTCAATCTCGCGAAATACTCATGCAATCTCTACTGTATATAAAGATAGACTATTGTGTCTCATAAGGGCAAAGGTCTCCTAACAAGTGCGGAAAGCTCGTTTTTTTCCTAACGTGGTGAGCTATTCCACGCTAGTTGTTCGTATGCTGTTTAAGACACTCCCACTGATTTGTTCTTTGATTACTCCATTTATCACTGCAGAGATTTCCAATTTCCTCTTCTTCTTGCTACTCTTGACCAATCTGGATCTGCATATTCCTTGAAGAGGTCTGTTCATCTTCTTCTGGGTCTGCCTTGTGTTCTTTTTTCTATCCGGGGGGTCCCACACGGAGATCTTGTAGGTTCATCTGTTGTCCTGCATTCTTGCGACGCGACCGCCCCATTGCCATTTGCTTCTGGTAGCTATTTGTGCAATGTCTGTTATCTGAAATAAATAGTTTATTAATACTATAGGTATTTTGTACCTCAAAGTTATTCCCAGGATATTGCTTTGCGGTTTTTTTTTTTTTTTTTTTTTTTTTTTTTTTGCATATTTGTGTTTTATTCTGTTGTTTTTCTGTTATTGACCATGTCTGGCACCCATATAGTAATACAGGATATACACAGGTTTCGAGCGTCTGGAATCTGCTTTTCTTAGTTAGTGTTTGGTCTAACAAATATAAACTTAAGGGTCCAAAATACTCACCTGGTTAAAGAGATCCTCATTTGTACTACTTTTTCCATTTTATCGTGAAAGAAAATCTGTTGTCCTAACATACCTACCGTATAATTATCAAATGTTGTTTTAAAATAGTTTCTTTAACTTTGTAACGCAACAACAGTCTGTATAAAACTGAGGCCTTTTGGGTAGTGGTGGTCCAGTCAAAATATTCCACAGCTTACCGAGAGGTAAAACGAAGTTCCCGCATCAAGCAACGGTTAAAGAAAATTAAACATTGAAACGTTTGGAGATAACGCAAATCAGCAATCTGAATGATAGTCAACATCTGTACCACAAATTAACTAACCCTTAAGACACTATTAATTTGATTTGAATATGAGGGGTCTAAAAACGTCAAAATTCATCGCAGAGTGAAGGCCCCATTGCTTGAAAGACACGTGTAAGAAGTTGTTACAAAAGTGATGGAAATTCCATTGTACTTTCGAAAGTTGGTGCTTTCCGCAGTCTAACAAAATTAAGTGCGATTGAGATATTATTAATAGTTGTTTATGTAACTAGTGTATAAGCTTGGTAATTGTGACACGAGTGAACGATTAGCGTGTGAGCAGTAGTGAATGCTTTAATTTTCACGACTGTTCAGAATCAAGATTATACACGTGTTCCATACAACGTTTCATGCAATTGTAGCATTGAAATATTTTTAAAAAGTATTAAAATTTGCTAAATGTAGTGTTGAGATGTAGTAGTATGACATATTATATTACATGGTTTCTTAGTCTCGTTTCTATGACGATGTTATTTTGTTTTTGTTTCGAAGAATTCAAATGGAAATGGATGCTAATTCCGTAATGTTTGATATTGAAAATATGGATATCATTCCAGAAGAAAGTATAAAGGAAGCAGAGATAGCCGAGGATTGTTAATTCCTCATTAATCGAAAAGTGTATACGAAAAAGAGTGTAACAAGTTTTGTACATAGAGAAAAGAGAAATGTGTTCAACTAATGAAAAAAACTGCTAGCACATTTTTCAAAGCTGCTAAACATATAACGTTTATTGATTATTAATATCGTAAGTAACTACTGAAGTTAAGAGATTAGGAGAGTGGAAGTGAGCATCGGTTGCTGAATCTTACATAGAGGAATCAGTTGAAAGTAAAATAGAAATTGAAAAATAAATAAATAAAACAAAATAAAAATAATGTAGGCTGGTAAAATGTTAGTGCAGCAGATATCAGTAGTGGCTTAGGAATAATACTTTCGTATGTAATTGGTTGTACTTTTAATATTTACCAAAAAGTCGCTGTCATGGATGTAAAATTAATGTAGAAAGGATAAGTAAGTTTTCTGTTAGTATAACAGAGACTACTATTAGTTCAAGATTAACGTTTAGAAATGAAAGAAAGTGTAATGTGTTTTCAATAAATTGCTTTTTCAATGTTTCCAAGATAACAGACGTTAATTTATGATTAATAACTTACATTATTGTTGTAGTTTTAAAACATCTGTTTAATAAAATGATTCTCGTGTTTGAATGTAGGTATGCTAGTTAGGGCAAGGATTTTAATATTTAGCAAATTCTGAAGGAATGTACGCTATTGCGGTTGAACCCATAAATTAGTCGGTCCTGGTGGTGTAGTGGTAACCATACTTGCCTTTTAAACCCAAGATCGCGGGTTCATTCCCAGTCAGGGTTGATGGATTTTTTTCGGGCGTAAAAATCCTAAGTATGGCTCATACATCCCTTTCGTAGATTTACGACACGAAAAAGTACCTCAAGCCTGAAAGATGAGGCATTTGAGCTAAATTTGTCGGCCGTTTCACGCCCTGAATTGAACGGGACGCTAATAACCTGAGATATTAAAGAGCGTCCGTAAATAAAATAAATCAATCAATCAATGAACCCATGAAACGATTTTGGAAGAAAAAAATTAAATCTCCATCGATTCCACTTATAAGGCACCAACAATGACAAGGGAAAAAATAAAAATCGTTCTAGAGGAATTGATATTTGTTTTTTCCCAAAACTCCTACATACCATTTTAATAAAAATCAGGGAAATCGGGCCCTTAGGAGGGGGTAAACCTCAAACCCCTAAATTGAAAAATCGCTCTAGCGGCACCAATGTTTGTTTCTTTACAAGAAAATTCTATATATAACATTTAAATAAAATAAGCAAAATTGTTTCTGGAAATTAGGAAATTGGTATACTTGAAAACGGAAATTTAAAAATCTCTCGTGTTTAATTTCCTCTATATTGTTTCAAAATAAAAAGGCAAATTCATTCAGCATATAAGCATTCATATATTTTATATTTAATAAAAACATCGTCGTGAAGATAGCAAATGTGAAATATTAATCTAATATGTGTTTGAGAATTATATCTGTATGTGAGAGCACTCTTAATAATCTTCAGTAAACGTAAATTCATTTTTACTACAATAACATTTAAATTAATTTTTAGAGGCAATGAAAATCAATGAAACTTCGGAATGTTTGTTGGTTGTGCATATTTGATTAGTAAAATGTAATTGTTTTTAAATAGTAACATGTTTTTGTTTTACTGAAACATATGAACATCATATTAACTACACAATGTAACTCTGTTCTATTATTTTTCTCTATTTAGTGAATGTAAAGATGATACCAAGGGCTCACTTCATAAACATGGTTACATTAAAAAGGTTTAAAAATAGCCACACAGCGTAACTATACACATTAGTGGTCATATATTTAATTTAATTAATTGGATAGCATTAATTTTTGTGGTTTGATCTCAACAACAACAACAATAATAATAATAATAATAATAATAATAATAATAATAATAATAATAATAATAAAGTGTTTTCTCTTTTGTAAATACTTATAGATTGAACGAATTCTGATATTGTTCTGAATACAAAGCAATAATGCCATAACTTATTTCTTTTCATTAATTAATAATACCATAATTTCAATTATGTTCTTTTTTAAAGTTACTCTATTAGGCGAGGAATTAGCTTAGTTTACGCAGCTCCTGCGTGACGAACTTTTCTTACAGGTACGTTTTGAAATTGTGTTGTGAAGGCGGTGATTACTAGTTGCTAAGTAACCAGTGTCACAATTAGGCTAATTGTGCTCGATTTATAGCGTCTTAAGAAGCGTTTTTAAATGCTAGGATTTCTTGTTAAAAAGCAGAATTGCATTTGTTGAGAAATCAGTCCTACATACAGAGATTGTTTTGGATTGGTGGGGGAAAAAAAAAAGAAGAAACAAAGAAACAAAGAAAGAAAGAAAGAAACAAACAAACAAACAAACAAACAAAGAAAAAGAAAGAAAAACTTCTTAAACACATTACTGGGGGATAAAATATTTTGGCTATCTCCGTAGGTTAATTTTATTACACTTTAATTATCACATAAAGCATTTCTGTACAATATTACACAGAGGAAAGCGTTACTTATATAGGAACACCACAACAACAATAACAATACATACTCTCGTGCAAACTGTTGATATGTTTCGCTTTTGACTCATTCTTCTATACTCACACTGTAACTTCGGCAAATACGCAGCACTGAACTAACTAGAAATAACGATTCTGAAAGGCTGGTCGCCACCCTGATTTTGGTCAGGAACCACTAGATGGAAACCTTGCTGTGTTGGAGGCGCTGGTTGGTATGGGAAGTGCAGTGCTCTGAGAAACTCAGGGCTGGCGTGGTTCTCAACTTGGAGCTCTTGCGGTATTGGTGAAGGTAGTTGGAATGCTCTGTCAGGTGAGGCTGCTGGTGTTGGGCTGTGTACAGCCACTACATGCTGCGTTTCTCTCGCTGGGTATTGCAGCTCATCCAGAGGAATATCCAGACCATCGCGATAAGGAGCTTTGTTGCCCAAGCCCTGCGCAACCCTAACTACAGAGGGTGGTGACTGTCTTGTCCTATTCAGCTGCAGTCTCACACCCAAGCCCAGTTTGGCTGTTGTCGTATTCTTAGTGGGAGTCTGCAGCCATTTGCGCGGTAGCACCACCCCGTAAAAAGACGGCTCTGGTGCAGCAGCAGGGTGTTCTATGGCAGCTTCTGGCTTGCTGTTGGGAACGACCAATCCGACGTAACCCTGTTTGGGAGGTGTGTCCAGGACGAGATCGGATACAGAGGAGCGATTATACACGGACAGAAGGAACGGTAGAGGAGATGCCACTACTTGCTGGCTGGCGCGGGTCAGCTTCCCCACGACCGAAAAGTCCCCGCCGCCATGTCTTCCAGCGCGCTCGTCATCAAACGGCGACGGCGGTAGGAGGTTTCCAGTGCCTTCATGAAGCGTTTGGACAAGTTTTGGTCTGGAGGTGGAGAGTACCGGCATCGGGGAAGGTTCGGTGGCATGGTGTAGCAGGAACCTGTCTGGGAGTACAGTGGGAACGTCGCGATACTCTTCACGAGAGAGCGTGGTGGTTCCTCCATCGTCAAGATATTCCTCACGAGAGACGGTTGTTGTGGTGGTGTCTCTGTCACCTCCGGACTGCGTCGTAGTGCGCTGCTCTTCTTCCTTTTCGCGATGATGTTTCCTGGGACCCACCTCTGTAATCACGACACCAGACACCTTTGTTACACTCCTACCGCTCGTCTTCTCTGTTGTCTTGGGATGCTCCCCCACACCAAAGCCGTAGCCCTCCAACCAATCACCTCCCCAGAAGTCAACAGGGATCACGTTGTACTCTTCCAGAACATGGACATTGTCCTTGCTCCTGCCCAGTTCCTCAGGTACCCATCTCAGGCTCCCATAGCTATCCCCAGGATGGTCGTAGTGTTCCCGTTTATCGTCTTGCGTTTCCTTGCCATGCGCAGCAATCTTGGTACCCAAGCCATGCTGAAGATGTCTTTGATTGCCAACCTCTTCCTGCATGCTGTAGTCGTGACTATAATGTGGTATATCCTCTTCACGATGTCCTACATGATAAGGATATTCCTCATCTTCTTGGTGCATGCTGTAGCTGTGACCGTGACTACCTCTATGTTCCTCATGATGGTCAACATGACTCGGCTTATGCCCGCCCTCGTGATGCTCGTGGTGTTTGTCCGAGGCATCTTTCTCAGCGTGATCCGGTTTTCGCTTGCCTTCGTGACTCTCATGACCGTGCTGCTTCTCCGAGGTGTTTTTCTGGCTATGTCCCGGTTTTCGCCTGCTCTGGTGTTCCTCATGGTGGCCACGACTGCGGTGTTTCTCGGCATGGTCTTGGTGGTGGTTATGACTGTGATGCGTATCTGGGATATCATATTTTCCATCATTCTCGTGGTACATGTAGCCATGACTACGGTGCTTCTCTGAGGCATCTTTTTGGGCTTGAGTGGGGTTTCGCCTGTCATGTTCTGTGCTGTGCTGCTTATCCGATACCTGTTCTTTGTAGTACCCGCTATGGCTCTGTTTTTCCTCGTCGTCGTGGTAGTTGTAGCCGTGATTGTGGTGTTGTTTTTGTTCCTGGACAAGCTCCGGTTTCTGCTTTGTCTCGGGACCTAGAGTATAGCCGTACTTTTTGTATTCCTCGAGATTTCCCTTGAGGGGCACATCGGCAGTGTAGGAATAGGTTTGCAGTCTATTGTAAGACTCCTTGATAGGTTTCTCTGTGCTCTGAATGTCATAGTGGTAGTTATGATGCTGCTGAATGCAAGGCTTCTCTTTCGAAGCGGGTGTTGTAGACTTCGCGGCGTTGTTCTTCCTCGTTTGCTCCACAATGTCGGCCACGTTGAGAAACACTACCTTGGTAGGCACCTGGGTAGTGGGCTTGGTGGTGGGTTTGTTGGTTGCCTTGATGGCGGCGGCGGTGGGCTTGGTGCCGTCATCCTTCTCTAGGCGATATCCCAAAATATTTGCCAAACCCCGAAGGATGAAGTCCAAGGTACGCTTGTCTCTGAACTTTGTATGGGGCACTTCATCGTAGTCCTCAGCGTCGTACGGCGTGCGAGATGACGTCACACATACTATCAGCACTAGTACCACAATCACACACAACACTTTCTTTCCCATATCCATGTGAGCACTTATTAGTTTCCTCGAGTGTACAATACTTTAAGGCTTGCAGCACTGGCTTTTGTGTCTTGAAAGTTCATTTCCGTTTCTCGCAAGCACGAGACGTTCTGAGACAGCGGCAACAGCGAAACTGGCAAACCGGCCGCTTAGCGAAGAAATCGCCACAACTTTTTCTGCTTCGGAAAAAGTAATGACAACAGCGGAGTTTCTAATCGGCAGGTAGCGCATGGCCGGACCCATTCACCGGTCACCAGGAATTTGTTCCGCCTTACACCGATTTCTACCGCAGGTTGCAAAAACCCGCACTCACCCTTCCGGCCTAATGTTGTAATCTGATCAAAAACTGAAAATGGAATGAGTTTCCGGGAGGAATAGCGTTATTCATATACATGACGCAATTTATATTGTATCAACATTTGAAGATATGAAATAGTTTTTGAGGAAACACACACACATATAAATTAAAAATAAAATAACACTTTGTACAAAGTAACTAAAGAAGCGGAAATAGAATAAAACATTTAAATATTCACAGAATTGTCGCTCTTTATATTTCGAACCACTCGACCTTTTCAAAGAAATCAAGTGAAGGTGGTAAAAATTTTATTCTCGAAGGAAATGTAATGCATGGATAATTCTGTAAATATTTAATTGTATTATTCCATTTCTGCTTCATTAGTTATATATAAAACTAAATTTATATATACACACATATATATATATAATTTATGGTTCCTTTTTTTTTTTCGAATTTCGAAAGAATGTAGTAGCTATTGCGATTATACCCATGAAACGATTTCTGAAAAATTTCTTAAAATCTCCATCGATCCTATCTATTAGGCATTGAAACTGACGATGAAATATTATATAAATATACACGTATGCGTGTTAACGCTCTAGCGTTCTAATCGAAACTCGGCATATAACCATCAATTAACAAACGATTCGCCGAGTTCGTTAACCAACAAAATTGAACTTTGAAGCGGGAGTTTACCTAAGGGGAAACTTATTTAAAAGAGTTAAAAATCGCTCTAGCGACAGCAACTTTTGTTTTTTCTTAACGAAATCAGGCATATTTCTTCAATCAGGGCAATTGAGCCATTAGGAGTGGAGTAAATGTAAAACGAGTGGGGGTTAAAGCGAAATTTAAATAGCTCTAATAGCCGAATTTAAATTCTTTTTAAAGGAAACTCGGTATATGTCATTGAAATAAAATAAGACAAATAGTTTCTGAAAATAAGGGAAATCGGGCCATTACCCGAGATCCAAAATTTAAAAATCGCTCTATCAGTGCCAATATTAAGTTTTTTCACAACAAAACTTGGCATATAGCATTTAAATCAAATAAGAAAAATAGTTTCTGAAAATCAGTGCAATCAAAATATTAGCACTGGGGGTTTATCTGAAGCCCAACATTTAAAATTTACTCTAGCGACACCAATATTTGATTTCTGGAAACGAAACTCTGTATATATCATTTAAATATCATAAGTAAAACAGTTCCTGAAAATCAGGGAAATCGGACCATTTGGAGAGGGGCTTTACCTGAAACCCAAAATTTAAAAATCGCTCTAGCGGCAGCAATATTTGTTTCTTCACAACAAAACAAATTATATTATTTAAGTAAAATAAGAAAAATAGTTTCTGAAAATTAGGGAAACTGAACCAATAGGGATAAACTTGAAAACCGAAATTTAAAAGGGGCTCTTACGTTTGATTTTCTGTATGTTGTTTTAAAATAAAAGGACAAATTAAATCAGCATATAAACTATATTTATAACGATGCAAATGTTTTATATTTAACAAAGGGATACAAAAAGTATCGTTGTGAAGATAGCAAATGTGAAATATTAATCTAATATATGTTTAAGAATTATATTTGTATGTAAGAGCGTTCTGTAATAACCTTCAGAAAACGTTTGCATTACATGTTTTTACTACAATAACATTTAAATTAAATTTCAAAGCCAATGAAAATCGACTGTTTACTGTTAATTGTGCGCATTTGCTTAGTACATTGTAATTATAATTTGCATTTTATATTCTTTTTTAAAATTATTCAGCTTGCTGAGGATTTCGCTTAGTTTATGCAGCTCCTGCGTGACGCCAAAATAAGAATATATCATCAATATATCTGATGATATATTCCTGCTTTGGACTCATGGCTCAGAATCTCTCGAGCAGTTCCTTACTAATCTTAACTCCAAGTTTTCAGTTAAGTTCACTTCTTCTGTCTCTCCCAATGCTGCTACATTCCTAGATATTGATATTTCTTTATGCAATGACTCCTTTCTTACGTCTGTGCACATTAAGCCTACCAATTTACAACAGTATCTTCATTTTGATAGCTGTCATCCCTTGGATATCAAAAGATCTATTCCTTTTTCTCTTTTAATCGTGGTCATCGTCTTTGTAACAACTTTTCATCTCTTGACAAGTATATTAAAAACCTAGCTCAAAAGTTCCAAGACCAAAATTATCCTTCCGCTCTTTTAAAATCCCGTATAATCCCAGCGCACAAAACTTTCCAATGCAAACCTAAAACTTCTAATAAGGACTTCATTAACCTTGTTACTACTTACGTGCCTGGGATTGAAAGCATCAGACCTATTTTGAAAGAATGTCACGATACTTTGTTAATGCTTCCATCTTTAAATGCTTTTTCTAAATTTGTATCCCGCCTTACTTTTAGAACACCCCCTAACCTTAAAGTATATTTCGCCGTAACCTATTCCCTCCGAATTTACCACGTCCCTTTGCTGGCTCATATCCTTGCCAACGTCCTAAATGTAAAATCTGCACTAATTATGCCGTGCAAATCATTCCATAGCCCTAAATTTATCCAAAGAATTTAACATTTCTTCATTTGCTACTTGTTCTTCCCAGAAGGTCGTATATATGTTATCTTGTAGGCTTTGCAAAGCATTTTATATTGGTTTAATTTCTACTGTTGTTTCGCTACGTATGAACAATCACAGACGTTCTGTTAAAATCAAGTCTCCCTTGCCGGTTGCTCAACATGCCTTATCTCACTGTAAGGATTTTGATGATGCCTTTAATCTAAAACTTATTGATGCGTTACCTACACAATGTTCTGAAAGTTTACTCAGAGACAGAGAAATGGCAGCTATATTTTTACATATTGCGCGTATACCACCTGGTTTAAATCTTACATATTACTCCCCCCCTCCCCCCACTCTCATTTCTAGTTTCATCTGTTTCCATGTATAACGTTACATTCGATACTCAATATTTGCTTTTATCACCTTCACTTGTCTAGCTTCTTGCATTGAAGAACTCAACGAGTTCGAAATATAGCGATTTCAAGTGTGACTTTATCTTAGTGTTTTATCCTTTTCTACTTTTATTATTATTGTTAATTTGTTACATTGTTAACAGTGTTGTTTATTTTTATTTTTCATTTATATATAAACCGGTAATACTCGTACCGCCAAAGCATTGAAAAAAGAGTGTCTTGTTTTTTTACTAAAAAGGGGGAGGGGAAGTCACGTGGCAGCGTTCAACGTTCCGTTACTGTGAAATGGCACGACAAGGTCTGCCTTCCAGATTTTTTAAAGCAATGGAGAGTAGCACTGAAGATGAAAGGTGAGGCATCTCGAGTTGCTACAAGAACTGCGCCACTGTTGTCCCAAAAGTGAAAGAAAAAGTTACAATAGTCTAAGTCATGCAGCATTTGTTGGCCCGTGCTGAGCAACAATGTAAGTGAAGGTGCTTTTTGGGGCAGCAGCTAACATTTTATTTCGTGCTATAATTTGTTGCCACTATCACGAATTATATATTCACAACACATGTTTACGAGACATTAAAGCCTTATATTGATGGGCTCTTTGACTAAATACATATAACATATTACTAATTTAAATGATAAATAGTGCAATAGAAAATAGTTGCAAACTTCACTAATATTATCCCAAAGAAGGTAGGCCGTTATTTTATTTATTTGGTTTATTCACGTCTCTGGTCTTTCAATTCAATTCAGGGTGTGAAACGGTCGATAATTTTTGCTTCTTAAGTTTAACATGCTGTAAACCTACAGCATGGGATGTACGGCTTTACTTCCCTTCTGAAGGAAGCCATACTTAAGAATTTTACCTTGTTCGGGTTTGAATCCGAAATCATGGGTCTACCAGACAAGTATGGTTAACACAGACCACCAAGATAAACAATTAACGATATCCAGTACTGTACAATCAGCTCTCATGCTAAAGACGCTTTAGTGATTAGACCGGTTACATGTTACCAAAGCCTTCTTAATAGTTTTGTTTGTGACTTATTTACAAGATGTCGTATAATGTTAGCATGCGTCATTCGTCAGTTGTTAATAAACAATCATAAAATGGAGGTAACAAGGTGTGAGATCAGAGTTCTTCCAAATTACTACTGGAAACAACCGCGGCTCGAAAAGTGTGTGAAGTAGAGGGAAAAGATGTCGTTTGCAAGCGTGCACGAGGGGGCATTCAAAAAGTTTTGCAAGTGTCCCCCTAAAGTCCTAGCCAAGGACTGAATTCGAAAACTTACCCTCACAATCCTTCAAAGTACTTTCCATCTCTCTCCACACACACACACACACACACACAGTTGTAGACGGTACAACTACATGGTACTCGAATGAGCTAAATATAAATTGAACAAGGTTTAAAAGGTTTTCCAGCAATCAATGCAAGATTTCGCTCGAGGAAACAACCAGAAGTTGCACGATCCAAGTCAGGGCTGTAGGGTGGGTGTTCAAGCAAATTGACCTTGGCTACTTCCAGTTTCCTCAAATTTGCAGCGGTTCTGTGAGGAGACGCATTGTCGTTTTTTATTTATTTATTTATTTATTTATGGACGCTCTTTAACATCTCAGGTCATCAGCGTCCCATTCAACTCAGGGCGTGAAACGGCCGACAAATTTTGCTCAGAAGTCTCTTCTTTCAGGCTTGAGGTTCTTTTTCGTGCCGTAAATGTACGACACGGGACCCACGGCTTTACTTCCCTTCCGAAGGAAGCCATACTTAGGATTTTTACGCCCGAAAAAATCCATCGGTCCTGGCCGGGATCGAATCCGCGATCTTGGTGTAGAAGGCAAGTATGGTAACTACTACACCACCAGGACCGACACGCACGCATTGTCGTGCAAAAGCATTTCATTAGTTGGAGGGTTGATGAGTATCTAACTAAATTGACATGTTTTAGCTAGGTGAAATATATTTAATTAAGTTAGCTGTTTTTTGCTGTAAACAATCATTGTATTTCCATTATTCTTCACTGCCACTGCTATCTTGCTAACAAAGCAAACTTAAAATGCTAGCGGCGTAGAACGTAACATCCGTTTGTTCACTTAAAGGCTTAATAGCTAATTGTTTAAAATGCACAACCCCATATGTGTCTGAAGTGAATCGCAACGGGACAGTGAAAGTGTAACTTTCTACCCTTTCGTGGTGGAGGTCCCTGCTTGGGGCTGCTTTCTAAACGACCAGTTTAGAGGTGTTCTCTTTACCACTGCTGCAGTTAAAAAGTAATTTAATTATTAATGGAACTGGTTGCGGTCACTTTCACAGCTGTTGAGCGCTTTCCGAAACATGGAAAGAAGACCTAGCGTTTACTTTCTAATACACAGGTGAGGTAACGCAAACCTCTCACGTTCTGATATAACAATCAAGGTGTAGCACGCGTGAAAGTGCCACCTGCGGAAATGCAGAGCGTGCTGTCACTTTCATCTAACGCACCAACTCGAATTTGTTTGTATTGTCTGTCACAACTTCCCCTCCTGTTACTGTATATCTGAGGAAGGAATATAACGAGCACTAGTATCCAACTACGAATGGTTATTTGTACCAGATCCCAATACGGGTAAAAATGGCGGTCGAATTAGTTCTGTTATGCATTACATAATGAGATTATTTATCATTGCAAACTATAGCGATAGTTTTTTAGAATCTAAAAGTATTTATAAACAAAATTTCTCATATGTATACGAAATATAATTAAAGCATCTCCAAAGGTACGCACAAATCTGTATAAAATACATTAACTTCCAGAAACTGAGCACCTGCACTAATCATCATATATGGGACAACTCATATTTGCCATCGTCTTTTTTATGGGAAATAACATGTCTTCCTTGGCAATAGTTATAAACGGGTGTATCTGTCTTGTGTTAACCTCACTTGCAAAGGAGTCGAAACATAATATCCTGCTCACACCATGCATTAAAACTCTCTTCATCTCGCTCCAAATCCCGCTTTATACATTCTTCCGGATCGTTCCTTTTCATTAACTCTCAATGTTACATAAGACAGTAGATTAAGGAAAATTGCACAAAGAAAATGTCCTTAGTAACAAACGTTTAATACACACTAGAGTTTCATCATTAACTTCAAAACTTGCACGGTGTATACTCTTTATCCACTTCTGCTTTAATTACTGCTATTTAGGAAATGTAAATATGGTAGTATGCGGTACACTACCATAATTAATACATACAAGAGCAACCCATGTGATACTACACATTCTATTACACAACTTAATAAAAAAAACTAAAGAACTAACAGGCTGTTGTTTATTTACTTCCAACTATAAACACTGTAATAAACCACGTAGCTGCAACGAACCAAATAAACAAACACATGTGTTTAATAGCAGTGACATGAATGATTTCAGTGCGAGTGTACCTATCTGTGCATAATCTCATTTGCAAACGAGTCGAAATGGGTTATAGGATATGGATTATTGTTAGTTAAAACCCTCATCATGTCGATCCATACGTTTTTTCGGATCTTTCCTTTTTTCGTAGCCCACGCCATCACATACGATGGTAGATTAGAGTATTTGCTCGGAAAATGTTCCCCCAACCACATAGTTTGGTACGAAATGTTTAATACACACTACAGCTTCATCATTAACTTCAAAATTTGTCCACCCCTCCACCCCTCCTTGAATTACTGTAAAAATTGTATTATATCGTGCACTGCCATAATAAAGACATGTTGTTCTAAACACTTTCAATTAGACAAGTTCCTGGTGTGATTTCACTAAATCAATATTAATTTTATATAAAACAAAAGAAACAATACTTGATGTACTCCCAACTATAAACCAGACAACAAATGAAAATTAATAACGTGATGCAATTAACACATATTTCACCATTTTGCCTGCTGTCGATACCTACATTGCGCAGTTCGTTTGTGTCGTTACATCTGCTGATTTCAGTTGCAGCAATGTTTGTTATGCTTCAAAAACTTTGCTGAAATTAAACAAAAATCCAAACAAACTATACTTAATCTATTAGTTGAAAACGTGGCCAATAATGACAGTATTTCTTTTTCTTACTGAACCGCAAATGCCCAGCCCCCGTAATTCCGGAAGGGAGGTGCCCATAACACGTAACATTTCTTGTAAACAACATAAATTACAATAAAATAGGTCATCTGAAGAAAAGAGGCCTATATAGGTATAATTTGGAAACGTTTCCAACATTTCTTAACATTAGCTAAAACTAAAAGATTTGGTTGCTGTGATTTCAGAAAGAATTCGCGTCATCAAATGTGCGCTTTCCGCACTTTGTGGAGGTGTTCGGTTCACTAACCACTTGGCAAAGATGCTGGAGATACGACAAGAAACATCCAACCTGTTTATGTTCGGTTTTCATTACTTTACAAAGTTCAAGTAAAACATCATTCACTCAACACTGAAAATTCGCTCTGGCTGCAACAAAACTCGGTATAAATAAAATAACAAAAACATTTTCTGAAAATCATACAATTAGGAGTGGGGAGGGTTCATCTAAAATCCAAAATTTACAAAATTACTCTAACAGTCGCAATGAAAATGAGCATATGCCATTGAAATAAAACAATAAACATTGTTTCTGAAAATAACCGAAATCATATAACTAGGAGTGGGAGTTTACCTGAAACCCAACATTTAAAAATCGCTCTAGCGGCACCAATATTTGTTTTATCGCAACACAATTCCGCATATACCATTTTAATAAAAAAAGAGAATTTGTTTTTGAGAATTAGGGAAATGGAATTATTAATTAGGGCATACCTGAATATCGAAACTCAAAAAGAACTCTAGAGCTTTTTTTCCTCTCAAGTAACTCATAATTTATAACTATATATGTGTTTTATTTTTAACAAAAGCATTCTCATAGTAATTGTGAAATATTAATCTATTACTGCCACGTTCATCATATACCAAGCTGGTATCAAAGGAGGCAAATTTTTGATGTGGCTGTTACTAGATATCCCAACAACAACAACAACACTGATCAACTCTCGCAACTGTACGTTTGTCTGTTGTTAATCCCACACTGCTATTGGCTGCAGCTATTATACACGTGGAGTTTGTCTGTTGTTAAATCTTAAATTACTGAAGCTAAAATATTATTGGTGCAGTAAGAAATAATTTCCATTGCTATGTTATCAAAGGCTCGTGGCGACTAAGTACACTGGCTTGGCCCGTCTTCTACAAGAGAAGGTGAGTGTTTTGAATTGCGTGCTCCTGATAGTAGACACAATCTCACTGCTTCCTCCCAATTTCTGTATATTCAATTAATAACTTCTCTGCTCTGGCGCTCTGTAATAACGTTCACAAATTCAATTTGCTGAGGAAATCGCTTTTTACGCAGCTCCTCCGTGACGAACTTTTTTAATTTCACTTTTTTTCTTTCAATGGCAGAAAGATGAAACGATTAGAATGTAATTTTTGCATAGTTTTTTTTTCAAATGAAATAAAGCAGCTACTTTATGACTGTCATTCAATAACAGCTGACTACTAACAAACGTCTGAACAACACTGTTTGATATTCATATAACTTCAAGTGTCCTCATGTTTGATAAATATTTTATTCTCTTTTGTAAAGCAACAGCAGTTCGTCTGTAGGTAACGCAAATGACGAGACGTGACGTTTCATCCTCTCATCTCCCCCAAGCTTACCGGATATTGATTTGCAAACCAAGTCAAGTCCCCTACTGGAAATAACCGAAAATAAATCAAAGACCCCAACAGATATCATTCTTCCGCATAAAAACATTAAGCAATGGTTATAGGAAATAAAATGTTGAACTAATTTGGAGGTTGCGCAAACCAGTATTTTAAATGGCTCAAAAATTAAGATAATAAAGAATCTAATTACACATAGATCAGTAAAAAAATAAATAATCTCAAAATATTTCTTCGTTTACCAGAAAATTGCCATATTATCAAAAGCGGATGCATTATAATCTCCCTGTGGTATTAAACATTTGTGATCAATTCTCCACACCCGTGTATAACGGATCGTTACAGGTGACAGCGGCCGCTAGTGAATGGGAGTTTTGTCTGGAATGTTTCCTTGCCCCACCTGTGATGTCTCAAACGGGCGCTAAACATATATATCCTTGGAAATCACAACGTTTTGTAAATGTTATGCCAGAGCTAGTCAATAAAGACAGAATGATTTTTCTTTCTCATCACACAGAGGAGACAGCGGTGAAGGAGAAGAGCAGATCTCACGATGCCAGCAAAGAGGGAGCCGACCGCGTAAAATGGAGTCGCTTCGTAACGAGCAGTACGTTGATTCCAGTATGGAAGCGTACGCGATGTTGTCACATTCAACCCCATTTCGATGGTTCGAAGAGTTTACAACAAAGCAGGGCGGCCCAGGTGCTTGAACCCCGCAGTGATTGCTGATGCTCGGACAATGCAGTTGAGAGTTCAGCAAGCTGTCTGGAAATCACCCAGTTCTCCGACACCTAAGAAGGCACGAAAAGTTATGGTGATTTCGTTCTTCGAGTGTCCTGCAATCAACATGAAGTCCCTGCGTTAATGGGGAGCTTTACAAGACTGTTGTGAGATTCCTGCCCGAAAATATACGACTGCATCATTTTGTTGGCTCCTTAGCCATTACAAACCACGCCCTCTATACAGCCTAGACCTAGCTCCGTGGGGCTTTAAAGGGACACGGTGAGTTTTCGGCCAAAATAGGTCATTATATATATATATATATATATATATATATATATATATATATTGCTGCAAATGGTTCTTGGGTATCGACAGAGAGTCACCATTTGCATTCTCCCCCGCCCTTTCGGCTCTACAGCCATTTAAAGATCTCCGCGCATTCTTTTCCAGCTTTCCACACCCTCTCAGTACAGAAGTGTGGAACGATACTTAACTGTACTGTCTGATGAAGACGCAAGCACCTAAAGGAAGTGACGGTATATGTTGCTGGTGTGGAAATAGTGAAGCAAGAATGTGTCAATCATGTAGCAAAGAGCTTTCCTCAAGCTAAAGAAACACACAACTGACACTAGACTGGGAAAGCTGACGTTAGAAACTATAAAAACACTAACAGACTGACCCTCCAGCTTGTCAAGTATGTTACAGAACATGAGAAGTGTCTCACAGAGACACACTCTTGATGTTTCTGTATAACTCTCGGTGAGACTGCGCAGAACCATTGCAAGATGTCTGTTCAGTTGATGATATTATAATAGGACAATTCTCCCAGTTTATCAGAGACTGGCTTGTCAAGTATGTTACACTTTACTGTTACAGAACATGAGAAGTGTCCCACAGAGACACACTCTTGGTGTTTCTATATAACTCTCGGTGAGACTGCGCAGAACTATTGCAAGATGTCTGTTCAGTTGATGATATTATAATAGAAACATTCTTCCCATCTACCAGAGACTGGCTTGTCATGTATGTTACACTTTACCGTTACAGAACATGAGAAGTGTCTCATAGAGACACACTCTTGATGTTTCTATATAACTCTCGGTGAGACTGCACAGAACATTGCAAGATGTCTGTTCAGTTGATGATATTATAATAGAAACATTCTCCCCATCTACCAGAGACTGGCTTACACTGAACTACTGGCATGCTGCGCTTGTGGAGGGACACAAAATTCAAATGAAAGTGTTCACTCACTCATTTAGAAAAAATGTGACAAAGAACATTTTATTTCTAAGAAGTGGCTATAAATAGGAGCATTACATGGTGTATCTGCTTTTAATATGAGCCGTTCAGCTTCTCAGGAGCTGAGATCTGTGGTAAGGGTGAGGAATATTGGGTAGCTGCTTCAAAGATCAATAAGGGATACGACTCAACTCTACCGGAGTAGGTCAGCTGCAGGTGGCGAGAGAAGCACAACAACAACACAAAAGGGAAAAACGGACAACATAGCTATAAATAAGGGGAGTTCTGATATGTAAAGCATATCATTCATTATTTCCCAACATACTTTTTTTTTATAAAACGGCGTTTTTTGCTTTATTTTGTTTTTTTCCAAAACTTCATTTTGACACTTTCAAAATGCCCCACGCGTTTTAGTTTTTGTTTAAATTCAATTAACTTTTCCAAGAATTTGTATAAGTATACATTACAATATTCCACAAGACAAAATGCATGCCGACACCAAAAATAATTTTAAACGTTTTTCTATGAAAAATGTTTAATTATAAAAATTATAAGTTTAGATAAATTTAAAAAATTATCATATAATATAGATATTAAATATCTCTTAATAAACTTTTTATGTGGTTCTAAGCTCCAATTACAAAAATGCCAACCAATTTCCTCAACTCATGAGACGCTTGGGACATTTTAATTATGGGACATATTTACGTAATAAAATGTTTAGGAAACAATTTATAGTTCGTATGAAATTTTTATACATATTAATTTAACAGCAATGCAATCACAGTAAAATTTCAATAAAATTCATACAAAACGTGGAACTTTGAATATTCACTCCCAGCGTCCTCCAATAATTCCTCGTCTCAAAAATGAACTGCGAGACCAGCGTTATGTTTCACCAACAACTGTCCTGAAAAACGAGAAGGCGGTTCTGAAGACGATGTCAAAAACTGTTTCCGGCCCGTCTCCAGAACCGCCTTCGCCTTTTTCATGAATTAAGAAACGAACAACACAACAAACATCCGGGAAAAGGTGCTCTGCGACTGCGACAGTCAGCGAGGTTAACAAGTAAGACAGCAGGCTTTCTACCTCCTCCACGGCGCGGCAAACAAGGGGCTTGCTCATAAAATAAATAAATAAATAAATAAATAAAAATTTGCGTCGCGGATGAAATTATCACTGATCGCGCTGTAGAAAATTTATAAAGTCATTTCGAGTTCACAGACCAACACGCATATTCATTAGCCAGATATAACTGCCCGAGTTTCATCTATTTCTTGTGAATATAAGAAAATTGCATTTCAATACGTAAGAAAAAACATTTTTCCTCCCAGATAATTATACAATTGCTTGAAGCCTTAACAAAGGATGTTATTTCTAAAGGCATTAACCTCATGCCAGGATTTTGAATCCCGGAGGAACAAGCATGCGGCGAAAGCTATAGCCGGCATACATCACAACTCATAAGAACATTGTCACAATGGTCACGTATCAGGTGCTATAAATGTGATATACGGCGTGTGGAGAAGTTTAGTCAACTAGTGCAAACATGGGGCGAACCGCCGTGGTCACGGTAAGTGTATGGTGAAAACACGCACATAGCCTTGTACAAGAAGGTCCATCGCGCAGTAGCTGAGTTAAGTAAGCGAATTCCTCAGCAAGTAGAAAATTTTACAAAAGAATATAAAACCTAAATTATATCCTTATTAATTAATGAAATAACTTACGGCATTAATATGTAGTATTAGCATAATAAAGTCTAAATTTAACTAAAATGGAATTATAATACATTACTTAACTTGGTTTGTCTACCTTTTCCCTTCTAAATCACTTGCAAATAAATCTCTTTAGCAAAATGTTTCTAATTTTCAAAAGTAAGGGGGAAAAAAATAGAATTCTTGCAATCTGTAAATTTTACAAAAGAGAAATCTCATTTTTACAATTATTATTATTATTATTATTATTATTATTATTATTATTATTACTGAAAATAAACCATAGAAAGTAACGGCATACTATTAATTAAATTAAATATATGATCACTGCTAGACAAAGCTGTACTGTGAGGGTATTTTTAAACATGTTTAAATGTAACCATGTTTATGAACTGAGCCCTTGATATCATCTTTACATTCACCAAAATAGAGAGAAACAACAGAATGGAGTTACATTATGAAGAAAATGATGCTTATATGTATCAATAAAACAAAAACATGTTACTATTTAAAAACAATTATAGTGCACTAAGTAAATATGCACAATCAACACTATACAATCGAAAGATTCATTTATTTTCAGTGGTTTTGAAATTTAATTTAAATGTTATTGTATTAAAAACATGTAACGCAAATATTTTCTGAAGGTATTACAGAGCGTTCTTATATACAAATATAATTTTCACACACATTAGATTAATATTTCACATTTCACGACGATGCTTTTATTATATACAAAACATATGCAACGGTAAAAATACACTTTATATGCAAAATTAATTTCTCGTTCTTTTTTTTTTTTTTTTAAACAACAGAGAAAAATAAATGCAAGAGCGATTTTTAAATTTCGATTTTCAAGTACATCCCTGCTCCTAAAGATCCAATTTCCCTAATTTTCAGAAACTATTCTTCTTATTTTATTTAAATGGTATATACCGAATTTTGTTGTGAAGAAATAAATATTGGTGTAACTAGAGTTTTTCATTTAATCCTGGGTTTCAAGTAAACCCCTACTGCTAATAACTTGAAAATAGTTTCATCATTTTGTTTTAATGGCGTAGTTTTGTTGAGAAAAAGCTAATCTTGGTGCTGCTAGAGAGATATTTGTATTTTCGCTTTAGGTTAACCCTCACCTCCAATGGTCCAATTTTCCTGCTTAACGAACTCAATGAATTGTTTGTTAATTGATTGCCGGGTTTCGTTGCGGGAGGTGGCCCTTAAGTGTTAACAGGCAAACACACACGCACACTTTTTTTTTTTTTTTTTTTGAATGGTGTTTAACGCCCGTTTTTACTACTGAGGCACCATAGGCGGTGGGCATTGGTGATACATGAAATTAAATTATATACTAGGAAGGAAATGTTCCAGATCTAAGTTTAGAGTACTTCCCCGGTATTTGCAATTTATAAGCACTGAGGAAAACCTGGAGGAGACCTCAGTCAAGGAGGACGATCCTGGTGGGATTTGAACCCCAGATCTCCCCCAGCCCGCGACTTAACGACCTCGGCCACCCTTGGCGGTACACACACACACACACACACACACACACCACATTTTTCATCATCATTATCGGTGCCTAGTGTGGATAGGATCGATGAAGATTTGAAGAAATTTGTGATAAATCTTTTCACGGGCACAACCGCGATGGCAGCATTCCTTGGGAATTCGCTATGGTATTCCTCAGAAAAGTCAATTTAACACCAAGGACAATGAAAGTATACCGTAAAGAAGTTAAGGCATCTTGACCAGAACAAAAGTTCGATCTTCATATTTACACTGCAGGTCAAGATCAGTTCCTAACTGCACTTTTATGATTTTTGATGCCTAAAGGTGAGTTCTAGAGTCACATTTCATAAAAGTATAATTTAATATATTACTATTGGTAAGCGGTCTTGAAATAATGAGGAACAGCTTGTTTGTCACACACCTACCATTAGTTTGCGTTCACTCTTTAACAATAAAGTTTATATATACAGAACAAATTATTATTCATTCCTACAACATTGATACGGTTTTTTTCTTAGAAATGATGATAATTTAAACAGTTTATTGTGTATTTTTCAATGTTCAAGCGTAATTTTTCACTTTGAGATGACCGTCGTAAAATATTTAAATAAACATTAACAATAAATTGAAGAGATTTAGAAAACAGTGAACACGTTGCAGTTTTCATAAAACTGTATCCCCGTCATAAATAAAGCTATCCAATATTTGATAATTAAGAGCTTAGCAGATTATTAGACACTAGCAAAGTATTGCATCAAAATGCCACATGTGTAATGAGTTTAAAAGGGGCGTTCGGAAATTATTTACAATAGTAGTCGTGTACTTGATTTATTATGCAACATACTTCAATGCACGCACATTGCCAATGTACAGTGGTGGAAACATTTATTGCATCCCCCCCCCCTTTGCATTGGTAATTATGACTTTGACAATGATTCATTTAAAGCTTAGGTAATCATTGATACTCGTTTGTTGCTTGTGTATTCTTGTCTCTAAAGTTGCATTTCTAGGTGCATTTTTCACTAACAATACAACGTTATTTGTTGTCAGTTCCTATGTTTACATTGCAGAAGTACAATGTAGACTCGTTTCTAGTTGAGACATAGTGGTGACAAGATGGACAAAGGAGTGGAATTAATTCTGAGGATCCTCGCTCGCTTATTCTTCTGTTAGTCTAAGCACTAGAGACAGCCTCCAGAACAGATTTTCACCAGTCTACTATTTCAAGAGTACTAAAGAAACAAAGGAGAAGGGAAATGTTGACCGGGAGAAAGGAGGCAGGAAAGGACATTCTACGAAACGTGTTTTACAGATCACTAAGACAGCTGTCAACAAAGAAGTGCGTGTTGCATCTGTTTGAAAATTTGAACAAAACCGTTACAATAATCACGCTTACCAACAGTCATGGCGTTTGATAAAAATTCCCGCTATTTCGTTGAAATGTACCAGACCTATCATTCCGCCCCCGTAAAGTACAAATAATGAGTCCTAGAATAGTTCTTTGAGGGTTACCAATGTTTTATATTATGGATATCACTAATTTGGTTATTTATTTTTGTTGTTTGTTAGACACAAATTAAATATCTCCGGAGCAAGCACTACTCAGCTTATCCAAAAATTACTTGTCCAAAGATTTTTGAACAGAGATACTTTTTCCGTTGTCTAATTCTTGAGATCTGGTTCAGTAAAGTTTATCCGTAGTCAAATCGTCACGAAAGCAGGACTAACTTTTATTTAACAAATAATTCTTAATTCGGATCTTTATACACTTTTGTAAATGGATAGAATGGAGTTCTATGTCATATGTACATCTCGCTCAGGTTGTATTGGTGATCATGGTGATGGGAGAAGCGGTTTCCGGAACAGCCTTCCAGCATCAGGAACCTGCCACCAAAGTGAAGAGAGGTCTGGTCTATCCCGCGCAAGGTCTGCTCACTTTAAGAACTCCACACACCCTACCATATCCCGTTGTGCAAACATTCCTGCGGCCTACCATCTACCCTCACATTTATTATGGATTCATCAGACCCGCTCTACCAGGTTACGTGCCGCCACTGCAACCTTCGCTACCTCCAGCTTACGTGCCACCACTGCAACCTTCGCCGTCTCCAGCTTATGTGCCGCCACTGACGCCATCGCTACCTCCAACTTACGTGCCGCCACTGCATCCATCACCGCCTCCAGCTTACGTGCCGCCACTGCAGCCATCACCGCCTCCAGCTTACGTGCCGCCACTGCAACCTCCGCCACCTCCAGCTTACGCACCGCCGCTGCATTACCATTACTATTTCATACGCAGGCCACTTATCGGCTAAGGGCTGTTGCATGTTACGATTCTCTGTTTAATAAAGTTGTTTACATACTTTTATTTATTTTTCCACCAGTTTCCTATGCCGACTGCTGAGAATTTCAAAAGAGTTATATAAAGTGTTAGAAGACAATGTCTCTTAAATGGATCAATTAAACCAAATGCTGACTTTTTCTCAACTTGTTGCAAGAAGGGGCCTTCATAACGGCGTCATGTCAAAACTTTAAGTGAGTCCCCTTATGGGGTCCCGGGGAGGAACTTCAGAATTTTAAATAGAACGATGGTATACCTTTTAGATATTTAGATATTTCTTAGCCTCACATGCAAAGGAGTCAAAAAACACAACATCCTGCTCACACCGTTCATTAAAACTCTCTTCATCTCGTTATAAAACCCTCTTCATTTTTCTGGATCTTTCCTTTCGTGGCTAACCATCAATTGCCAAATACAATGGTAGATTAGGGAGAATTGCACAAAGGAAAATGTCCTCCCTAACCATAAATTTTGGTACAAAGTGTTGAATACACACTACAGTTTCATCTTTAACTTCAAAATTTCCACCGTATATACTGTTTATCCACTTGTCCTTTAATTAGTGTTTAGGAAATGTAAATATGGTACTATGCGGTGCACTGGCGCAGCCCATGTTGAATTAAACCGTTTCAATTAAACAAGGTCCTCGTGTAATTTCATTAAATCAATATTAAGTTAATAAAAAACTAAAGAAATAACACGCTATATTAATTTACTTCCAAATATAAACCACTGTAGTCAACCAAGTAACTGCAACAAATCCATTTGTTAATAGCAGCATCATGACTGACTGATATCTGTCTTTACATGACATCAGGCTTACACCATTCATTAAAACTCTCACCTTGCTCCAAACCCCTTAACCGTTTTTCTGGGTCTTTCCTTTCTTTGATAGCGTCACATACGATGGTAGATTAGAAAAAATTGCACAATGAAAATGTCCTCCGTAACCACAAAGTTTGGTATGAAAGGTTTAATACACACTGCTGTTTCATCATTGACTGCAAAATTTGAATTATATAAACCTTTTATCTATCCTTTCTTTAATTACTGCTATTTAGGAAATGTGGTGCACTGCCACAATTAAGACATACAAGAGCAACCTATGTTGTACTAACACTTTCTACTATACAGGTTCCACATGATTTCACTAAATCAATATTAACTTAATAAAAAACAAAAGAAGTAACAGGCTACTGGATTTACTTGTAACTGTTAACCATTGTAATAAACCAGACAACTGCAACGAACCAATTAACAAAGCCATGAATCCACAATCTTCACCATTTTTCTACTATCGATATCTACATTGGGGTCTAGTAAAAATAGTCGGTCTTAGCTACCCATTTCACCTTCTGAACCAAACACAAAGTACCATTTTCGATTAGTCAGTCGTTACATAAAAGCTGTTTTGTTGCCGGTTTTTCTTGCTGTGTGTTTGCAGTTGAGTTACTGTGAACTGGTAAGAAAATGTCCCAAAGAAGTCACTTGCAGTGATTCCTAGGCGTCTAGGTGTTACACGAACACAGAATGCTCTTAGAGAAAGTATATGTTGTAATGGTTGGAAGTTTTTCTTCCTACTTAAAAGCATGAGCAAGATGTACAGTAAATCTCTTACTGTCGAAAGTTCGCATTACTGTGCAGCAATGTAATTACCGGTATAAACAATTCTAGAGCTAAGTAATTCAGTCTTACGTAAACGTAACATATGCTTATTAGGCGAAACGGAAAACAGCTGTTAAATAGTGGCAGCTACCCAAACATTACATGAACCGACGCTGTCAAGTGCAGTGTTTCGACAGCCCGGGTGAATCCGAAAAGAATTCTCCTCTCAGTGTGATACCAGCAAGATGTATCATCGCCACACTTCGCAACACACACACCTGAATTCCACGATAACTGGATTGGGGTTTTAAAAAAATAGAAGGATAAGCAATATTATTGTACATGTTATTTTGTATCTTTAGAATTGAAGAATTGGGTGTTCTTATTAAAGTTGTTGTTGGTTTCTTTTGTTGTCATTAATTTCAGAAATGAAGTATTTTACAAGAGCATGAACGGTTTGCGACCCATGCGGCTGTGATGTGCAATATAATATACACCATTTATTTAAAAAGTATTTTTTAACTTCCATAACTTTTCAGAGCTTAATTTTAGGAAAAAAAAAAAATAAACAAAAGTGCTTAATTTGTAAAGTACTATTTGAATACTTACGTATACTCTCCATTAGAGAGCCCATGCATTATTATAAAGGCTCCTTTTCTCAATAAGTTAGCAGTTAGTTTTATGGCTTATTTAAGAGACATTGCTTTTTCAATTTTAAATGTGTATGATACACGTTGAAAAATACAGAAGCAAGTATTTCGTATTTCGTGAATGTAGACTAGTTCTCTTTTCTTTTTAAAAAGAACACGTTAGAAAAATATTTACCTTTCCTATTTTCCTCAATTTATCTTTCGTTCATTTTTAAATAAACAGAATAATGAGCACGAAAATGTGACTGTTATTTATTAAATATGCTTGCAAACACAAAGTATATCCAAACCGGTTTTATCTTAAATTTCTTCCGATTTCTTAATATGCTCGTGATTAATCTGCAGCAGAGCGCACCGTTCACGTAACTTAATGTAATTGGCAGAGCATGAGCTAAATGTTGCAATATGTATTGCTACAGCTCGTTAAAAAACATTGCAAATTATCAGAAGTCAATTTTGTTGCGAGATTATTAAAAATTATAATTAAAAAAAAATAGACGCTGCGGACAGGATTCGAACCTGTGCGGGCAAAGCCCATTGGATTTCGAGTCCAACTCCTTAACCACTCGGACACCGCAGCCCATGCATAACAGAGCTCGGGAAACCTGGAGTGTTTGCCCGCCTCAAACTACTGTGACGTCATATTCGGTCGATATTGTAGCTGGTGGGAGGTCGGTAATGCAGTAATGTCGTTGCCAGAATCATGGAAATTATGTGCAATCGGGTTCTCGATGTTGAACAACGCTGTGTCATTCGGAAAATGGAGAAACTTTATTTCTACTAATGGAGCGCAACAATGTAGAACGTGAAAAACATGCAGTGGCGGTTCTTGACCCCCTCCAAAGAAAAAGTAGTAGTAATAATAATAATAATAATAATAATAATACATTTAAAAACTTTAATTACTAATTAGCATCTTACAATAAAAATTAACATTTTTTAAATGTTTGAAGGGTAGAGAAGCAAAATTTTCATCGTCTACATTCAATGAATTATGATAAAAATGGGAGGAGGAAGAGGAGGAGGAGGAGGAGGAGGAGGAGGAGAAAGAAGAAGAAGAAGAAGAAGAAGAAGAAGAAGAAGAAGAAGAACTCTCAATTGTTAACATGAATTGTGCGAAATAATTTTTAATTTACATTTTCATTCTGATAATTAATGCTCTTTCTTCGTGAATATTTGCATAAAAAATTCATGCATAATGTCTCCACGTACATTCTTATATATAGTGTTTAAAGCTACTGGCACTGGCTGACCATCGATCCATAAATAATAAACAATAAAAAAATAGAACAGAATAATTAATAAACACAGGAAATGTCTAGTAATATTCTTTCTGTATTAAAAAACCAGAACAAAATTATAGTACAGAGCTTCAAAATTGTGTCCTTACCGCTTTTTGCCCACCAGGCCACTCAAACACACACAGACTATTAGATCTGGGGAGCACAGCCAGCACTAACCATTTTATTTTCAAATAATTCCTTAACTGTTCTACCCATGAACTTCTATCAGCAATGGCGGAATGTTGTTGAAACCACCCACATGATTTCTCCTAACAAGGGATCAGAATATCATTTCGATATTTCTTCTCCATTTACCGTCTGCTCGTTAAAAATACGACCGAAATGCGTATTGCGCTAATAGCATACCAAATTCCAACTTTCCTGTTATAAAGAGGAATTTCTTGTACACAATTTGTATTTGCAGAAAACCAATAGCGAGTCATACGATCATTTTCGTGGAACTACGCCTCGTCTGAAAAGAACACAAGATATGGGTCGATAACCCTTCAGTCACTGATGAAAGAAACCACTCACAATAATGCACAGTGCTAAGGGATTACATTGTAGACAATGGATACGTGTACGTTGAAAGTTTTACATTTTAATAATTTTGTTGCTGTATGCGCAGAAGAGACTAAAAACCCAACTTGTGCTATCTGGAAGTCGGCAAATACCCCAAAAAAACTTCCGAGTAAATTCCCCGCGAATGCTATGAGCTGATTCGTATTTATATCAACATGTACATTGTTCTATGCCATCTTCGCGAATCTATGTAGTTCAAGGACACCCGGCCGTGAGTGGGGAGAAACAAAACCAGTGCGAGCGATCAGAATACATTCTGGAAGCCCGGTATCTCAAGTGGTTGGTTGTATTGTGTATGAACTTCCGCAAGAAAACGAAATGCAGTATTTCCATCCCTGAAACTTGCGAGTATGAGTTAGCATGAGTATCGCAACAATGAGTAGTACCCTCCTGTCACGTCTGACACTAATGTACCAATAAATAGTATTTGTAGAACGTTTCTTCTTCGTTTGTATTTTACTCGCTAATACAACAATAAAATATTTGAATGACCATTATTTCTGAGAAACATATAATGACAATGCTTTATTCTGTGCATTCAAAGACATCCATTTATTACTAAAGAGTGGACATTGCGATCGTGCAATAAACAGCTGTTTCTCCATTTTGCACTTTTTATAACACTTTACGAATACTGTGCATTTTTAGAACAGAAAGTTACAACTCCATATTTTAAAAGGATTTCATTACAAACTAATAACTAGTGATGAAATATTTGTGTCATAGACCTGAGGTGCCTTGGCATCAACCATAATGTAGCAGATCCTGAATTTTGCCTAGCGTTCCGATATAAACAACGGGTTTATTGCATACAGCTACAAACTCTGAACCCTTCCCTCTTATGTTATGCACTCTAGTTCAGGTTAGATTCGATTTCTAGTTATAACAGAATTATTAGACCATACTTTATGTGAAACAGAACCCTGGTGCAGTAATGAAATTACTTCCCAAGAGCAAAATGTATATGTAATGTTAACCTCCAAAAATCACTGATGAAACACCTCTTAGCTTACGGAGACATGCTAAACTCTATAAAGTTTTCACTAATTTATGGTTTTATTTTAAACTTGGATATTTGTTTGGCAATGTTTTGTTCTCATTTTGGTTACTCCTTTCATGTAATTTTTCATACTTCACTTTATGTTCCCAGTTTGTTTTATGGTAAATGTTGATTTTACTCATGATATTACGGAAGTTTGAGAATGCAATTGCTGGACGACCAAAAATGTTTTTATGTAAGTGAACATCAGCTAATTTTTTATTTCGATTAATAAGAACAAAATTTTATCTTACGCAATGCTAGCATTAAAACATGCTTCTTATGACACTATAAATCGAGGATATTTAGCCCAATTCTAATACTGGTTACCTAGCAACTAATATTCACCGCCTTTTCAACACAATTTCATACAACGAACTTGTAAGAAAAAGATAAAATCGTTGCTCTAACAGCATATCAACATTTAAACACGAGAATCACTTTATAAAACAAATGTTTTGACACTACAACAAGGTAAGTTATTAATAATATAAATTAACTTCCATTATCTTAGAAACATTGAAAATACAATTAGTTAATTAATCACATTACAAAGTCTTTCATTTCAAAACGTTAACTTTGAACCATTACTAATCTCTATTATACTAACAGAAAACGTCTTTAACCTTACTACCTTAATTTTATTTTCGAATACACACAACAGAGCAAGGGGCATATCTTCGACGAAAAAAATAAATAAATAAAATAAACGAATTAATAATCTAAATTTTAAATTGCTTATCAGATTAAAAGCAATAAATGTTATATATTTATCGCCTCTAAAAATATGACAACATTATTTCATTACTAACATGTCTCTCTTTTCTTCCAATACAGAACTTGTCATATTCCTTTTCATAAACACCTTTCGATTTTTGACGAATTAACAAATCCTCAGTTACCTCAGCTTCCTTTATACTTTCTTCCGGAATGATATCCGTCGGTCCTGGTGGTGTAGTGGTTACCATACTTGCCTACTAAATCCAAGATCGCGGGTTCGAACCCGGCCAGGACCGATGGATTTTTTCGGGCGTAAAAATCCTAAGTATGGCTTCCTTCGGAAGTGAAGTAAAGCCGTGGGTCCCCTGTCGTACATTTACGGTACGAAAAAGAACCTCAAGCCTGAAAGAGAGACCTCTGAGCAAAATTTGTCGGCCGTTTCACGCCCTGAATTGAATGGGACGCTGATGACCAAAGATGTTAAAGAGCGTCCTTAAATAAACAAACCAAGGAATGATATCCATATTTTCAATAACAAACATTTTCATTTGAATTCTTCAAAACAAAAACAAAATAACGTCATCATAGAAACGAGACTAAGAAACCATGTAATATAATATGTCATACTACTGCGTCTCAACACTACATTTAGCAAATGTTAATACTTTTTAAAATATTTGAATGCTACAATTGCATAAAACGTTTTATGGAACACGTGTATAATCTTGATTCTGAACAGTCGTGAAAATTAAAGCATTCATTTTTCACTCGTTTAACATTACCAATTATACAGTAGTTTCCTAAATAACTATTAAGAATGACGATAGATTATTGTTCGATGAGTCAAAATAAATATTTATATTGCTCGTTCAAATGAAATATGGAATAATTAGTCATCATAACGGATCTCTTGAAACTATCCTTGAGTCCCAAAGGTGTGATAATCTCGGGGGGAGAAGTTTGCATATTAAAGAGGACAACATTTCCGCATTGCATGCGTAAATAAAACGCGCTGTTGTGTAGCGAGACAAGTTTCAGCAATCAGCTTTAATTGGATGATTTTGCAGACAACCAGTGACAAATTGACTTTTCTAAAGCGGGTTTACAGAAGCTATTGACGGATATAATGTGACTTTAGGTTCAGCTACTAAACAGAAGATGAAATTATTTTGTGAGTTAATTAATCACAGCCTCATTTGAAATAAGCTTGCACACTGCTGGGTTAAAATACTGTGCATGTTCATATTAGCCCTGCGGAAATAATGCCAGTCATCGGACGGGATCGTTGGTATCCATCACGTCTGTGTGCTCGTCCTACCTCTCATATTCGTTTCGCTGTGGACGCACTCTCTCTTTATCATACTCAGACACCTGCTGTTGAATTTTCGACGAGTCATGCTCATCCTTCTGACTGATAAAATGTGGGGTCAGTTTAGCGCGTTTCTTATGGGCTTTGCAATGTTAATGACCAGCAGTGTACTCGTATACGTTGCACATGTTTGTATTTGTTGATGATCGCAGGTTTTTAATTTTATATGATTATCCTAATGTTTTTTTATTTTATTAATTATTAAGATTTGAAATGTTGCTAAATGGCCCGTGGTGGTTTTTATTAACGATTTATATGTTTAATGTTAATAAATGTCCTCACGATTTTGAATTTATTAATGACCTCTATATTTTAAGCTTGATAAAGTGAGTTCAAATTTTATTATGTGTTTGAATGTTCAGAGATTTTATATTTTCATAAATTAAGGTTTCTGAAACTTTTATTTTTATTAATGATCTCAGATTGGTAATTTTGATAAATAACCTACCACTTTATCGTTATTTATTAATTAATGCATGTTTTTATAATTAATAAATAACCACAGATTTTTATTTATGATAAAACCGGTGTTTTAGTGAGTTTTAACATTTAATTTTTATTTGTTTATTTATTAATGTGAGAAGAACCCATTACGGACTTTTTACATAACTTTTGTTCCTTACATGATCTCTATTCATCTGAAATTGACGATCTGCTCGAGCTCTACGGGTTCGTTAAACGATTAAGCCATCTTGACAAATAAGCATTGCATAACGGCGTAGTTGATACCGTGAACGTTCTACTCCAGTTCCCCAAGTCTCAACGCTTTTTTGTTCCGAATGTCTAATACTATTATCACGAAACTGCAAGCGACTTTCATGAATGAAGCACAGAAAAACATGTCGAAATGATGGCAGGTGTGTCTTGCGTTTACTGCTACGGCATTGCTGGTTACAGTTAATCACAGTATTCCTGTTTGCTTTCGTGCATGTGTTTTGAAAGATAATAAGAAATGAAATATTTGTAACACGCTTCGTGAGTTACATTGACTAATTTCAAAATGGCAGAATGTTTGAAGAACACGCTTTCTTGAGGAAAGGTAGGGGGAAAGGCCAGAACATGTTTTTTTTTTTTTTTTTATTAGTGTTTAACGCCCGTTTTTACTACTGAGATACCACACGCGGTGGACACTGATGATACATGAGATGAAAAGACATATTGGGAAAGGGTTTATTTATTAGGAAGGAAACGTTCCAGGCCTAAGTTTATGGTACCTCCCCGTCATTTGCCATTCATGAGGACTGAGGAAAACCTGGAAAAAATCCAATCAGGGAGGATAGCCCTGGCGGGAATCGAACCCCAGACCTTCTACTCACCAATCCGTGCCTTAACAATCTCGGCCCCCGTGGCGGTACCAGAAGACGCATTTCACTCTTTCTTAAAAAAGCAGAAAAACAGGAAAAAGAAGTAAAAAGGAAAAAATAAATTTCTACTTTCTCCTTTCCTTTCATTCCTACTCATATTTTGCTTTATTTATCTCCCAGAAGACTTTCTAGTGTAATTTCCTCCTCTTTTTCACTTATAAGAAAACATCGAAACAGCCTATTGGAGGTACATCGCAGTCCCTGCTCTTGTCAAATTAAGCGAGTCGCTATTTCATTTTCTGCGTTTAAAGACACTGTGAGAAATATGTTTTTCCTGCTGAAGAATTCTCGTTGATAGTATGTGCGGTTTGAGTTAACCCACCGACGGGCACGTGGGGATTTTAAGGACCCCAAGCTACTCTTTTGGTTTATATTTCTACAGTTACTGCATGTACAATCTCATTTTGTGACATGACTTTATCAGATCATGACCTGAAAATATAAAATGTAATATTTTTCTCAGATTTATTCAGTCTAATACAAGGATGAATAGCAATGGGCACTTGGGACCTTTGAAGAACCCAAGAACTTTTTATCTTTTTGTTAAATTTTCTGTAGAAAGTTATATTGGCTAAGCTGTTGTATTATGAACACCACAGCTAATGGTATTAACTATACACTTAGTCTCAGATCACACAGTTGAAGAGATACTGCAGGAAATAGCTGGTTTCATCAATTAGGTTCATCGAATTCTATGTTGTTTTTTTTTTTTTTCCTTAAATACTGCTTATAAGTTGTACAAACAAAAAATAATGAAATATCATTTTATTATCACTAATATAAATATTTCAATAATAATGCAGCATATTTGCAATTAAATAGGTTACATTTTTTTTTTTAATTGATGAGAAGCTTGTCCGTGACAAAGATGTTGACAAAGTGTTAGATGTGGCAGACACTGAGCGAAAGAGTGGATGATGTTCCAGTAAGTAAAGTAATGATATTTTGTGCAAGATCATTTCACTGGAAAAAAGGGAATGGTATTGTACAAAGAGCCCTCTATTAGCAGACACCTAACATATCTCATAATAATGTTTGTGACAAACCAGGTCCTAAAGGGGAAACATCCACTTCAATAAATCTCATAGTTGCAGAAATTATTTTTGTGATATTTAGGAAGACAAACAAAAGACAAAGAGGGTGTACAAAGAGTGGAACGACTCTAATTCTGACAATGCCCCCAAAGTTTGGAAAGAAGTAAAGACGAAGAATTAGTCTTATACAGGATGTTGATGAACTACACCGAAAAAACTTCAGAGAGTGTTGAGGTGTCGTATATAAGCAATTTGAGATAGGAAATGTATGGTTCACAACTAAACATATGGTTTTAAATAGTTTAGCATCAGATGCTGATAAGTCGCTATTAAAGCCAAGCCTGGTGAAAGTGTCTTTAAAACTACATTGCGAGCATAGAAATATCGATTTTCCGCAGATCGTTATAAGCATTTTCGAGATGTTGTGCCTCAAATCTCGAACTAATCATTTGATAGTGCGACACTGAACATCTATTAACTGCCTTCTTGCATTATGTAGCATACTCTAGGGGGGTTTTCTAACTGCTTGTAGCGCGTAATGCATAACTTTTGTGTAGCCATTAATATATATATATGAAGTGCTGCGATTCGCACAATAAAGAATCGTGAGTGAAATTAACTTAATGCTTTCAAGTTTTATTCTCTTTCACAACAATGAATGCATTATCAACATACAATGACTAATAAGCTTACTACTAACATGATGCCTAACACATACTCAGGACATGATTCTTATTAGTAAGTATAATAACAACTACAAGGTTGTAATTATATGAATTAATACATTAAGATTTAAGTGTGCAAATTGATACATCAACTTAAAACGTAGGTTTAAAGCTGTATTATTAGGACAAGTCCGAAGAAGAAGAAAAAAAAAATGAACGAGACTCGTAAACAAACGACTGCCTCTTACTCGAAAGTTAATTTTATAACCATTGCATTAGTGTGATATGTTCTGAAACCTCCCTTCGTTATCCTATGCTATGCTTTCGAGGAGCATCTTCATTAGTCAGTGGCCTACTGGCGCTTTAGAAACTTATAGCCATAGCTTCGAAATTTGAACAGATAGGCCTTACGTTTTCTATCTCAAATTACCTGTCTAAGATACCTCCATACTCTGAAATTATTTCGATGTAATTATATCTGCGGGAGCATGAAGATCAGGAAGGGAGGACTTGAATGAACTGTGGAATGAGGAACATGGCCTGCCTATTTTTAGAGCAACAATGCCCCTAAAAAATTCCAAGCTATTACGTTTTTTTCAGATTTGACAACAAGGAAATATGGGCAGATCGATAGATTAGCAGCATTTAGAGACATTTGGAAAATATTTACTGCAAGGCGTACTTTCCTACATAACCAAGGCTTTCATATGATTGTTGATAAGCAACTTGTGGCCTTTTAGAGGAAAATTACCATTTCGTCGATACATAAAAATAAGCTTGCAAACTACGGAATAAAAATATGATGGGTCTGTGATTCTAAAGTTGCACTTTCATTGAATGAGCAGTTTTACTTAGGAAAACAACCGGAAGATATAAAATCACGGTTCTACTTAAATGCTGTAGTAAGTAGCTGACAATTCTTTCAGTAGTGACCGTGAAAAATGTGAGGGAATCGTTCGAGAGAAGTACATGTAACTGTTTTCTGAATCTTTATCATTTGTCTCCAAAAATCATCCTCAGTCACTCAAACCGCCACAGGTGGCCAACGTCGTTAAGGCGCAGTCTGCGGTCCGATTTCCACCAGGACAGTCCTTCCGGACTGGTATTGCCCCCCCCCCCCAGGTTTTCCTCAGTCCTCATAAATGGCAAATGCCGGGTGGTACTTAGGCCTGGAACGCTTCCTTCCTTTAAAAAAAATCCTCTCCCAATACATCATTTCAATTTCATTAATCATGAGTGTCCATCGCGTGTGATGCCTCAGTAGTAACAATGGGCGTTAAACTCCATTAAAAAAATAGCACATCAAAAACAGAATTGTGAAGAGAAGAAATCAGAAATAGAACATTATAATAAATACAAAGGAAGAGCTGACACGTTGACCCCCTCTGTTGTTCTATAGAACGTCTGTCTATCTTCTACTCTTAAGAGACAGTTGGTGCAGCCCTTACATCAACAGCAAACTCAAGACTAGTGTTCTTGTTGCCTTGGGTATGACTATGAACACACAACATGGCTTTACAATAGGTAGAGTTCTATGTGTCCAATAAGGATGAATGAAAAAACTAAAACATGTTGTCGGAAAGGTGCCTCAGTTCCCATTTCAGGAAAATTGTCATTTTCATGGAATGTAAATGAAAAGAATTGTGTAACAAAAGTGTTAATGTGTTTTAATTAGAAGTAGAAATAATTTAGTTGCACTTTGTTGTTTGTTTTTTAATTCACAATTTGCTATTTTCAATGTTAAAAAAGAAGGTTAATATTTTTGATGTCTTACAGGTAATAAAACGGTTTTGAAAGTCTATAAACACAAGTGTTATGATACAAAAGTTTTTATTGTACTAATTTACATAAGCGAAATGTAACATATAAATATAATAAGTGATAATAAGACTGAGGCAACAAAGGCGGTGGACACTGATAACAAATGAGATAAAATAAAAAAAAATGGGAAAAGATTTTTTTAATGAAGGAAACGTACCAGGCCTACATTTAGGGTACCTCCCCGGCATTTGCCAGTTATGAGGAAAATCTGGAAAAAAAACCTGAGTGAGGCAGGACGGTCCTGGTGGGAACCAAACTCCAGACCTCCCGCTCACGAGTCAGCGCCTTAACGATCTCGGCTACCCGTGGCGGTATAATAAGATTGTGCACTTATAAATATGACATTGAAAAAACAATATAACAACATAATTAGAAGAAATGAAGGTTTGGCGGGTAGACGATGAAGGTCGAAATAAAAACATTTACAGAAAAATGAATGTTAAAGTTTAAAACTCAGTATCACAGTGTGTCATTACTTTTAATTAATTTTCATTTACCTTAACATGTTGTCATTTAACAGACTTGAGTTGTAATATTGAAAAGAATAATAAATATCATCACTGATCACAAAACGTGCAAACACATTGTCTTATAATAATATTATTTAAACCGACTTGCAACAGCTGGCTCATTTGTGGCAGATACCCCAGCTGAAATCCTTTGGGTTGGAACAATGAGACATAAACGAGTCATATTAAAAAAAGATTGCTAAGTTTTCATAATGAGTTTCTGATGTATTGTAGCCTAATTACTTACCACATAACTTTGTCATTAATTATGTTAAATCATCCCCTTCTTGGATGTCTGTAGTTGCCAAATTGTCATAGAACCCTTATGCTCCATTTGAGGTAAATTTCTTTTGCTTGTGCAGGACCTTGCACTTTTCCTTGGCAGCATCCCTCCTTTCTAGATATTGGAACTGAGAAACTCGCACTCATTAACTTTGATGGCTTTTATCTCACACTTTTAATAAAATCTGCCCATTCAGTACGAAGTTCTACTACAACCTTAACCTTGAAAGTTTTATGAGTATTCAGTTTTCTAGGCCGACGTCGTTTAACCAATGAACAAGAAATCCTAGATACAGGTTTTGTTCATTATAGCTGCAACTTTAAAAATAACGGTTATTCTATTATTCAAGTTAATGTTTTCGAAACACTTCAGTAGAGTACAATGACAAGCTCGGACCATCTCATGACTTTGTGCTAGTAACTTGATGTTTACATCACTTCGTCACTACACGGTCTTCACAGTCCGCACCTTCCATAATGACACTAACTCCGAAAATGAGTATTTTGAGATAAACACACTAATTGTCATCCTACTTCAGCTATCCAACGAGAAATTGTTAATTTGTTTTATTTATAGACGCTCTTTAACATCTCAGGTCATCAACAGTGCGTGAAACGGCTGGTAAATTTTATTCAGAGGTCTCTTCTTTCAGGCTTGAGGTTCTTTTACATGCTGTAAACTTAAGACACGGCACCCACGGCTTTACTTCCCTTCCGAAGGAAGTCATACTTAGGATTTTTACACCCGAAAAAATCCATCGGTCCTGTCCGGGATTGAACCCGCGATTTACGAGGTACCACCGTAACACCAGGGCCGACTCTAATGAGAAACAGTGTTGCCTTCAATGCTGCCACCCGAAGTTGCCTATCATTTTATTCCCTGAAACGAGGTGGACCCCCATCGTGCTCCCTTAATGGATGTTTTTAAAACTTCCGCTAATCTATGGATCTTCGTAATAACCAAGTAACCCTATATTAGTTCTCAACATAACGCAACAGATGACAGCTCTAACTCAAAAATGGCATTTTATGTACCCTAGTCGTTATTCCCGTCAACCCTTCAACTGTAGCAATAGCATTGTGTAAATGAACTAAAATACCATGGGTCCTGGAAGATCCCAAGTGCCAATTCTAGGAACTATTTACAGTGCCCAGCGGAGGGTTAACGAGAAAAAGTACAAAGTCACATTCAAGGACTGGGTTGCAGAGTTTAGACACGAGGAGCACACAACGCTTGTGTAGAAGCCATAGTGAAGAACCATCAGCGATAGTCTAAGCACCCATTCGCTTGAGGTGTCAAAGAATCGTGTGAGGAAGCTTTATTGTCATTGGGTACCTTTCAACCTCACAGAAGGGCAGCGAGTGGAACGGTAGTAGGTAATTGTTTGTCTTTTAAACAATAACAATGAATATATTGTTACGTGTGAAATAAATCATTTTCCTTTGTTATGTCGGCATGCTACTGTCAGTGTGCATCTGTTCAGAGGCTATTTAATAAAGTTTCTGATATATCAACACCGCAGCGCAGTATAAAATCAAAAAAGAAATTTATTCAACATGTTGTGTGGTTGCTTAGTTTTGTTTTACCCTCTCACTAATTACCGAGACCCGGCTCGCCTCTGGGCAAAAAACTGCGGGGGGGGGGGGAACAAAACTGATGAGCTGAGGAAAGCAACCCGCTGATGTTCGTAGCGAGCGTGTACAGATTCAAGCAACTGACTACAATGGCATATTGAAATTAACATGATGTCTACAACTGCCAACAAACGGCGACTCTTGCACAGTATTTTAAAATTTATATAATATTTCCCTTCATCATTAAACTTATTTAATCCTACAGATGTCAGAAGTAGCCTCCCATCGCCTCAAGTGCGATCGAGTACGAAGCTACGGTATTACTTGAACGTGAAATGACCGATAATTTGATTCAGGGACCTCTTTTTCAGGTATGGAGTTAATTAACGCGCCGTAATTTTACCTCCAATTACCTATAAGGGCACCTCTTAATAATGATAATACGGAAATTGTTCTTGCATAACAGCCATGTGTAGTACATTAGTTGGAAATGTAGAATCAGACTTGAAAATTTCGGCCGGGATTCGAACCATAAACTTTGAGCCTTCCGTGCTTATGCTCTAACCAACTGAGTTACCGCGTCCTCTCAGTACTGAAACACGAACCTCTCTCGTCTGATTCTATATACCCCGAAGACCTCCCTTCGTTGTTGTTGTTATTATCATTATCAGATTATGTTACACTGTTCTTACGTAGCAAAATACTGCCAAGAAAGTAATTATATATAAAAGTTAACAACTCGAGGTGTGCAGTGAAATTTGCTGTTGGATAAGGGTCTGTGATATATATGGTAATTTTTCTGACATAAAGTTGCTACAAAGCACCAAAAACACAACATATACTTTTCACAGATGTCATTTACGGTGATTATAAAACTACGCTACGTTCACCACTCCCTTACCTAACCTTTTTTAAATCAGAAACCCTATAATTAAAAAAAAAGTTGTTATGTTTTCTCAGCTAAATATAAAATAGGAATTTATGAATAAAAGAATAATAATAATAATGTTTAAAAACGCTTAAGAAACTATAAATAACTAATTAAAACCTAAAAATAGCATTAAAATAATATTTATCCAGCTTAATTAATGTGGCGTTCTACATGATTACGCTTTATTTCAACATAAAACACGGGAATTTCTAATAAGCATGTAATGAAAAGAAAAGGTGCATAGTTTTAACTAACGAATCCGTAGCTCCTACATTTACACATGAATGCTAAACACAATTACGCTTCCATGATAAAGCGTCATCTAATGGATTTATTGAAAACTACAGTCGACCTTTAGAAGCGAGAACATCAAACGTATAAACAATTGCGACTGGTTGACCAGCTTCTACACTCCCAAAACACAGTGAACGCAATTTTCGTTTTAATAACAAAACACATTATTCATTGGAAAAGTGCTAATATTATTAAGTACAAACACTGTCATTACACAACAACAGCTAAATATCCTGCACGGCTTCGCTCTGCTGGCAAATTTTTCAACCACTTTAGAGCAAAGTTTGGGCTGCTTTCTGCCTTGAGTTAAGGGATTGTCCACGTTTTACATGACCCACAAAAAATAGTTTGCCTGGTGTCAAATCACACGATCTCGGTGGTCAATTTTGTTTTCCGGTGCGAAAAAGGCGAAGGTTCGACGCTGCAAATTGTCCCTCAGCTTCAGCTCTTCTTAAGAGAATGCATATTCAGATTTTTTGTTAAAATTCGTGTAAACTGCTTTTCGGAATGGTTAATAGTTGAGAAGGGTGACTTCGTTGGGCTCGTAGCAACTCTCTGTCTGACGAGAACGTCCAGGTGATTTGATGTTCTCTATCGATCCTGTATCTTCAAATTTCCTTACCAGTTTCTGCGCTTTTGACCCGTTAGCCGCATTTTGTGTACCAAAAAGTACATGAAGTTTTCAAAAGAACTCTGCATAACATTCACCATACTTAAAATGCTCTTTCAAAATACGGGAGATACCGCCACGGGTGGCCGAGGTCGTTAAGGCGCGGACTTATGAGCGGGAGGTCTCGGGTTCGAATCCCGCCAGGACCGTAATTCCCCTGAGTGGGGTTTTTTCCAGGTTTTCCTCAGTCCTCATAACTGGCAAATGCCGAAGAGGTACCCTAAAATTAGGCCTGGAACGTTTCCTTCCTTAAAAAATCCTTTCCGAATATACCATATCATGTATCATTAGTGATCACCGCCTGTGGTGCCCCAGTAGTAAAAACGGGCGTTAAACACCATTAAAAAGGGGGGGAGGAAGCATTGAGCCTTCGTGTATCGTTCCATTTTGGCTGACAATAGTTAATTGCAATGCAAAAAGACAGGCAGTCTGTTAAATTTCAAATCCGGCAACCTAACAAACCGAGAAATTTAAAAATTACGGTTATTAAAGGAATATACTCAGTAATTTATCTTTCTTTTAATTTTCTTATAAATAACGATTGCAATTTTGGTTTAAACGTCTGCCCAAAACAAAAATGTTTATGTGAAACAGACGTAACACGTATACCCAATAAATGATGAAAATAACAACTGAGTTTACTAGCGTTTCTGTGTGGCAGTAAATTTATATACCCAAATGCAACAAAGAGTGCCAAAGTGGGAAACACAGAATAATAGTTTACTATGAAGTTACAATGGATGGTCCGTACTGTTGGCAGAACAAACCTCGCTACTCCTGCCACCTATGAACAGTACAGCAACTGCTTTAAACGCGTACATTGGCTCAGTAACGTAACATGTTTTTCGTTGTTTAATTCGTAAGCGAAGTTTAGAAAGCGAGGCTCTGTACCTCGTCAACGACGTGTTTATTCGTGCTGGGCAGAAAGCCAGAGAGATGTAGTATACTTGTGTCGGGGGCAGAACGCTCATGTGCTGTACGGAAATGTCATAGAAAGTGTCACGCTTTGTCATTTGCCTTCTGAGGATGAGAAAAACTAACATACCTTTCCATGAATATCTTACAATTGCGATGCCCTATATAGCGGAGTGCTGGCACTGTAAATAACCGTTATGACTTGCAAAACAAAGTCATTAATGCACACAGTTAGAGGAAATCCTGTATTTCGTATAGAACTTCATTCAGCTGTTCGTTTAATAGAAATGTAGAATAGAATTTAGCCTAATAATTGAGTAAACCTTTGAGGAAACCCGGAAGAATATGTCCTAACCTTCAGTGTTTGAAAAAATTAATGAAACAAAATCACTATTTCCGATTAATTACTGAGCAGAATAGCATTCTTTTTAATAGTGCCCGTTTTTACTACTGACGCATCACAGGTGATCATACATGAAGTGAAATGATTAATTGGGAAAGGATTTTTTAAGGAAGAAAGTATTCTACGCCTAAGTTTAGGGTATCTTCCCGGCATTTGCCATTTATGAGAACTGAGGAAATCTAGGTCAGGGAGGACGGTCCCTGGGACATTCGAGCCCCATATCTGGCATTCACAAGTTCGACAATGTGTGGCAATAATATTTTAGCTATTATTTGATGCTCGTAACTACAGACATAGATATGTAAATACATTAAATGAAAATATGAATAACATATTAATTAAGGTTGAATGGTCCAGAACGTAATTAATCTTTGTTAAGTACTATAGTTATACTATTTAAGAACACTATGTCCCATGTGCATTCAATCAGCCCCTCCGAGGGGATTTAGATATCTTGGCGTCTCTGTTTTCACGTACACTGTTACAGTCACAGTGCCATAAAGTAAAGGTGACCGTGTTTTTAAACAAGAAAATGGGGCATTTTAATATGTCTCAGTAAAAAAGCGCTAAAAGTGTTTCGTTATAAATACTTACGTTTGGAACCTAATAATAAATATATAAATAACGGTAGTCTTTGATAATGGGGCACCGAAATAATTTGTTTTGTGTTTACCTTACTGTGCAACCTACATGATGTTGTAGTACTGAATTCACTCCAGCCAAAAAATTCTTTAGAATTATTAGTGCAGCATTCATTGATGTTTTGCTGATGAATGGATCTTCTTTTTATCGCAGAGAATTGTCGGTCCTGGTGGTGTAGTGGTAACCATACTTGCCTTCTATACCCAAGATCGCGGGTTCGAACCCGGCCAGGATCGATGGATTTTTTGGGCGTAAAAATCCTAAGTATGGCTTCCTTCGGAAGGGTGGGTCCCGTGTCGTACATTTACGGCACGATAAAGAACCTCAAGTCTGAAAGAAGAGGCCTCTGAGCAAAATTTGTCGGCCGTTTCACGTCCTGAATTCAAAGGGACACTGTTGACCAGAGATCTTAAAGAGCGTTCGTAAATAAATTAAATCAATCGCAGAGCATTTTGTAAAAGTTTACACAAGAGTGATTAAAGTTCGCCTTATTAGTCAACATAGCTTTCAAAAGTTTGTACTGAAAGAGCAATTTTGTCACTTGTTCACAAACCGTTATATAAGAAAACACTTGTTGAGTGAGGACGTTAGTTCCAGGTAAACAAAGAAGAAACTCCAATAGTTTTACACTTGTTTGCATTTCCTGCTCTGCACATTCACAAAATTCTGTAACACTTTCAACCTTACATAGAAATAAGAATATATTTTAGAAACAGTGTCTTCAATATCAATAGGAAGAACATCATATTGTAATTATACAAGTAGAACACCCAAAGTTATGCCCTAAATTTCCTTTCAGTTCAGTGAAGACGTTGTTGACGCCCTTTCTACCTCCAAAATTGCTCTTCGTATTATCTGCACAAAGAGCGATTGTTTTTCTTTTAGGTCGGTATTTTCAAACACTTACTCAAAAATTAGCAATGGTTTCTGAAGTTTCTAATGCAAAGATTTAAAATACAACATTTTAACTTGAATCCCCTCACTAGCATTAAGGAAACATTTTTACGTCCTTATGGTTCGATGTTCCGTCATTATCGAAATAAAATTAGTTTTCTGTAAATCATATTCTGGTTCAGAAATGACATTTAAGGCAATTGCCTCGGCTTTACTACGGCCGCACGTAAATTTTGGTTCAAAAGTACATTGGATAAGTTTAGAAGTACAGTCCATGGGTTGTGCTGGACAGTATGATAAGCGAACGCTGCTATTTTCAATCTTTTCATCAAAACTTTCATTTTTAAAAAACTTAAGTCAGTGCGGTGTAAGATGCACCATTCTTTTGTGTGTTTCACTGTTTATATGTTGTGATATATCCGCCTGCCCCGTGAAAGTAGATGCCCACTTCAACATCTGAGTCAGATATTGTTTCTTAATGTATGGATATCCCTTCTGTAGGTCACTACTAAAACACACGTCCTTATCGGCAGTTTACAGAGGTACACTGTATTTGATAAATTCAAAACACAAGACTGTCTTCTACCAGAGTCACAACTGTAATGAATCTCTTTCGACTGAATCATATGCGTTTGCAGTTTTCAATTGTTGACGGAATTCATATAAAACAGAGAGATTGCGATTAGTTAGTTGGCATCATGTTACCATCGGTTATTCAATTGTCGGTTATATCAGCTGTTTACTGTACTTACCCTAGCACATTGTTGCAGGTGTAAGCGGCGCTTTGCTTTGTCAGTTATCTTTAATTTTTTTCATGAAACTGACATAAAGAAGTGCATTATGAGAATTTTTGTTAACGGCATTTTATGTTGGTAAGTCATTGCCACAAAAAGGGACCTTTTACGTCCCGCTTTATCTTTAAAAAAAGATTCAAATAAATTGGGCTGTTCCGGCTGGTCACCTTACATAAAGTAGACCTTCCGTAATTTTGATATCCCATGTCCCGGCCTACCCTATACAAAAAGCACGCTTATCCACTGATATTTTCATGCTGATTTGACTGTTAAATTGAATTGTTGAAGCAGCCTGCAAAGTATCTTCATTTTTGTTTAAGAATACATAATCTTGAATTGTTTGTTGCCTATTTGTGTTTTCATTTTCATAATTATTTCATCCACGTTCAGATCAGGTTCACCGTTTCACTTGTTAAAATGGTCTTATCTTCTCACGATAATGCCATTGATAAAATTTTCATTCAACCCGCGTAAAGCGCTCATTCTGTTTCGTGACAATGTAGTAAACAATCAAAGCAGGCGCGTGATCAGAACACCAATAGTAGCGAACTACCTTTATGATAATTAACAAATGAAAGTCTAACATGGACGAAGAAAGTGCTTAGATTTATAAATGTGGTATACCGCAGCTGGACATTTTTGCAAATGAATGGAACAAGTTTCGAAACGAAAAGAAGCGACAGAAGCCACATGTCCAGTTAGTGACCTGTGACGAAAGCAGATGTCCCGGATAACAGGTTACGTTACCAGTTGCTGGTTATGTCATACATAACACACGCAAGTACTGGTTTAATGTTGTAAACAATTCACTACAACTAGAACATTACAAACTGCACATTTAGAAGTAATAAACCTTGGAATTTAACTCGTAACAATTTTATTCTACCTATAGAAGGAAGTGTGCGAACTTTCAAACTTCTTGTTCGGTGCTGTTTCTTTAGAAAGCTAAATATTCCGATCAAGCGCTGCTTCTTAGTTGTGTTCTATTTTACATCTCGTGAATGAATCATGAACGACATTCACTTATGTTTTGAGATCCACAAAGAATTCGGAGCGAAAAGACAGAAAGTTCGTTTTTGTCACCAATGTGCACGTGGAAGAGAATTCAAATCATGGGGCACAAGACAACAATAAACGTATAATTACTGTATTTATTATATAAACTTAAGACTACCGAGGAAGATTAGCGGTATATAAATGAACTTTTTACTAACAAGTTCACAGAGTTTATATTTCTTTGCTCAAATTTGTAAGAATTTGGATTAATCATTTGATACACGCGGACATTTATCATAAATACTATTAATACTAAAGGTGGTCATGACTTATAACAACGAATATGGATAAATCAGCTGATAAGTGACCTATCTTTATCATCATTGTTATTGGTACATGTCTTAGAACAATTAATATGGATAAATCAGCTGATACTTGACCTATCTTTATGATCATTATTATTGATACATGACTTAGAACAATGAATAAAGATAAATTAGCTGATACATGACCTATCTTTATGATCATTATTATTGATACATGACTTAGAACAATTAATATGGATAAATCAGCTGATACTTGGCCTATCTTTATGATCATTATTATTGATACATGACTTAGAACAATGAATAAAGATAAATCAGCTGATACATGACCTATCTTTATTAACATTATTATTGATAAATGACTTAGAACAATGAATGTAGATAAATTATTTGATACATGACCTATCTTTATGATCATTATTATTGATACATGTCTTAGAACAATTAATATGGATAAATCAGCTGATACTTGACCTATCTTTATGATCATTATTATTGATACATGACTCAGAACAATGAATATAGATAAATCAGCTGATACTTGACCTATCTTTATCATCATTATTATTGATAAATTACTTAGAACAATGAATATAGATCAATCAGCTGATACTTGACCTATCTTTATCATCATTATTATTGATAAATGACTTAGAACAATGAATATAGATAAATCAGCTCATACTTGACCGACCTTTATTAACATTACTATTCACACTAGAGGTGATCATGTCTTAGAACAACGAATGGGCAAGAAATTGACTCTTTCCACAAGAGATAGATGAGTTTTTGTATTCCCACGTATAGTGCAAACTGCGAGCTCTACTCGGAGATATGTCGAAAGTGGAATTTAGAGTAGATGAGATAAGGTTTGCCAACTTGACATGTTTGTTGTTCCATACATTTCACAGTTCTGTGAAAAACCTTGTCCGTTTTCACACACTCCACTTTCATCAGTTGGAAAGATCCTCGGGTACCAGAGCGAACAGCTTTGTTAGTATCTTCCAGTCCTTTTTTCTACCCATAGGGACAACTAGAAGGCCATTGGCAAGTGTACAAGAAGAGATCACATTCCATGTGTCTTGACTTCATATCCTTCTATGGTACTCGTTCTTACGTCATTTTCTACAGAAAGGTTCCATGGCTGTAACAGTTTGAGAGTGTCGTCATTTTGCACTGGTTGTCATTCCAAACCTCTATCAGCGTACACAGGGCGACCTTAACATTTTTTATCTCAGTATACTGCAGAACAAATAATAAAACCAAACTACTCAAAAGTCAGGATACTTAAAACCCCTGCGCCATTGTTAACAAAAAATGTAATGTCACAGGAACCAGTGTCGCCAACTTTTACTTGTGTTACTATGGCGAACGTATCAAATATTGTAATTGGTTTAATGGGTACATTTCTCACAGTAACAAGCAGTATATTAACGTAACATGAATAAAGTTCCATACCTAGAAAAATGCACGACACATTGTTTCTAATCAGACTCTATGTTTAGCACAATATAAAAAAAAGTTTCTAAAATCGAGCATTTTTTGCAGTGGCACCGTAAAGCGGTCGTTACGTCAAGTTGCTCACAGTACGAAGAGTTAGAAATGTTTTCTGCTGGAGCGGCCTAAAATATTTTACATTAAAATTGAATGGAAGTTTTTCGGGAAAGGTAATAAATATGATTTGAAGGTTAGTGAAGTGGATAACCATAAAATCTGGAATTACCGTGCAGCATACCAAATAATTGTATAAAAAGCCAAGCACAGAGTTACCCGCTTGCGCAAACATTCAACACCTCAAAAACCGATAGGTTACTAAACCTCTTTCTGCATACCATTTACATCAGAAGTCTGTGTATTAATTTTCTGCCATGACGGTGCACACATGAAAGTCGCCTGGAGAAAAATCTCTTAAATAACGCTCCAAATGCCACTGATCACTATTTTGCTGTCGTGTGGCTCATTTTCCTACACTTTAGGTCGTCATCGATAATCCTGAACGCATAGCTGTGACTTATGTTGAATTCTACGGCAATTATCAACAGTGACTCGCCTATAGTCACGGATTCGCTGTTTCACTGTATCGCACTCCGATGTTCATTTTCCGATTTTAAATCTTTCCATCAATGCATACTTTCTCCTCTAACGCAAATAAATAACTATTGTTAAACTAAATATTCGGCAGTAATTTCAGGGTTCACACCCCCAATCACAAACAAACGATTTGCTTTTCTTCCACGATACAAATGCCCTACTAACATTTTACTTTACCCTACAATTAACCATCGGTCCTAGTGGCCCAGTGGTCTTAATTACCAAAGATGTTTAACAACATCCTTAAATAAACGTAATAAATAACATATAACTATAACATGTTTTATTTTAAAATTAATACATTTCACAATGATTCACTCTACGGAACATTTAACATATTTGTAGTGTTGTTTTATTAGCACACAAACACGAGCAAATAACACACCTGCACAAATGCTTTAATACCGAAAGCCACAGTTTAAGCATATACAGGACAAGTCATTAAGTTACAAATTGACGTGAGGTATTACAGGCACCTGAGGTTATTGTCACTACAAGACAACATTAGTCCCATGCCAATTGCTGACATTCCACATTACACAATCAATGCGAAACAGCAGTTGCAAGATGGCGGCGCCTCTGAGTGAGTGAACAACTCTCGAACAGAGCTTCATTGCAATTTTTGTGGGATATAAGAACATTAATAATAATGAAGCGCTTATCATGTACCGCTACAAGTGCCTGTCACGTCAAGCTGTTTGCAGAAGTTCTCTCAAGACGAAGACTGCCTGGGACGACCAACGGAGCAGTGTTGCCAATTACTGAACTAAAGAACAAGCTGGAACCAAAAACGAGCTAAATTTCACCTCAAGGGGCTGAATATTTTCTGTCATCGACGTGCCATCGCAACAGCAGCTTCTCCACAAATAATAATAATAATAATAATAATAATAATAATAATAATAATAATAATAATAATAATAATAATAAATTTTATGTTCTGTAAGCGTATAAATATTTATATCGCCATGCAGCCGTCTTCCTCCTCTTCAACTGTTTAAATGTCCAGTTTCGCAGTCTTTATCGCCACGTTGATACACAACACTCGTTCCTAAGCGATCAGCGATCTTTTCTGAAACAATTGCTGTTACTTCTTTTTAACGCATACGCATCGAGGGATTTGCAAAGGAAGTTGCATTCTATATCTTGATTTGTTTTTCACTACATTCATTACTTAGAGTGAGAAAAACTGAGAATGGAATAGCAAAGGATGCTAAATGAATGAAAGGATTGTTTCAGTCCAATCGCTGTAATTCAATATTTGCACAAAAATGTTTGTTACGTCACCGTTGCACAAGTTTACGTAATTAAGCGCTTTCCATTGAATTTTCAATATTGGTCACCAGACAGCAGTTAGGAATAATGATGGCAATTGGCCAATTAGGTTTTTTTTGGGGGGGGTGTACTTCCAGCAATGCTTCTTCAGGGAACAAACTCTTTGTTCTGGGATCCCTTGTGTTAATTCATTTGTTAAACTGTGAACAAATTAAAAGCACTTTCTCGAATTCCATTCGCTTGATTGCCCAGAATGTTGCCTCTAGCTATCTAGAGTTTGATTTTTTTTAGCCTAGACATGCTCTATCAACAAAATCATCAAGCGAAGTTACCAGGGATTCCATTTGTTATGTCGGGATTGTAATTTTGCACAGATATTAATAAATAAGGTCACATCAGAAAGCAGCTTAACGGGGTCTTGACTGGAAGATTCAAAAGCTCTATTTACTCTGCGTTACGTTTGACTGTTGAATAATTACATGCTTAATATTTACTTTTAAGTTACTTAATCGGTGTGAATAAAACTAAACTGAGAAACAGGAGATTTTACATTATTGCAGCCTGGTGCATGGCGCCTACTAATGGCAGATCACTGGATCTGAAAATATTCCTTTCAATCATTGCTTTCCTTTGTTCACTCCAACTGTTCACCATATAAAAATGAATGTGACTATTATTATTATTATTATTATTATTATTATTATAGTTCGTTGTTACGTCAGTTACATTACAGCAAGTATATAAAAACTTAAGATTTTAACCCAGATATTTACCAAAACCCTAGATTTTCCGCCAAATTTTATCCCAAAGTGCTGGAATGTCCTAATGAGCTTTTTCAAAAAAAAAAATGGGTGTTAAAGAGGTGTAAAGGCTAGATCTAGTCCAGAGGTGAATTTGCAAGAGCGGAATTCTTAAAGCGAGCCGACAGAAGGGTAGCTATATCCGCAGTTATTGCCTTACCTCATAATGCAAGAATGAATGGTATTTAATGCCCGTTTTTTGCTACAGAGGCGGTGGACATTGATGATGATACATGAGCTGAAATGATAAATTTGGTAAGGATTTATTTTTAAGGACGAAAAACGTTCCATGCCTAAGTTTAGGGTACCTCCCCAGCATTTGTTATTTAGGTTGGAGGAAAACCTGGAAAAAATCTCAGTCAGGGAGGACGTCCTTGCGGGATTCGAACCCCAGAACTCCAGCTCACGAGTCTGCGCCTTAACGACCTCGGCCATCCGTGGCGGTCATCATAATGCATGACAAGTACTATAAAGCTTAGCGCACTCTCTGAGAGCGCCTCGCAGATGAGAAAACCGCTGAAATATTTGCTGCAACTCTTCGCTGACACGCGCCAATTTTCCCAATGAGTGAGCACTTTATATTATTTCGGCGGCTGCGCTGACGTAATGCAACAATGTATGAACTAGAACGTTTGAGGCATTGTTGTGTGCATGGAAATCAACCCCGTAAACTGGGGTCTTGGGTTGCGTAAAAAACAGCACAGCTCTCTGAAGGCGGAAGTCAAGTAGCGTGACATACTTCGTTTTGCGGTGTTACTGCCCCAATCTCTGTAACGAGAGGTTTAGAAAGAGCCTGTGATCTGCTTCCTTAATGTGCACTATGGAGCGAGTGTTTATGTAACGACAGCAGCAATCTCAACACGAAATGCTGCTATTTCCTCAATAAGTCAACTTTTACTGACCACACATCCTGCTCTCAGTCACAGGTGGACACCGCCCCTTTAATTTGTATTTACATTTCGAATCTAAAAATAAAACCTACTGTTGAACGCTAGAGGATTGCGCGCTGTTATTTTGTCAAAACTGATCAGATTTTCTGACCCATCTGTTGAAATTAAATGCCCGCCTGATAATGTAGGGGGGGGGGGGACATGTACGCACAACTGCAAGTCCAACCTCCCCCAAACACATTCAACGCTAATAAATTTTATTCCTCCTAAACGCTAAAAATCTCAAATAAATGTAACTGCAGAAGTTAGGGATGTTTTCAAAGGTAGCATGAAGATAATAGTGCACCTGGATGCTGGAAACAGGTAGGCAAGCGATGAGGTCTTGAAGATCGCTTTCCATCTTCACCAAAGAAGAAGTCGCAGGGAGCCAGGTCAGGACTGTATGAAGGATAGACGGCAAGCTTCACAAAAGTAATTTCCACAAGTTTAAGGCTGCAGACTGTTACCTCTTAAGTCTGGGAGATAAACTGTTGACTATTGTTACGCGATAATCGTCCTACAATCTTCAAAGGGAATTAATGCCTAATAAAAAAAAAAGTCACCAATATTTTCTTTCCCTACACCCCTTGGGAGTGTGTCATCTGTGAAAATGAAAATTATCACTGGCGCTTTATTTCCAGATGCATGATTTTAGAAATCACGTCGAGATTCTCTGGAAGATGCAGCACCATCGTTGTAGGCCACCCAGCGAAAAGATTTCCTGTCATTTTTTCTACGCTTCCCAATCCAATATCATGAGAAGTTTTCTGCTGTCATGTCTTTTCTCTTCATCTCTTCGGATTCTGCAAATATTTATATTTTAAAATACGAAGGCTGTTCAAAGACATGCTCTTCACAATCGCCTCCGTAGCCTCAAGCACTGCTTCTGATGATGAAAAGCGCCTCTCAAAAGGGGAAAACGAAAAAGCCACATAGGGCTAAATCTGCACTATACGGAGATGACACACATGGATCTTTGTGAAATATTCAGCAGCAATCACGATGTGTAGCCGTTCATTGTCGCAGTGCAACATCCAGTTTTCAGGATATCTCTATTACGTTGTGCAGCGTGCATTCCCGACATGCTAGTAATCCATTCCTTGAATGTCGAAAAATGAGATGGCCATGACCACTTTGTTTTGATGATAACGGAGCTGTGCTGTTTGCTCTCAGGATCAAATCTCATTAAAAGCAAGTCCGCATCAACCCTGCACGAGTTCGGAAATCAGCACCGTCTCAGTTATCAACGTATGGGTTCCACACAGTGAAATGTTCTCAATGCTCTCCCACAATGACAGCAGCGGTGTGTTGTTAGAGCACAAACTGCAGCGTCATTAAACATTTCAAACCATCTTCGAGGTGTGCTGTACGGAAGAACAAACGTAACGTTGCATAGGCCTCAGCTGAAATTTTGCTCAGACTTTCAGAGCAGCACATCAGTTCCGTTTTGCTGAACGTGTCTCAACTTGTACACTTCTCATAGGCAGGAACCGGAATTGACAACAATGAAACTAAATTCGGGCCGCCGAAATATTGCACTTGACAACTTCAGTTCATGTAATGTTGGCGCTGCTGCGTCAGCCACCACTGTTTAACGGCTGATTTTGTAGTTTTCAATTTCGACTACTAAATGTACGTTATAATGAATGATTTCGCTCCAGTATTATTTGGAACCGCAATTAAATTGCTGCGTAGTAATGTAAGCATAATAAAAACCAAATTTCAGGTCTGTATAGAACTTTACTCGTGTTCTTAATTTAAAAGCTTCGAGCTGTTATAATGTGTGTCTTCTCTAAGAGCATTTTGCGTCCGTGTTACACCTTGACGCAAAGATTTAAGTAACACTCATGAATATTTCTACAAATGACCTCTTCGAGACATATTTTCGTCTATTACAAATTAACCAACAGTAACTCAATTGCAAGCACCTGGCAGAAATCTGTTGCACTGTGACCGAAGTTCCGAACGGCAGCGGAGAAGGCCGAATTCCGCCGAACGGCAGTTGGAATATGTTAGTGTGGGGTTCTCTCTCTCGGTAAACCTAAACTAAGCTAGTCTAACCTAACCTAGTGTAGAGAAATTATGAGTAGAAGAAAGAAAAAGGTAACATTTATTGCATTAAGAACAATTTAGATAAAAAAAAATAATATGTCAGAAAAAAAGTTACCCGTGAGGATATCTAATGCAGACCTTTGCATTATTAACCCCATGCTCTAACCAAACGAACTAACTGCTCTACATGTTCATTAAGGAAAATATTGCCTAAAGTATTCCGTAATACTGAATCGTAACCAGTCGGCTTTCTTCGCTACCGTTCGGGACTCCGGCCGCAAGATCTGTACGGTTAAGTTTAAAACTGCATAGTCACTGTCGTACAGTCTGTTGAGTTCAGTCCTGTGTCGATAGCTGGTGACAAATCATGAATATTTCTAAAGACAACTTTACATTCCACATTTTCACACGCTATAAGCAGGTGAAAGAGCGAGGACTTGGTAGGTGTTCAACTGTGTTCATTTGATACCGTTACAAGATGTATTTGATCATTTGAAAAACAACCCTCGCTCTGATCGACCTCGGGAAGCTTTGAACGAGTGAGGAGCTTGGTAGAGGAAAATCGACATATTATTGTTGAAATGCTAAGTACTAAAAATGTTCTCCATTTGTATTCAATTGAGGATTTCCTTTTAGCACAGCCATGTGAAGGAGAAATCAGGTAGTAGAGCCAATTTCATGACATGCGCACTCATAATTCGATCCCATGTTGTCCCTACTGAATATACTGCGTGCACGTCTTAAAAAGCATGATATAACACGTATAATGCAATTAAATGTCGAAATATCTTTAATGCAATAGTACTGTGTAAGATCTATAGCTTTCACAGCGTTATGAACTTATCACGGCTTCACGAGAGATCAGCCGTGTCAGAGTTAACAAGTTCGAACTTCCGGCAAAGTTACGCTCTTTGGTTATCTTCAGGAACTAGAGAAAACTACTATATATAAATGGTAATTTGATATTTAACACAAATTGAAAATGTTAAATATTGTTTACAGACCACCAGTAAATACGGATATTAATTTATTGAAAAACATTAGCGTTAAATCGATATTTTAATCTTTCGTTTTTAGTGAATTCCGAAGAACTGTAGCTATTATGAACAAATTTTTGAAAAAGTTCTTAAAATCTCTATCGATCCTACCTACAAGGCCCCAAAAATGACAATTATATATATATAGCAAATTAACACTAATAATAACAGTAGATAAAGATAAAACACAGAGAAAGAGTCACACTTGAAATTGCTATATTTCGAACTACTGCGAGTTTTTCAATGGCAAGAAGCTTCGAACTCGCAGTAGTTCGAAATATAGCAATTTCAAGTGTGACTCTCAGTATTTTATCTTTATCTACTTTTATTATTAGTGTTAATTTGTTACATTGTTAATAGTGTTTCTTTATTTTTATTTTTCATTAATATATATATAGTAGGTTTCTTTTAACGCTCTGGTGGCCGCAAATTTTTGTTCTTTCTCAACGAAACTCGGCATATAACCATCAATTAACAAACGATTCGTTAACCAGCGAAGTTGAACCATTGGGGATGAGAGTTAACCTAAAATAAAAATTTAAAGAAACGCTCAAGCGCTTGCAATTTCCCATTTTTCTCAACGAAACTACATTTATATCATTAAAATAAATCAATAAATAATAGATTCCGAAAATCAGAGAAATCAGACTATTAAGAGTGAAGGTTTACCTGAAACCCAAAATTTAAAAATCGCTCTAATTTTTTTCGTAACGAAACTGGGTTTAAAACCATTTAAATAAGCTAGGAAAAATGGTTTATGAAACTCAGGAAAATCGGGCCATTATGAGTGGGAGTATACCTAAAAAACAGAAAATTTAAAAATCGCTCAAACAGCCGAAATTTAAATTTTTTAAGGAAACTCCATATATGCCATGGAAATACAAATAGTTCATGAAAATCAGTGAAATCAGATTATTTGGAATGAGGGATTTACCAAAATTTAAAAATCATTCTACCGGCAACAATATTTAATTTATCGCAACAAAATTCGACATATACCATTTAAATAAAAATTAAATTTCAAAGCCAATGAAAATCGATGGAACTTTCGATTGTTCAATGTTGATTTTGTATATTTGCTTAGTACGTAGTAATTGTTTCTAAAAAGCAATAAGCTTTTGTTTTACGACAAATTTAAATTTCTTCTTCTTAAATATACGTAGCTTCTTTCTATTTTAGTGAATGTAAAGATGATATTAAGAGCTCAGTTACATCAACGTGGTTACATTTAAAAATGTTTAAAAAGACCTACAAAATATAGATTCGTCTATCAGTGGTCATATATTTCATTTAATGAATAGTACACCCTCAACTTTTGTGGTATAATAATAATAATAATAATAATAATAATAATAATAATAATAATAATAATAATAATAATAATAATAATAATTGTGATTTTCTTTTGCAATACTTATAGATTGCAATAATTCTATTCTTTTCCCCCGTTACTTTTCATAATTAAAACAGTTTCACTATATCCAACAGACAAGTCTAGTTAAGTAATGTATTAAAGTCAATTTTTCTATTATTAGTTAGCTTTAGAGTTTGTCGTTCTAATTAACACACAGTAATGCCATAACACATTTCATTAATTAATAAGGTCTTATTTTTTATTTTATATTTCTTTTAAGTTACTCTACTTGCTGAGGAATTCGCTTAGTTTACGCAGTTCATCTTCCCCCGAAACTTAAACCAGCAGATGAAATATCACCAGCTCTCGCGAAGTCCGAGAGCTGATGGCATAACCTTTGCGTCCTGTCTCATAAGTTATGCATTAGGGTGTACAACTACGCAAGCATATATGCCGCCGTGAGGTAGAAGAGGGGGAAACGGTCGGTATAAAACCCTGGCGTCTCAGTTCTGCAGCACAGGAAACTTTCGCACTATACAGCAAAGATGATGAAGATTGCGCTGGTAAGTACTTTGCTAGTTTCCCGAATTACTTGACGAAAGTTACACATTTTACGTTTATAAAATTCCCAGTTTTAATTTAATGTGATGCATTTTTCTAATAATACAGAAGAAGCTATTTAGTACCACACATCCTAAGAAGGGGAGCTTGTAAGTCACAAAACTGTTACAGAACCGTCATTACAAATTAATTTCATATATAATTCGCAAAGTAATTTTTTTCCACACAGTGTGTAAAGTTGCAACTACACCAAATGTTGTTACTGCCTAAATTCTAGTACCTAAAGATATCAGTTAGTTGCATTATGTACTGCTATTCGGTTTACAAAGGCCAGTTTTTTTATTTATATTTATTTATTTATGGACGCTCTTTAACAGCTCAGGTCATCAGCGCCCCATTCAACTCAGGGCGTGAAACGGCCGACAAATTTTGCTCAGAGGCCTCTCTTTTAGACTTGAGGTTCTTTTTCGTGCCGTAAATGTACGACACGGGACCCACAGCTTTACTTCCCTTCCGAAGGAAGCCATACTTAGGATTTTTACGCCCCGAAAAAATCCATCGGTCCTGGCCGGGTTCGAACCCGCGATCTTGGGTTCAGAAGGCAAGTATGTAACCACTACACCACCAGGACCGACAAGGCCAGTTTGAATGTCAAATTACCTCGATCTTTTATGACATAAATATTACAGGTAAGAAACTTCAGCCGTGTTTACTCGATGACTTGCAGTAAAGTTTACATTTCTTTGTGGCATCACATCTGTTTGAGGAGTTTATTAATTTTCGTACCAGAGTAGGAAAAGCGGGACCGAATTCTGAGTTGTGTTTACTTGCTGTATTCTCCTTCACATTGCTCTGTATACAAACCGAGAATATTAAACAGAGACAGTACTGGAAAATGTATCACCCAGAACATTCATCTAGAAATATCAGTATTTTGAAATGTTACTATAATTGTTTCTAGGTTAAATCTAAATATGTGATAAGTTGAATGTAATCATCTTTATATCTGTTACAAGTACATGTAAACAGTAAAACTGAACAAAATGTCAACTTTTATAATTAAACGGTCATAAAGTTGTAATTAAAATTGATGAGTTCTTGTTTAATAGTTGTAGCAAGAGTGTCTTTAAAAACACAAAATAAGTCCTTCCTATCGTAAAAACGCTGAACCAATACTTTGAGTTGCCTCTCCGATGGCAAACATCGTCTGTCATTTTAAGTATTAAATGTTTGACTTGGTCAGCCGCTCGGAAGTGATTTATAATAGTTTTTGTACCTTAATTATTACGCAACATTGCATCTCTCAATGGTAAGGCGAAACTACGGTTGCAGCGAGTTCTTCATGTTGTGTGATACGACAATGCTGATAACTTAGCGGCCGTGCATTGTCATATTAGAGGAACGCTTCCCCTTAAGCCGTGTAAGGTCTAGCAGTCGTCCGATCCTTGAGGAAGCCAGTTCATTAGCTGAAGTGTGTGATCATCTATTTTTTGGGTTGGAAACTCCCTGGTGAACTAGACTGTCTTCTTGGTGGCAGTGTCACCAGTCATCAGCTTCTACAAAAAATCCCGATCTTCATTATGCATCTCCAGTAGCCGACGACAGACTTCAACTCTGTGCCTATGTCAAGTTGCATCGAACCCAATGTGCGCACATCGTTCAAATGGTCATGTGCAGGGTTGCGCGGCCGCACTCCAGTTCATCAAAGTGTATGCACCTATCGGTCATAATCAAACAGACATAACCGCGATGTTGACGGACAACCAGATTCCCTGTCGCTTACGAACTAATGCAAACGCTCTTCTTGACCTCATACCGCAGTTAAACGTCTACGAATTTCTGAAACTTTGGCATCTTCCTCTCACAAAAGCATGCAGTCCATCTTTGCCCATGACAGTTGCCTTCCATCTTGTTCATGTCTTTCCCTACTTGTCAACAACGAAACTGAGTTTTCGCTACACACTCTGCTTACAATCGGAACTTGCGTCTGCATGGCGTACTAGTACCAGTCCATCGCCTTACGAATGGACGTGGCCAGCTTCATATAACAGCGCTACTGTAAATCAAGGCATCGCGATGTTCCACAATGAAGGTAGTTTTTTTTTGTTTTGATAATAAAACACGTCATTTATTTGAAAAGTACTAAGAGCTCAATATGAAGCACGAACACTGCCACTATACTTGGAACAAAACATCAGGCAAATGTCCTCCACGACTTCGTTGGCAATCCTTCACGGTTGGCAAAATTTTTCAACGACTTCAGAGCAGAGTTCCGGCCGAACTCACTCATAACACGTCCAATTTCTGCCTTGAGTTGAGGAATGGTTTGCAGATTGTACATATAAACATAAATTTTAAATACCCCAACAAAAATAGTCACACATGATGTTAAATCACACGATCTCGGTGGCCGTTGCGAGAGAGATAAATGTTCGACGCTGCAAATGATCGGTCGGTTTCAGCTCAGTTCCATCTTAACAGGAAGCATATGCAGATCTTTTGTTAAAAATCGCTGCAACCTGCTGCTCGGAATGGTTAATTGTTGAGAACGGCGGCGAATCGACTTCACTGGGCTCGTAGCAACGCTCTGTCTGACGAGGGCAACTTTCTCTACCAATAGATGAGCTGATTTGATGTTGTCTGTCGATCCTTTATTTCCGAATTTCCTTACCAGTTTCTGCACTGTTGACACATTAAGCGCATTTCGTCTACCAAAAATTACACGAATTTTTCAAACGGTCTCTGTATAACATTCACAGTGCTTAAAATGCACTTTCATAATTTGGAAGCGTTGATCCTTCGTGTATCGCTCCATTATAGCTGATAACAATACTCATAAAAGACGATCGTTAATGACAATACATACACATTATAATCTGTTAAATTTCAGGTCCGACAATCTAACAAACTGACAGCGTAATTTAAAAATTACGTTCATTATGAGACACCTCATATTGTGTCAAATGTAGGGGAAACCGAGGAAACACCGTTTAGGAATCGAACCCGGGCCAACAGCGCGGGAAGCGCAAACACTACCATAGACTATGGTCGGAATTGTATTTTAATAGTTACACAGTTGTGTATATATGTGAAAATGTGCAGTTATTTAAGTAACAATGCTTTCAGATATCAGATTATGCCTTTCATGCCGTTATATGATTTTAGGCAGTGAAAATGAAACCGCTGTGAATATGTTCTTGTGTTTGGGGAAGGCTGCAGAATATCCAAACTGTTCATAGAAGGCCGTGACGACGAGTGCAGAGGAAAGCTGACTACATGAATAGCAATAATGCTACCCTTAGAGTACGTAATAATGTTGAATTGGGTCGTCGTATCACTATTGATGAAATTTATGAAAAGAGAAGCTGAAACTGGTTACCGTCCATGTACCCCTTTAAAAATCTTTACATCACTCACTGTAGGTGATGTTGAGTATTGTATGCGGTATTTTTCATATCCTTTGCGATTTGTATCTCTTGGGTATATTAAACATTTCAAACACGCGCTTACATTTGTATCGTTTCAATGGTAACATGATGAAATATTTCCTGAAAAACTATGAAATCGAATGTCGCTGAGTGATAAAATAGTTGGATTTAAAAGATTTATAAAAAACAAAGTTGGATTCCATTTAAACGAGGTCATCTTCCGCAACGGCCAAAGAAACGTCGTAAAAATGTCTATGGCGTATTAAATGATCGAACAGTGAAGGTATGTAAGCTGATATTGCAAAGATCATGTTTGGTACATCTTGCATAAACATTTTCATATGAAAAAGCTCTCAGTGCGAAGGTGACCCGTTTGTGACCAAGGTCTTGTTTCACAAAAGTATAGTCTAATACATTACAAGTGCATGGACTTGTAACTTGTAGTTATTAGTAGAATGCTGTTCCACAAAGATTTCTTTACGACTCTATGTTTACAAGCGTACAGAAACATAAGAATTAGTGGTGGATGCTCTTGTAACTTGTATAGAAGAATATTGGTTATTTCAACACTAGTGCAAGTTTTAATATCCTTTAAATAATTTTAGGAATCAGTGAACTTAAATGTGCTTAATATTATAATGATACACAAAGAGTAATTCAAGATTTAAGTATAATGAAAAAGTTCATTTTTAAATGCAATTCACGTACGGTTTGTGCCTTTCATATTTCAAACGTTTCAGTCCAGTATCTTAGGGTTTTTTTTTTTTTTTTTTTTTTTTTTTGGTACATACGACTAAAATAATTTCTTTCCATTCCCCGTTTTCTTTTAAAATAATCTCTTTTGAGATTATTTTCACATTTTATTCTTATAATGCAAATGAGATTGCTAAACAATATAAACCAAACAGACTAATAAAAAAGTCCGTCACGCAAGCTGCATCAACTAAGCGAATTCCTTAGCAAGTCGAATTTATGAAGGTTATTACAGGAGAGAAATTGGTGCGGCTAAACGCTTTTTAAATTTTGGTTTTCAGACATATTCCTCCTCCTAATGATCCGATTTCTCTGATTTCCAGAAAGCATTTTTTTTTTTATTTAAATGATAATACAGAGTTTCGTTGCGAAAAACAAATATTGATGCTTCTAGAGCGACTTTTAAATATTTGATTTCAGGAAAACCTACACCCCTAATAGTTTGATTTCGGTCATTTTTGTAAAGTATTTTTATTATTTTATTTCAATGGCATATACCGAGTTTCGCTCGGGAAAAAAAAAACAAACAAACAAACAAAAATTGCGGTCGCTAGAATAATTTTTAATTTTTTGCTTTAGGTTAATCCCCAACCGAATGGTCCAGTTTTGCTGGTTAACGAACAATGAACTCGATGAATCGTTTGTTAATTGATGGGTATATGCAGAGTTTCGGTCAGAAAAAAACAAAAATTGAGGTCGTTAGTGTAGTATGTACCATTGGTAAATGTGGTTAATTATTTTCTTGGATGCATTAACTGGAGTTTGAATGCCTGCTCCCTTCTCATCTCCACGTTATAGACTAACAATGCGTTTTGAGGTGAATATGAGCGTTAACATTAAAATACGTTTTATTGCGTCACTTCTTTGTGAAAACAGGCGCTCCTTCTGTTTGTAACGGACAACAATGGTTAGTTTCTCATTTTATCACTTGCCTTTGAGTGGTGAAGACGTTGGCCGGCTACGAGCATAGACGAGCCTTACACCAGGTGAAACGCCGAGTTACTCAACTACCTCGTCTCTTAAGTTGAATCGTTCACAATGTGCAAGGCGTTGATGTGAGCGAGAGCACCGTTCACACCAGATCATCGCCACGAGTGACCGAAGTCGTTAAGGCGCGGACTCGTCTGGTGTTCGAATCCTCCCTGACTGAAGATTTTTCCATGTTTTCCTCAGTCCTCATAAATGGCAAATGCCGGGGAGGTACCCTAAACTTAGGCCTAGAACGTTTCCTTCCTTTAAAAATTCTTACCCAATATATAATTTCATCTCTTGTATCATCAGTGTTCACCGCCTGTGGTGTCTCAGTAGTAAAAACAGACGTTAAACACCATTAAAAAAAAACAAGATCTTCATTCATGACGATCTTACGTCACCAGTTCTGGTCAGAGAGCACAGAGTCGCGCGTCACCATGGGAGGTCTGTGTTTGAATTCAGGTTCACCCTCAAATCTCCAGATGGTGGGGAAAGCGTCTGGAGAGCAGCTTGCAGAGTGCACGTTCTCCAACATTCGGCGGAGGTTCCGACATGTTGTGGGGTGGTACCGACTTAGTAGCCTCAATGTCGCTGATCACGTCATCCCCATGCTCCATTTGTTCAGATGAAGTCATTTTCATGCACGACAATGCCCGTCCACACCCAGCACATGTATCGCGGTATCTTGACGAGGTGAACATTGTTTGACTCGACTTTACAGTTTGCAATCCCGACCTAAGTCCTATCTCTGGGATAGATTGGGTAGCCGCAGTCCTGTCCCAGAGATCCTGGTAACACCCCAAGAGGAATGGGACAAAAGAGACAACAGAAACCTTGTCTGAGAGAATGGCTGCCGCAATTAAAACTACAGAAGGATACTCAGCGCTTGTTTTGTTATTTTAGGGTGAACTTAAGCAGTGTGCATCAATACAACATTTCCCATTTCAAGGTTAGTGAAGTTTAGTGGACAAATGTTGAGCATAAAAATTAAATGAACATTTTGAAAAAAGTGTGTACCTTTCTTTAAATTGATAACAGTGCAAATTGATGTGTTAAAGTGTATTCTTTAAAATGACGATGTTTGCAAAATAGTTATCTCTGGAGTTACTTCGAAATTTACATTTAAACTTTATTGTAAGCAATATATATTTCCCGGTGAATGTAGCGCGCTAGCTTCTAGAATCTTAGTAACATTCATATATGTAGTTGAACGCAAAAAACAGAAAGAGAGAAAAGTTAATCAAGATACTTTAGTAACGCATCTGATAAAAAGAAAATTAATTCTCTTGCTTTTCATGGCCACCAACGTCTTGACTAAAGTGTGGGATCTGCTGTCTCTACAAAAAAAAAAAAAAAAAAAACATTGTATACTTTCTACGTTTTGTAATCACAGTTTGACTCAAATTAATAATGTCCATCTTCTTTACATTCGATTAACACAAAACGAAATAAAACAACTACAATAACTAAAGGAAAGTTTTGTATTTGATTATATTTTGTTTTTAATTGTTTTAAAATTACAGAATACTCATTTAAACAAACGATTGTTTTATTAAGCGCTTTAAATTACAACAGAAACAAAAACTTTACTCTGGTTAGAAAAGTTACAAAGGACGTAAAACAATGACATGTTTTTGTTTTAGCTGCGAGTGCACTGAAACATTAAAAACCCATTTTAATAACGGGCGTCACATCCTTTGGCTTGAACAACTGTATTAATACGTCTTGACATGCTTTCAATCAGGTTAGCAATCTCTGACCACGTGGACATTATTCGGGCATGCATTGTCGTGCAATAAAAGAAAATTATCGCCTATAAATGGGCCAAATGGTACAAGCAAAACATTCATTTATGTACCTATCAGCTGTTAGACTTTCATTTTCTACTTAAATTAACTCAGTACGAGCACCCATAGACACTCCTGCCCAAACCGTCACTTCTCCACTTTTCGGAAATGCAGCATTGGGCAAATCGTTTTCCCCTCCTTCTCTAAACTTTTTCACGTCCATCAGATGAGTGCAGACTCGTCTGTGAACAGAACACAGCTGTACTGTTCATTTCTCCAACCCCTATGATCATTTGCAAAGCGCAATCGTTCGACTCGGCGCTCCTGGGATCAGTTGATATCAGTTCACGTGTTAACAAATTGCTGAGCTACAGTCCTAGCTGGCAAATGGCGCGCCCTAAGAACTGTCAACACCATGTATCTGTCCCCATTTTGATTTGTAGCTCTCGGACGACCCCGGTATATTCCAGCGTCTCTCTAAACCGTTTTATGGTATCATGGACTGTGCTTCTAGTCATATTCATTACATTCGTAAGGTAACGTACACTCGTTCATCATCGTTGAGATTTTGTTGGAATATTCGCCTACAATGGCTTGTTTATACTACAAGAAACATTCAACATATCGTCATGACAACAATGCCTACCATTATATTTTATGACAAGCAAATATAAAAAAGTGTCCATTTAAAAGAGAGGGGAATGTTTTAAGCGACTCCAATCGCTTCCAGAACCTCCCCCCGAACAAAATACTCCACTAGCTAGCAGAGACATTGGATTACAGTCGCGGTTCTCTGCAAATACAAAAGATAAGAAAGAAGTCACCATAACTTTGTTCTTTTACACATAAAAACGTACTAAGCAAAGTTATAGGGAATTAAACATTGTCGCTCTTGATGATAGTAGAACCTTCTTCAGAACACTTCTATGTTCCACCCCCAAGACCAATCTAATGAAACTCAGAAGCGGAACCAATGGAGATTAAAACGCCTTTTTTTTTGGAATTGCGGTGTTGCTACATTCGGCAGAAAAAAAATAGTTGCAATTAACTGTCATGTATGTACCTAGTCTTAACTTAAATACTGTTACAAAGTTTCCAACAAAATAATATTCGCTAATTAGATGTATAATAAATCAAAATGACAACCTCTGACATGCGTCTTTGTGGCCGCTCATCTAATGAATTACACAACACTTCTAATCAGGAAATCTTCTGCTGTCTTCCAAAGAGAACGCTTCAACATTTGGATGTTTCTTCTTGCAAGCTTGGACCACAATTTGTAGTTCAGAGGGTTTAGTCCGGATCTGCAGAACGTCAATTTGAGGTCGAAATAAAGTCAGGAGCTTTGGCCTCAAGCCACTCCTGGTTGTCTCGGGCTGAATCCTGCTGGAAGCTCCAGCTTTGTCCATGTTGAGGTTCTTGACCAGTCTCATGGAACATTTTGGCCGTTTCGCAGAACTGGAGCTCTGTTGTACCTTCGTAGTTCACGCCCCTCCACACTCTACCAGATGCAGGATGATGCCCCTCTGCACTCTTGAAGCATCTCGCTTATACTTGTCAATTTGGGCATTGAAAGTCTCCTCAACACTGCACATTTTTCATCAGTGAAAAGGATTCTTCGATGATCATTTTGACTTTAAGAGCCCCTGGAATTTTAACTCACTTTTACGACGTATCCTCTCCGTTGTTTGGAATCCTTTGTCGCTGCCAAATGTGCAAGACAAAGATATTTTAGAATGTTCAGCTCACGAGCCATCACTGACTGTCTTCGCTCACGTGCCGCCTCTGCTTTCACCATTTCTGGAGTGCGCACAGTGCGTGGTCTTTCTTGTCTGTGACGATCTTACGCAGTTGCAGTCTCAAGGAGGCTGCAGTGCAGTGCTTATTTTCAGTTTTTGGAGAGTTTTGAAAATTTCATTTGGAGATTTGTCTACTTTGTACAAAGCTACCACAGCTACATTATTTTCGTGTCCGCTTCTGCAGCTGAACTCACCACAACTCAGGAATGTACAGCCACCCTTAAAAGTTGTGAAAGTAGCTATGCTAAGATTAGGTATTGACATATATGACTGAATAATGTATTAGTTGAATTGTTTTGTGTGCAGGTTGTGCTGGCAGCTGTGGCACTGGCCCTCGCTGAAGAGGAACCCTCCGTCAAACAGAAGAGAGGTGTGTTAGGCCTATATGATCATGGCTTCCATGCAGCCCCTCTGGCCTATCATGCCCCCCTGGCCTACCATGCACCACTTGCATATCACGCTGCGCCAATCGCGTACAGTGCACCGATAACAGTCACTAAGGTCGCTCTGCCCGTCACTAAGGTGGCCTATTCAGCACCCATCGCCTATGCCAAGTACGCTGCTCCTCTACACTATTGGTGACATGAACACTCAACTAAATATCACTCATCAGCACTGTAGAATAATACTCATATTATTATCTCTCCCACATACTAACGTTTTATAAGTGTCTTGTATATATCACATGTGTTTATAAATAAATATTCCGTAACCAACAACTGCTGTGTGTTATTCCAATAGCCCCACTCTCTTCCACAAGCATTGCATTTGTACATGTGAGTACCAGAAACATTTTTCCATCGAGAGTTATACAATGTGTACACAAATTCTTATAGCGGTTTTAAACTTATATTTTTCCCTGCGGTATCAAAAACTTTGAATCATAACTTAAATTGAGGAGTAACTGTGAAAGTTTCAATTCAAAATGCGCAGATTTTCTTTTGTTGCCATGATAACGAAATAACATAGCTTGACCTTACAACTGGCAAATGCCGGGGAGGTACCTAAAACTTAGGCCTGGAACGCTTCCTTCCTTAAAAAAAAAAAAAAAAAAAAAAAAAATCCTTTCCCAATTTATCATTTCATTTCATGTATCATCAGTGTCCACCGCCTGTGGTGCCTCAGTAGTAAAAACGGGCGTTAAACACTACTCAAAAAAAAAAATTGACCTTACAAACTGAACCGTCCTGCGGCCGGAGTGCCGAATTACTCAGACCGGAATGGCAGTGGAAGCACGTGGAGGGGGAACAAATCGTTATTTGCAAAGTGGAGAATTTACCTGTGCACGGAGGATTATTCTGGTACAAGTCCACGCCTCCTTTCACAAAGACAGCGGGGAGAACCGAGCGCCTCTTAACCGAAACTTCACCTTCTTAGTGTTAGTTTGGAGGTGTGAATGTTAACACGCCTCTTCTATTTTTCGTCTAATGGTATTTGCAATTAATTCACACACACACACACACACACACACACACACACACACACACACACACTAACCCTAAACTATCTCAGGTAAATCCTAGAAACCGGTGGACCCAGTTGTTTGCTGCGGTTCGCTACGGCCTGACGACATACATTCGCCCCCTTTTCGTAAATATAAATTAATAGCGGATTGTGTTAGCCGGTAAATCATTGTAATGATAACAAATATCCTTTAACCCCTCGTAAATATAAATGTAAGGCGGATTGTGTGCGTAGTACTATGTTACGGGGAAATCTCCTTTGACTCCAGAAGGAAAAAGAATTACACCTGAGGAAGCGAAGCCACTTATTAGCAGGACGCCCAACCGTCTGAAGCTAACACACCGTTGTGATGGTTTGGCTGATATCCGCCTATTTGTTGAAGTCAACTACCTTCGGCTCTCGCCCGCTGCAGTTCGTGAGAGGAGGAATGACTTGTACCACGATGATCCTATGTGTAGCGTAAGCAACGTAAGAGTTTAGAGTTGCTTATACACTGTTCATACATTTTTGCCTTTAAAATAAAGACACAAATATCACTCATACTAACGTGACATTGTGAAGAATATTCAGAAAAGAAAAAAATACACGTAAGACACCTCGCGCAGCCAAATGCACTGACGCTGTGAGGAATGTATGTGAAGGGGCATACTTCTATTTCTTTAGTATATTAAGGAATTACAAGCGTTTCATGTTTTGCATGGGAATGTGTTTCCCAAAATGACCACGGCGAAACTCATTCAAGGCTCAAGTGAAGACACCTTGGCTGTTTTAACCGCAATGGTAACCGAGAGAAAGCAATTCAGTATCTGCAACTACACTGCCCCTTTTTATTTCTGATAGTCCCATGTTCAGTTGAGATAAATGATTCGGCATTTTCCATCCTCGGCTTGACTGACTCGTATCTTTGCGGCAATGGCACGCATAATAATTCCAGAAGATGTGAGAGAACCCCTATATTTTACAAACATCAACCCCATTGTCTCCTCAATTTGGTAACTCTCGAGCAAAAAGCGAAACACAGTTCAGCAGGGTATATGCGGAGATTTGCCCTTAACGCCCCTTGTACCAACATTAATAGTTGGTACAATCAGATACAAATGACACAGGCGTCCGCCTTTGTGACCCAGAAAGGATTTCGCTCGCATTTCTGTGCCGCAGACGAGTCGAGAACAATTCCAACAATGGCAGTATGGAAGGAGTTAGGAAAACCTTTCCAACATCCTTCATCCTGAAGATTATGCTACAAAGAAATGCTGAAAGAGGATGATGATGTGTTCCTTAGTAGTGCAATTTTCAGTGTCCAGTGTTCGTATCTGGGGGTCGGAGAATCCACGGGAAATTATAGAGCGCGTGCGGGATTCACCGAAATTGAGGGTTTTCTGTACGATATCTCATCAACAACTATGGGCCCTGGATGTATCTATCTAGACATGCTCAACAATTGCCTGTTTCCTCAACAGAACAACAACAAGATGGGGCTCTCCCTCACTTCCTAAATTACGTGCGGGAATGGTCAAATGCAAAATTTCCCCATTGTTGGATCAGTCGCCAGGCCTCCTTGTAACTTTTTGTTGTAGAATGTATACGTGCCATCATTACCTGCAGGCCTACCTGAGTTGAGGCGGAGAATATTGCAACAGTTAGATCAATGTGGCAAGAAATGGATACCGGCTGGATCTATGCCGTGTCACAAATGGATCCCATAATGAACACTTGTAATTTGTGTTATGGCAACTTTCACGTTTCCTCGCCTTTTTGTTCAATTTAAGTTATGATTCAAATTATGTTGTACATCGCAGAGAAAAAGTAGTTTAAAACCATTATAATTATTCGTGTATACCTTGTACATTTGGCCCATTAAGTTTCTACCATTGCATATCCATCAAACCAAGAACCAAAGTTTCTGTAAACAAAAGACGTCAGTGATAGCTACAATCTCCGGAAAGTTAAGTAAATCTTTAATTATACATTAACAATTGTACGGTGTGTGGAAGGGAAGTGCCATCGTTCAAGATCGATTATAGTTACCAGACCCCAATGTAGCTATCGATAATAGACAAACTGGTGAGAAATATGTACCACGTGTTTGTTAACTATGGCTTTGTTAATTTGGTTCGTTGCGGTTATCTGATTTAATACAGTGATTTACAGCTGGAATTAAATAAACAGTAGCGTGCTACTTCTTTTGTATTTTATTAAATTAATATTGATTTAGTGAACTCACAACAGGAACTTGTGTAATACAAAATGTTTAGTACAACATGGGTTGCTCTTGTATGTCTTAATTGTGGCAGTGTACAGCATAATACCATATCTGCATTTCCTAAATAGCAATAATTGAAGAAGTGGATCAACAGTATACACTATGTAAATTTTGAAGTTAATGACGAGCTATAGTTTATTAAACGGTTAGTACCAAAATTTGCGGTTAGAAAGGGCATTTTCCTTGTGCACATTTATGTAATCTACTATCGTATATGATAGTGGGGGTTCGCAAAGAAAGGAAAGATTCGAAAAACGTATTAGGCAGGGTTTAAACATTTCGTACCAAAGGTTGTGGTCAGGGATGACATTTCCATGTGTTAATTTTCCCTAATCTATCATTTATGTAACAGTGGGGATTAGTAATGAAAGGAAAAATTCAGAAGTACATAAGAAGTGAGTTTTGGAGCGAGACGAAGAGAGTTTTAATGAATGTATGAGCAGGATGTTATGTTTTGACTCCTTTGCAAGTGACAGGCACACCCATTTATAACTATTGCCACGGAAGACTATGTTCTTTTCATTAAAATAGACGATGATAAATGTGAAGTTGTCCCATCTATGTCGATCAGTTTTAAGGTGTCCAGTAATTATGAAATCAGTGTATTTTATAAAGATTCGTGCTTATCTGTGAAGAAGTTAAAAACCGTCTAGATATTTTCAAATGATAAAAAATGTCATCTTGTAAACGTAATACTGCGAAACCTTTTTTGTATTTACAATGACAGTAGATGGGTAAATGTCGTCGGTCTTGCATCGTGTTATGGGGGTGATTTAATGTCACACTAATAGCAGTTTAAAAGTCCCGCAACCTAGATCGCTCGACTAGGAGTGTACTATCCTCCAATCGCTGAGCATGCACGGCAGTCAGTTCGACATAGTCAAGCAGTTGTATTGTGCAGTCAGTGAAATATCGTTAAATAGTAAAAATAGCGTTGTGCAATGGTGAAATATTCACTGCATTGTCGTACATTAATTTTCAAGGCATACATCACGTACAAAAAGTCGTGTCACAAAACGAAACTGGCATTTTGGCGTAATTTTCCCCGAACGAGTAACATAAAAGTTATACATGAATTTATGACTCACCAGAAAAAAGTTAGTGCTACTTCATTTATCTCCCTTTGATTTTTACTTCCAATTTCCGTTAAGTCCACGGTATATCTCTGTTATTAACCATTACTACACTCCTTTTATGTTCTCCAGCTAATTCTGCTATATGTCATTGGCGGCTCATGCACATTTTAGTTGGTGGGGCACAACTTATAAAAATAACATTGCATAGAATACATGAACATGAAAATTTATCACAATGACACACACACATGCATGCACAAAACACATTACTTTGAATTTTATCACAAAAATATAGTCAATTGTAATTTTATGTAATGATATTAAATTTTTATTTGATGTTATTATACATTTACTAAAATAAATAATTAACCTTCACTGAAGTTTCTTACGTATTTCAGATCTTTGTTAGTAGTTTCGCTACATACTCTTTGTTCAGAAACAGCAATAAAAAATACTTAAGGTGCAGCAGTATATTTAAAGAGGCAGAAGAGCTAAATAAGCCTCCCTTATAACCATTCATAATTTGTTTTTTTAAAACATAATGTTCTTTAAGAATATGTTGCCTTTACAGTGGAAGAGTTTCTTATAGTTCAGATTCCTCATAAGCCAGTGGCATGAAATAGCAAACAGCTGATGGGAAGTAATAAGTTGACCTCACAACAAATCGCTTAGGGAAGCTTATCTTACTGATGCTACAATAGGGAGGTCAGGCTCTGAAAAGTCCACATGCCCTTCATGAAGCTTCTTTGTGACACCCCTCTCATCACCTTGCCCACCAGCTTCATAACAACTCCTTTTAAACCAAAGATTTCTGTCCTGCTAAGCCTGAACACAAAGAGAATGTGCCCTTGTCCATTCTCTTCACACACACACACTCCAAGTTGTCTGCATTCACAGCCATTTAAATGGTGCACCTCTCTTGTATGCTACAATGCAGGTGCTAACATTCAGGGTTTGTGTATATGAAATTCTATAATTTTTTTGAGTTAACAGTTTATGCAGGAAAAAGATATTTATGGTTCAAAATTAAAGGGAAGGAACATGCCCTTGTGTCCTTTAGCGCGAGCCACCACTGTATATACCTTGCAAATGTTTATTCCTCCTCTGCTAATTTAAATTGTTTAATTTTCTGTAAAATGTGGCATTGTGTCTATGTATTCCATTATTCCTCTATGTAGAGGTTCTGTACATCACTTTCTTAAGTTAATCCACAATTTTTCACAGTATATTAATAGAGCAAGGAATAAGGGCATTTCTTAGCACCAAGTCAGGCCTGCAAATTAAACTTGCAGAATGAAATTTGTTAACTTAAACCTAACAACATTTGCAAGAATGCTTATAATAACCAATACATGATTACATTAGGTTAGGTGTGCACTAAGTTTGCTATAGCGAAACTTCCTTTAATCTACACTCGAGAGGTATCACACATAATCAGTATTTTACGCTATTTCAACTGCTGCTGCAATCTAGTGCATTTCTTGCCAATGGAATGACTGCGATGTCACTACTATTCTAAAACCCACAGTATTAAATATAAAATGCCTATTTCAATTATATTATTGCCTATTTTCAGTATTTTAAATGCCTTTTTTGCCTGCCTATTTTAACCAAAAGAAATGCCTGGACTTCTGGGCTCTGTACATGACCACGGTGCCATTAATATGCAACATTGTTTCACTACATTTATCTAATAATCTTCTAAAATATATTATTCAACTTTGTAATGCAACTAATTGTGAGGCAAACTTTCCTGAGAGAGCTGCATACACGTAATGAATGACTCTTATGGGCAAGAGGCTACTCTCACCTTCCCTGGTAAAATATTCACAAGTTTATTTACTGAGAAACTGGTAAGCCCTCTAATAATAGCCTCAAATACAACCATTAGAAATCTACTAAAGACATTTTTAACACTCAAAAATGCATCTAGAGCAATAGTTATAACAAATTAAACGTTGAAAATTTGGGGGAGGGAGTAGCACAAACCAGCGACCTCCTAGAGAATTGTTTATGCATGAGCTACCCAACAGTGAATTCTTAGAAGTTAGCATAAACTATATCATTAAAAATATGTGCATGAAAGAGTTATAGCTTGAAATTAGAACTTTGGTGGTATCTTCCAAAAAAAATTGGTTGCAATAAGTACAACATCATGCTGAGAATGCTACCCATTTATGCAACTCTTCAGCACACCAAATCACTTAACATAATTAATGGAGAAATTTTTTACTCACCGAAATTCTGCTATGTAACTCACTGCAGTGCTGTTCCATTCTTGACACATAATTTGCAACTCCCTGAAACATTAGACACTACTTTAACTAATGCTCAGAGTTTACGGAACAATATAAAGGTTAATTATGATTAAAATGAATCCAAAAATTAATTCAGCATTTATCACTTCAGGAGGAGGAAAATTCCTAAAATTCTAAACTGTAAAATATAAAATGCAACTCATGAATTTATTAAAATAGTGCTAAACTATCAGTATCGTTTGATTGTTTATTGGTTCTTATTAATCTTAAATGCACAGAATGCTAGATAATATAGCAAAAGTCAGAACATTTTGAATTTACATACAATTTATAATTATATAAGGCTAGTAATAATATCCAAAGTTATCATCATGTAAAATAAATCTTTAAAACCTGTTCAAACACTCTAGAACAAAATGATTTATCAAAAGAAAAATAGATTAACTTCAACAACTATACAAATGTAGTTAATTATTATATTAAAATAAATTTTATTTCATACAATATAAAGACTATCACTATTATTCATAAATGCATTTAATGAATATAAACAATTGATCAGATAAATATGCCATTACTGCCCTTTTAAATAACGTTAACTTTTCAATTGTTTTAATTTGTAGTATAATATCAGTTATACTATTTTGACATGTTTTCGCATTTATTCTTATTATATGAAGATCTACTTTTCTTCTTGTATTGTGTTGATGTATTACTTCATTTGTTATATGTGATTCTTTTGCTAAAAGCTTGTTTCTTATAAATAATGTTGCCTCATATATGTACCTGCAAGGGAGTGTCAAGATTCTCAGTTTTAAGAAAATTGGTTTGCAGGAAGACTTCTGATTTGCAACAACTATTATTCTGCTTATCTTTTTCTGCACTACAAATACTTTTTTGGATGGAGGAGACTTACCTCAAGGCAAAATATCATCTATAAGCAAAATAAACACTTCTAAGCATATCAAGATTTACATTGTTTATTTAATTCCTGAACAGATACCGGGTTACACTAAGTTTTTTCATTAAATTTTCAAAGTGCTTATCCCATCTTAGATCATTTTTCATAATTCTAAGGAGTTTAATACCACTTGCAGTTTCAAAGTAGTTATTATTAAAAACTACTGCCAGCTTTGGTATTTCCCTGTTTTGCTTAAGATGAAAGTGCACTGCTAGTGTCTTTTCTGTGTTAATTTTCAGTAGGTTAGATGCAAACCAATCACCTGTTCCTGATTAAATTTTGTCATAAGTGGTTGAAGGTTCACACATCCCATGCATGCTTGCATCATCAGCATATTCAATGATAGTTGGGTTGAGAAGTTTCTTCTGAAATCATTTATAAAAAGTAAAAACAGCACTGGGCCTAGTATTGAGCCTTGTGGTTTCTCCAAGTTTTATCTCTTGTTTGTTTTTGATTGATGGTAATTAATTTTCCCTCTATCTGACCTTTCCTTGTTGTTTTCTCCCATGTAAATATGCTTTTACCCACTTGAGAGCATGTCCCCTTATGCCAATTTTCTTGCACATGAAACATGTACATCCATAATTCAAACTTCCTCCCTGCAAAAATCCGTCATTATTGCTTCTTATCATGCTTTTTAAGATGTACAAAACTTCCTTCCCATATGATTTAACAGCTTTTTTGTGGTCTCTATCTGATGATTTTACAATTTTTGACAATAGTCTGATTCTGGCATGCATGCAGAGACACTTAATAGTGATGCAACAGCCATCATGATTTGAACTTTTGGTCTTCCAGCAATGAAAAGAGCATGTGTTAAATTTTTTTTTTTTTTTTTTTTTTTTTTTTTTTTTTTTTTTTTTTTTTTTTTTTTGTGCTAAGCAATGTACAAGTGAATATGACTGCCATTCAGCCCTGCATCTTTACCAATCATATTCATGGTTTATAATACTGTTCTTATATTAATATTTTCTTTCTTAGTTCCTTTATTTTAATTTGCTATGAATTGTATCATTGCTATTTGTCTCTATTCAAAGTCCAAATCCATTTAAACTTCACTTTACTTAAACATTATCCTATATTCCTACTATCTTTATAAAACCATATATTTCTATCTTAAACCATTTCTTGTTAATATGCTCCATTACTTTTTTTTGAATGGTGCTTAATGACCATTTTTATTACTGAGGCACCAAATGCAGTGAACATATGATACATGAGATGAAATGATATATTGGGAAAGAATTTTTTTTAAGGAAGGAAATGTTCCAGAACTAAGTTTAAGGTACCTCCCCAGCATTTGCCATTTGAGGACTGAGGCAAACCTGGAAAAAACATCAGTAAGGGAGGACAGTCTAGTCGGATTCGAACCCCAGACCTTCTGCTCATGAGTCTGCACCTTAACAACCTCGGCCACCCATGGCAGTATTGTGCTTTATGATGGTTGGCGACAATACATAGTCAATTACTCTTTACCCATTACTATTACAAAGGTATATTCCCCATTTTCATCTTCACCATATTTCCCATTCAAAATGCTTAAAGCACTTATTGCACAAAATTTTATAAATTTTTCACATCCTGTATCAACAAACTTTTCTTTACTTATCTATACTTCTCTCTTCTGGACATTATTTCACCACTCAGTCAATCACCTCCAATATCCACATCAGTTTTGATATTAAAAGTTCCCATTAATATTACCTCTGAGATCACATATTTCTCCTTTGGCCTTTCTGAGGTCAGGGTTATGAAACCACAAGAAAATAGGAGGATTAAATACTATTCTTACACATACATTTTCATCTATATGCTTGTCCTCCATTAAAAAATAAAGTTTCTTTACTTCTAGATTATTCTACTTAAGGTTCTGATTGCAAAGTCTATGCCTGCCAAAACCTGAGTTTTTCTCATTGCCTTTTCTCCCTTAATTCCCAAGTACTCAAATTGCTTTATAAATATCTGCTCCTCTTTTAGCCATGTTTCAGCAATTGCCAATTAATCTAACTTCATCGAAAGTAGTTTTAAACTTGCAGCATATAATTTATTTTAAGGCCTTTCAGTTCCAGAAGCCTTATTTTCTGTATCCTATTTCAAGTCTAATCTGCACATAGATCTGTCTAGTATTTCCTTGCCCCTTATTTTTATTCCCTCTATTGATGTTGAAGGTTTATTTCTATCTAACACCAAGGTGCTCCGAAGTGACAAAACTATCTTCTTCCCTCTCTTCTGTATTCTCCTCACGACTCTGTATCTTAATTAAAACAATTGAAAGTTGGCATGCAGCACCAGTTGTTGTAGCTGTAGCAAAATATTAATTGTTGTCTTGCACTTGCTGTCTGATGTCTTAAGATGCAGGCAAATGAAGATCATTTTCATGCCATGATTTTTTTATGATTATTAGCGTGGCCTGAGCCAACTAGAATGCCTGAAATATTACAGCTTTTCCAGACTCTGTTCCTTTACATACTACAGTCTATAAAGTTTAAACGAGGCAGAACAGTCCTGAAAGACTAGAAGCAAGAGTAGTCACAGATGAAAAAATTGCTCATGTAGAAACCATAGTGAAGAACGATCCACATGTGACTTACAGGGAGAAAGAGAAGTCTCTAAAAATTCCTCTGCTGCAGGTATCAGAAATCCTCCATGGAATGATGCCAGGAAATGCCCATGTGACCATGCCACTCCAGAAACAAAAAATAGTTTCTGCCAACTGTTACACTATTGTTTACCTCCCAGGGTCCTCAGAACAATAACAGAAAGAAGAGCAAAGTCTATGTTGAGAAGATTGCTGCTTCAATATAATAATATCGGTCCTGGTGGTGTAGTGGTAACCATACTTGCCTTCTAAACCCAAGGTCGCAGGTTCAAACCCGGCCAGGATCGATGGATTTTTTCGGGCGTAAAAATCGTAAGTATCGCTTCCTTTGGAAGGGAAGTAAAGCCATGGGTCCCATATTGTACATTTACGGCACGATAAAGAACCTCAAGCCTGAAAGAAGAGGCCTCTGAGCAAAATTTGTCGGCTTTCACGTCCTGAATAGAATGGGACGCTGATGATCTGTGATGTTAAAGAGCATCCTTAAATAAACAAACAAAAAAAAATCAATATAATAAAGCTTCTGCACAAGCTGCTTTGAAAATAATGGAATTTTTGCAAGAAGTGGGAGTGACAATGGTGAACACCAACCATTCAAACCAGATCTGGCTGCCTGCAACTTTTTTCTGAGGAGGCCATTAGTTTCGGAATCTGGAAGAAGCTGTTGTGTCCCATGAAAAAGATGTTGATATTATCTCTAAAGAAGTATGGTGTGGCTGTTGTTATGATTGGGTTCTGGAGAATGCAACTTTGTATCGAGAGTGGGAGGCTATTTTGAAAAGAAATACACAGAGTTGGCGAGTTATGGCCTTTGCTTAGTAGAATCCTGAAAATTAAAAAACTACAGTAAATAATGTACTATGGATGCCTTTCAGTTGCCATTCTAAAACAACAATTTTCTCGCATTATTTCACCTTTAGTTCTCTGGAAACTGTAGAGGATTTAATGGAATAAAGCTTGTTTATATGAAACTATTTCTATAGGATTTCTGAGATTCTCTAAAGTAACTCGTGGATTATCCTGCTCACATATTCACTGATGAGTGCTTCTAATAATTCAGAGTGGTTTTTCCTCTCTGGAATTCCATAAACCAACCTTAGACAATTGTAACAAAAGGACAGGAATCTGGAAAGGCTCTCTCAATAATGTAAGTGTTCTTCATGGTTTCAGTTGAATTTATATGAGGGTTGTTCAATAAAATATAAAATTAAAATCCAAAATTAACACCGACATTCAAAAGTAATTAAGTCAAATGTTACAGGAGACATGCCATTGTTAAATGAAATATTTTGATTACTCCTGACAAACAAAGCATAGCTAGACATATGTTCATAATACTTCTCTCTCTCTCTTTCTTTTTTCCAGTCACTATGAAGAACTAAACTCCTAAAGTGTTACAGGCACAATAAAATCAACAACTTTAGACTAATAACACTAACATCTTTGGATACAAAACTGTTTGAAAACGTAATCCATAAGAGATATGTAGGTTTTGTTTAATGTTTTTTTTTAATGGTGTTTAACGCCCATTTTTACTACTGTGGCACCACAGGCGGTGGACACTGGTGATACATGAAATGATAAATTGGGAAAGGATTTTTAAGGAAGGAAACATTCCAGGCCTAAGTTTAAGGTACCTCCCCAGCATTAGCCAGTTATGAGGACCGAGGGAAACCTGGGAAAAACCTCAGTCAGGGAGGATGGTCCTGGCAGGATTCGAACCCCAGACCTCCCGCTCACAAGTCCGTGCCTTAACAACCTCGGCCGCTCTTGGCAGTTTTGTTTGTTGAAAGTAAAAATATATTGAATCAACAACAACATCATGGCTTTTGTAAGGGTTTATCAACAGTCACTTTGTATCAGAATTTATACATAGGGTGCTGACAAATATAGAGCAAAGTAATAAAACAAATGGTATATTTTTAGATTTATCAGACTGTGTGTCTCATGAGCTTTGAATGCTATAGTGTAAGGTGTAAAATGCATAATCTTTTCTTATCTTATCTAAAAAAAATTGCATCCAGTGTACTGAAATATATTAGAATAATAGAAATTGCACGCATTCTGACATACAGATCAAAATACAATAGGGTTAAACAGGTGTTCCATAAGGCTCAATTTATGGTCCTCTGCTATATTTAATCTATTTAACTGATATGCCATGGTATCCTATGCAGATGATACCTCATTTATTTGTTCAGACAAAGATTTAAACCATTTGGGAATCAAAGCTTTATTATCATTGCTACACCTGTCTGATTATTTTAAAGTTCTCAAGTTAAACTCAATGTTGATCACACAAAGTGCATTCTATTTCATCTTAGGGAACCAAATGTATGTAAAAAGTATATGGTGATTCAGTTATTGAGCAAGTAAAAAACACTTAAGTTCTAGGAATTTATATGGATAAAGTTTTGAGCTTTAATGAACATATAGACATCCTTTGCAAAAAGTTTGCCTTGCAGTTATATTTGCTGAGAACATTGTAAAATCATCTAGAAAAAGACATTTTAAAATTAGTTTACTATGGAGTAATATGCTCATTTAGTGAGTTTAGAATTGAAATCTGGGGTGGAACAACTATTGCAAACTTAAATAAGATACTCATGGTACAAAAAAAAGTTTACAGTGTATATAGAATTTAAAAAGTTGCCAGTCTGTAAAAGCAGCATTTAAAAATCAACTTATTTTAACAGAGTTTTGCTTTATGTATATAAAGTTATATTGTTAATTAAAAGGAATGAAAGTAACATTAAACAAAATGCATTAATTATACAACACTAGGGGTATTAATAATTATCATAGAGTAACCACAACAAAAGCTACAGCACAAAAAGTTCCCTACATCAGGGGAACTATATTATCCAATAAATTACCAGAATCCATCAAATTATTTAAGGTAACTCTTTTAAAATGATGTTGAAAAACTACCTGTTGAGAATGTGCTTACATAGTATTGATGAATTATAACTTCTTGTAATTTAGTATCTATGCAAATATATGCATCTATATTGTAAACATGTAAATAGTGTGCTGTAGGAAATTTCTAGATAGTAATCTCTTATAATTGTAACATGTTTAGTACAAGATTATTAGGTGGGATACAATATAGTGAAAAGAAATTAAATTAAAATTTTCCTTACTCACTGAAAGGTAAGAAATTATTGAACAAAACTAATATTATGAAATTAAAACTAATTATGTAATTTACACTGAGACACATGTCTGAGGTTTGAAACTATTTCTGTTGTTCTTATCTAGAAGCAGCTATCTTTGTCATCCACATTCACTTCCTGTGTAGGCTTTTTTTTATCCCTTTCTTATTGTTGCAGGTATTGACCATATACTGTATGTATAATGAGTATTCTTTTCTCTATCTAAAAAGAAAGTGCCAACTACAATATCATATGTTATTATATCATCCTATTTCAGTTTTCCAGTGCTAATAGTAATTTTGTACAAAAGTTTTAATTTTCTTTCTCTCTCAACAGATGAGATATGGATGATGATGATGATGATGATGATGATGATGATGATGATGATGATGGTGGTGGTGGTGGTGGTGGTGGTGGTGGTGGTGGTGGTGGTGGTGCTTAATGCTGATTCACTTTTTAACACAACATTGTGTCAAACTATAGTGGCTCAGGAAATAATATAATTCATTTTCAAGCAATGCACATTCATCTGCTAGACAACATTACATGAGATGATTAAGTGGCATTATTGGATGATTCTAGTGAGCAGTTATTCTTTACTTCAAAGAGACTCACCTTTATTTTCTGTATCTGGCATCCAACAGCTACACCAGTTTGTGTTGAACAGCTGTGAGGTGAGCTTGCTTGCACCGCAGTATTGTGACATGAAGATATGTGTGTCTGTACACAAATTGAAGAGTTGGTATACTGAGTTTGTGTATGTGTTGTGCGAACAGACAACTTAGGCCTCTTTGTTCTTGTACAATTTTTATTATGGATTGCACCAGACTGATCTCTTAGCAACTTCTGTAGTGATGATATCTTCTTTGATCCACATTGAGCGCAAAGACATGAATCATCTTCAGTACTTTTTGTTTGTGTTGAAGACTCACAATGCTGCACAACTGAATAAGTTTGAGTAAAAGCTGATGCTACATTAACAGCTGTCCAACCTTGTACAGCTTGTCTAGAGGTCTGGACAGATGTTGATGCAACTTTTACTGTAGTCTGATTATGTTCAACTGGACTAGAGGTTTGGACAGAAATTGATCCTAGTTTTACTGCTGACCAATCTTGTTCAACAGGACTAGAAGTATGGACAGATGTCGATGCTACTTTTACTGTTGTCCAATCTTGTTCAACAGGACTAAAAGTTTGGACAGATGTTGATGCTACTTTTTCTGTTGTCCAATCTTGTTCAACAGGACTAAAAGTTTGGACAGATGTCGATGCTACTTTTACTGTTGTCCAATCTTGTTCAACAGGACTAAAAGTTTGGACAGATGTTGATGCTACTTTTACTGTTGACCTATCTTGTTCAAAAGGACTAGAAGTTTGGACAGATGTCGATGCTACTTTTACTGTTGACCAATCTTGTTCAACAGGACTAGAGGTTTGGACAGATATCGATACTACTTTTACTGTTGACCTATCTTGTTCAAAAGGACTAGAAGTTTGAACAGATGTCGATGCTACTTTTACTGTTGACCTATCTTGTTCAAAAGGACTAGAAGTTTGAACAGATGTCGATGCTACTTTTACTGTTGACCTATCTTGTTCAAAAGGACTAGAAGTTTGAACAGATGTCGATGCTACTTTTACTGTTGACCTATCTTGTTCAACAGGACTAGAAGTTTGGACAGATGTTGATGCTGTGTTTACTGTTGACCAATCAACAGGACTAGAGGTTTGAACAGATTTTGACACTACTTTTACTGTTAACCGATTTTGATTAACTGGATAAGATGTTTGGACAGATGTTGATACTACTTTTACTGTTGACCAATCTTGTTCAACAGGATTAGAAGTTTGGACAGATGTTGATACTACTTTTACTGTTGAGCAACCTTGTTCAACAGGACTAGAAGTTTGGACAGATGTTGATGCTACTTTTACTGTACACCAATCTTGTTCAACAGGACTAGATGTCTGGACAGAAGTTGATACTACTTGACTAGAGGCCTGGGAAGAAGTTGATGCAAATTTTATTGTTGACCGATTTTGTTCAACTGAATTAGATGTCTGGACAGATGTAGATACTACTTGACTAGAGGCCTGTGAAGAAGTTGATGCTACTTTTACTATTAATTCATCTTGTTTAACTGGACAAGATGTCTGGACAGATGTTGATACTACTTGAATAGAGGCCTGGGAAGAAGTTGATGCAAATTTTATTGTTGACCGATTTTGTTCAACTGAATTAGATGTCTGGACAGATGTTGATATTACTTGACTATAGACCTGTGAAGAAGTTGATGCTACTTTCACTGTACTGCAATCTTTTTCAACTGGACTATATGTCTGGACAGATTTTGATGTTACATTTACTGATGTCTGGTGTTGCAGAGCTAGACTGGAAGTCTGTGTAGAAGTTGATGTAGCCCTCACTGCTTCATCATGCTCTGTACAGGAAGCAGGAGACATCTTAGTTGAGGTTACACCCTGCATCACTGGATCAGATGAAATAGTAACCAAGAAAGAGTTTGATGGCTTCTGAGAGCTTTGAATTGGAGCTGCTTCATCCTCTGGCCAGTAGCTCACCAAAATTTGATCACAAGCATCTAAGTTATCACTTGTGGCCTATAAATTGGAAAATTATTATTAACATTTTGCATGATGAAAGAAAACATTAAATGAGCGATATATTATTAGTTCTTTGAATTTAGTACTACTATGAAATGAAAGTACAAAACCGATTATCTTTAAGTATGAAGATTACATTTTAGGAGTCTCATTTTTTATACTTACAACTAGAGTGTAAAAAAATATGAAATTTTAATATTTTAGACCATAATCACAGAGTATTGGGAAGCATAATTTTATGTTTTAGCATGTGTAGAATTCGACAAATGCAATATAATTGTTCATATTTCATCAAATGGGTCATATTTTTAAAAAAGTCTTAATATTTGTTCTTATTTTCCAATATTATTTATTTAAACTTATTTTAAGCGGTCTTGTATAGTTTTAATTTTTTTTTCAAGATTTTATTTTACATTCTTCAATAAATTCACCAACATTTGTGAAAACTCAAATGGCATAAGTTCTTTCAGTTCCGACTAATGTATTATTTTCTTTCTATTCATTTGGTGTTGCCATTAGCACTCAGCTGCCAGTAGTAACTTGCTCTTTTTCCTATGAGATTATTTATTCTTCCTGCTGATAAGTTTTACAGATCCCAGGCCAGGCCTGAGCTTTGATGTTTTTAAATGCCACATATAGGACAAAACATGTATTATGAGTTGGCTTTTCTGAAACATGCCTCTGTATTATTTAAAAAATATTCAGAAACATCTGAATTTCATTTCTTAAAATTGTGGGAAATATTTAGCTCTGACTAGAAATAAATAAAGTCAGTTATTCTGGTGAGACTGGTTATATCCTAATCACAAGCAATTGCACAACAATACTGTAGGATATTATGGAAATTGCTTAAGCAGTACACATTACAGACATTTACTTCATATTCTATTTCCTGCATTATTTTGTTTAACTGTTCATCAAGATAACAAAAGAAAGTATAAGACATATATGCCAACTTCTGTAAAATATTGGGGAACACAACCTCCCTGTGTGAGATTTGTAAATATACATGCCAGTAACATTAATAAAAACATTAAGGTTGTAAATGTTCGTCCCTTGCAACTAAAAACTATATCTCTATTAATTGTATGCATTAATTAGCAAACAAATTCAAATAAAGCAACAAGTTAATGATATGTAGTACATTGAAATAAAATCTGTGTGTTTGTTCAATAACTCTACTGATACATTTCATTTAAGAAAAATATCTATAAACTGAAAACATGAAAACCAAAAAAAAATTAAAAAAAAAAATTATTAATTTAAAATATGAGAATCAATAAAACATTTTAAGAAATAAAAAACATATGTTTCAACGAAAGCCTGGCGAACATCTACAGCCACACTCATTTCTTCCAATGAACTAATTAGATATACCATCAAGATTCAATTTATGCCTAATCAACTTCAGAGACAGTCAAATTACACTTAGTGCACTCATATCTCATCACACAACTCTAGACTTGTATGAGAAGGTCTCCAAATTATCATTAATCTTTTCACAATCAATTAGAACTTTGCTGGGTACCTGGACATCAGGGCTTAGAAGGTAATGAAGTGCAAACCTTGGGTTATGCTGCAGAACTTAGTAAGCTTCAATTAACAGGTTGTGCCCACAGTCCTGGTATTTCTTTTCCTTGAATGTATCAATGATTTCCATGGTATTTATTTTGGTAAAGATGCTGATTCTAAGCGCTGAACAGCTGCAGGAAGATCTATGAAATTAGGCTTAATAAAGGCGAGTGAAGTGAGATGAAGAATGGTTTTTTTCCTTGGCTATGTAGGCTGCAACATCGACATCAAATGTGTCTAGAACACTCTTGAAATTTTCAAAATAGTATGAATAGTACATGGTTGCATCAACTAAGTAGAAGAGATGCTTGTTGTTGCATCTCATTGAAAATCTGAATCTGATTGGGATCCTTCAGAATGACTTTTTTCATGGAACAGATAATATTGTTAATTTCTGGGAAATTATTCCTAACTTCTTCATCCCATTGGTGTAAGCCGAGCAAGACGCGATATGAAGCATGCTTGGGTAGAAACTTTTCAATGTGATTAAGAAGACCAAACTGTCAGAAATAAAAAGTGGAAACTTCTAATTTTGGTTTTCTACTGACCAGAGGATGCATATTGTGCCTATGGTGCAGGCTATGGTGCTGTAATTTGTTTTATCCATAATTTTGCATAATATGAAGTGCGGTTTAGCAGATTCTGTCAGGTCTAACTTGCAATGTAACAATACATTGTTACAGTAAAGGAAAACACAAAATGCAATATTTTCTCTTTGAAATGTAAAGTGAGCAAGATCCACAATGTTAGCTAATTTTTTAAAAGTAACCTTTAACTAAATAAAATAATATCTAAATGTCTATTTTTCATTTGGTAGGATTTTATTTATATCACATATTTTAATGATTTTTAAAAATTTATAGTTTTGGCCATTTTTTGGTTTTAACTACTTTTTATTTTTATAGGATTCGACTATTTAAACCATCTTAATGCAATAGATGATTATATTAAAGTATTGCAGTTAGCAAGAAACAAAATAGTTTAAAAATTAAAACTGAAGTTCCTAATAACAATGTAAATGTAATCATTGCCTTACTAAATTTATCACATTTTCAATTAAAACTATGTCACTTAAAAAGATAGGAGTTAACAATTATAGCAAAGGTAACTTCTGTAAGAAAGCAAATTTAGAAAACTCAAATGATTTACAGTCTAAAATATCTCAGAAATGTTTTTTATATTTGCCCATACTAAGTGCTGAATCAGATGTATCAATATGAATGCTTCCCGTCCGCAGTATCATAGCATAAACAAAATGAACATGCCTTCTCTTTTATTCTTGTTTTTTTAATGTTTATCTTAAGTATAAATTGAGTGCTATATTACTCAACTCTAGAAAATTTAAAACTTGGTACAGCTAATAGTGTAAAATCATAACAGATAAAACAGCATGACTAAGAAGGGATAGTGATTTTAAAGAAACTTTACGTTCCCTGATAAAATTCCTCTCTTAGCTCTATCCAGTAAACTGTACAGGAGCAAGTATATAAATGTTAGTCTATATTCTACATTTCTGATGCTAAAATGAAATCATGAATCAGATTTAATGAAATTTCTCCCATTCTTTGGATGCAGAGATAGTGTAGTCTCTATTGTAATTTCATATGACATGCTAGGAGGTTATATATATGAGGCCCACCTGAAGAAGGTCCCAAATTTTATTGATTTTTTCTACAATGGTGCTAACAGAAACCTCTTCCAGAACACTATCAGCAAGATCTGAAGTTCCATTAACGACCTGCAACAGAGCACTGACTTTCTCTGGCGTAGACATTATTACATTCACCAGCACACGAACTTAAACATTCAATTTTGGCGCTTAAGCTATTTTGAAAAGCTCTTTATGTGTCATCTTTAACCTCACTTCATTATAAGAATGACTAACATCTTTTTCGTCTAAATAATTTTCATTTAGCTACAATGGTTGTCATCTTATAATAAAAAGTATGGTATTGGACTCAGAAAAATACTTAAGAAATGTTATTACTGAAAGTGTGCACGTGAAGCATTAGTTCATAAAGTCAAATAGGCATCTTTAAGACAGATGAACCAACACAATCCGAAATTACATTAAAGTTGGTGCTTAGATTAAGGTGTTGAACGAAATAATTACAAAATGCTTTCCCATGTATAGGAAAAGATAAATGACGTAACTGCATCATTAGCAGTTACACTTTTGTTTATGTACTAGCGCTAAGTTTCGAAGCAATGGAGTTGGTCCCATGGTGTAATGGTTAGCACTCTGGACTTTGAATCCAGCGATCCGAGTTCAAATCTCGGTGGGACCTATGTATAAATTTTTTTCGTCTAATTTGCTCCCTATTATCACTCATGATCATTACTGTTACTGCTTCAACTGAAATACAAGGCATATAACTTTATTATGCTTTGTGAACAGCAGCCATTTAACTAATTCTCTGTTCCGGTAACGCTGTTTTATTGTACCTCTCCTGGCACAATCCTCCCCACCCTCCCCAGTGGCGCAATAGGTTAGCGCACGGTACTTATATGACAGTAGCCGAGTAATGCCGGGGTTGTGAGTTCGAGCCTCACCTGGGGAATGACTTTTGTTTCCTGAAGAACTAATTGCCAAAGACGTATTGTAACAAATAATAATACCGTTACGTCAAAATTTAATAAATGTCGAATATAAACAATAAGCTAGATTTAATTCTTGCAAGCTTGGGCGAATTAATTTGTTTTGGTATTTTAAGCGATCTCTGGGCATAGGAAAAATTATTTTCAGTATATTTCTTATTTATTGTAACGATAGAAGTACATGCCATTCATTACTGCCAAAACCATAAATTATGGATATATACAGGGGGGAAAATGCGAAGCTGTAGTCTTCTGTGCTTTTTTTTATTCATAATTAATTATTAGGGTTTAATTTTATTTTGATATGAACATATTTTTATGAGATTGAAGCATATATAATTAATGGAAATGTATTCTAATCCAGTTTACATTTATTTTATTAAGTTGGCATATATTAAATTAGGTTAAATGTATTAAAAATATGCTGACCTGTATTTAATGAGATTAGGTTGGGATGCATTTAACTGGGTTCATGCTGTTGTTGTTGAAGGTTACCTTATCTAGAAAAATGGATTCTTTCACCACTAAGTAAGCAAATCTGGATTGAGTGATCCTTGAGAATGCAAAGCACATTCTTTGTTTTTAGGAAAACCGCTTTTACTTTCTCAGTGTTTTCCATGTTGTGTTCCGGCAACAATTCCAGCATCAGTATCAATCTATATGTGATGAAAAATATGATATTTATACAGAATAGTTCCATGTCTGCTTCTAGTGATAGGCTTGGGAAGTTCTTTATGTATCATTAATGGACAACAGGACATGTGTGATTCCTTCTTTGAGGTGTGTCATGATGGTTTCAATGAGCTGTTGTACTTTTGTGCCTAGGTAATTCCAAGCTGTTTCCCCTTCTGTGTTTTTGAGCACAGTATATTTCCTTGTCATGAAATTCTAGCTTGCCACGATTTCTAAATATCATGGCTATGGTTTTGTTCTTATTGATATTTAAGCTGCTTTTGTTTGCCCATGTCATGAGATTGTCCAATGCCTCTTGTAAATCTTTTATATAGATCTAGATCTCTTCTGGGTCTCCATTTAGAACTTTCATTTGATAGTAAAGCAAAGGAGGCTAAGAATGGACACTTATGGGCTCCAGAATGGGTAAAAATAACAAAGTTTTCAACAAGCACTTCTTTAGATCATAAAAAAGCATGTTTTTCAGGGGTGTGCCTGAATTTGGAACTGTCAAACTAGTGACAAATGCCTTTCTTTTCAAATTACAGATCATAAGGTATATTTTTTATGATTTATGGAGATGTGGCAAAACTGCTAACTTGTATACAGGTACATACAGTAAATTTTTAAATGCTTAGATGTCTCTAATTATTTTTTCTAATTAGCAGTTAGTAGAATACGAATACACTCCAACCTAGAGCTGGAATTCTCTGAAAGTAATTCTGAACTTTATCACTCGATTCCCAGAAATGTTATTATCAAAAAATTCATATTTTTTTAGAATTTATACATAAATTTGCTTCAAATTTTAGGATATGTTTAATAAACACTTTTATTTAATTTACGTGGCAATTTTTTTTTCAATAAGGTAATCCTTATTAAATTTACAATGGCTGTTCAATAAAGAATTATCATAAATTTGTTGACAGCATACCTTTAATCATTCTAATAATTTTGATCAGCTTTCTCAAAGTAGTCCCCATTGGATGCAATGCACCTGTCCCATCATTTCTGCCGGTCTTCAAAGTCATGCAGGAAATCATTTTTGACATGTCCTTCAGAATCGCCTCCGCAGCCTTCACCACTGCTTCTGATGATGGAAAACACCACTGATAAAGGTGTTTCTTCAGTTTGAGGGAAAGTAAAATGTTACATGGAGCTAAATCTGGACTATAGGGAGGGTTAGGAACACATTTCATATTTATTTTTGTCAGACATTCAATAGCATTTGTCCTGTGCAATTGCATTATCTTAGTACAGCATTCAGTTTGTTGCATGGAAATGCAAACTTTAGCATATTATATGGTATTGCAGAATTTACAGGACATCTGTAGCATTGCCCAGTTATGATGGTGTGTCCAGGTACAACATGCTGGTAAATCATTCCTCAAATATTGAAAAATAAAATGATCATAACTTTCCTAGCAGAACAACCACTTGTGTGTGTGTGTGACCACACAGAGCTTTGTTGTTTGATCTCAGGATTAAAATGATATAGTTAAGGTTTCATCAGCAGTGATTACTTTTGAAAGAAATTCTGCAACTTTCATTTTTTTAATAGTATTTAATGCCCATTTTTACTGCTTGAAACATCACAAGTAATGGACACTGGTGGTGAAATTATAAATTGGGAAAGGATTTTTTTTTAAAGGAAGGAAATATTCCAGGCCTAAATTTAGTGTACCTCCCTGGCATTTGCTATTTATGAGGACTGAGTAAAACTTCGAAAAAATAAAAACTCAATCAGAAAGGGTGGTTCTTACAGGGCTCAAATACCAGACATGCTGCTCTTCAGTCCATACAACATTGATATGCCGTGATGGTCACATCTTCAACTGCATGCAAACTTCCTTTTGTTCAGGAATCAGTAGTCTTGGAACCCACAATGCACAAATGCATCTCATGTGAAACTTACTGAAAGTGTTAGTTTCTGAACGTGTTCTTAATGTTATTTGACAATCTTGTCTCATAATAACCACAGTGGAGTTAATTTTTTACTTAAATATAATTTGGAACTTGCACAGTGAAGCTAATCATATTAATTGATATCAACTGAATCATACAATGATATCAATTAGAGGAGTTAATGTTTTCTTCCATTAGAGCACAAACTGGAGGCTCAGGTCTATCTTCCTTGGAAATTGATTGCCTCTCCTCTTTAAACATTTTAAACCGTCTTCAAGCAGTGCTATAGGGAACAACAAATTCTCCATAGACCTTAGCTGAAGACTTGTTGAGACAAAAGCAGAATTTCAGAGCAGCACATTGTTCATCCCATCTCTCCATTTCGATCTAGGAAGAAATGAACATGCCTCCATTTGCACACCTCTCATGGGCAGAAGCCAGAAGTGAAACAATGAAACTATTACTGGGTGTATATTATGTGAGCTAGCAAAATATTGTAATGTTAATTTTAAGCAGAAGAAATTATTCCAGTAAAAAAGTACAGTCATTATTTATTTATTGAACTGCCCGGTATATTTTACTACAATCTTATCAATTATTTGGCAGATGTCTCAATTCTTTTCTAGGGGAATTTTGTCTGTATCATTTGATGTTATATAATATATTTATTTCAAACCAAATGATGCTAGTTAATAACTTATTACCCTTCAAATGTAGAGCATCTTTGGGAGATTATTAAAATCTTGAAGATGTTGATAATGTGCTCCCTTCTGCATAAAGCTTAATTCAACACATCATTCCATGTTACTGGCCACTCATTGGAGGATCATTTTGTCAATATCATTAATCTCTTGTGTAACGTTGTGCCTCAGATTATACAATGTAGGGGGCATGTGTCATAAACTGTCTTTTAAGTAACCCCTTAGGAAGAAGTCCGGTGTTGTCAAATCAGGAGATCTCAGTACTTGAAGATTATCCTGTCATCAAAGAGACTTTTAATTAGTGCCATAGATTGATTGATGCATGGTATGTAGTGCTATCTTGTTGAAAATATCCATGACCTAGCTTGACATCATCCAGTTACTGAACAAACTCCATGAAAATCTGGGAGTACTGTCTGGTTAAAAAAAAAATTGGTCCCACTATTCTCCGTGTGATTATTGCACACCAAACCCTGACTTTAACTGGGTGCATAGGTGCTTGATGTAGATTTTGGACGGCCCAAAAGTATGAGTCCTGTGAGTTGTTGTAGAGTTATGCATAGCTGCAAAATTAGAAAAATGCTTCATCTGTGAACCATGTGATGGTCAATATGATCGGATTTTGCACAATGAACGCCATGTTGTGTTCATGCCTTATGGAGGAGGGAAGACATTTTCAAAATTTCTATAGAGGTTAATAATCTCCCAAAGATACTCCACGTTTGAGATACAAGTGTGGCTAGTATCACTTGTTTTGAAATAAATAAAGAAAAAATGTGCTAGTTCTATATAAATCACTGTATTTGTTCTGTGGTGCCACAATGATATTACATTTGTTAAGCAGTTTTTGAAAGTGTCAAGCAGCGATATATGAATTCAATGATTGAATAATTCACATATTGGTTTATAAGTAGGGCTGTTATAATTCTGGAAGCAAAGACATGGACCAATGCACCAATCACCATTTTGGACATGGGGCACCACATCGTATCCTAGAACATTGCTTCCCAGTTTTTGGTGCATATTTCTTGTACCCATTGTTTTAATCCATTTAATTCATAATAAACAACTTTTATCTTTTAAATTATCTGTAAAGAACCTTATATGTGCTGTGACAAAATTTCAGATGAAACTTCTTAGGCTTTCACAGCCAGTTATAATTAAAACAGTTAAAATCTTCCGAGATGTTTTACTGTGGTGCATGGCTTAATATGCCACATAGCTTTCACCAACTACTGCAGTTGGCATCATCACGGAAGATGAACCATAACTGACTGCTAAAAAGAGACACTATTATCTACCTCCTCTGGTTCAGCATTACCTTCACCTGAATCAGTCTGAATGATGTGCGTAGCAGAGCATACCATGGCATACTCTTTAATAAAACAGAGCTGGTTGTAAAAACACAAGACTTTTTCAATCTAGCGAGGAGGAAGGCATTGGAAATACAACATCATCCAAACAATTTTAACAGAGACAGTGTATATTACGTAAGTACCACATGGAAATCAGTTCTTTAAAACAAACAACCCCCCTCCCCTCCCCCTGCACACTTTTGATTGACCTTGTAAAACGAAACGGGGAAAGATCAATATTGCCATCTTTTTAGCAATCAGGTGTAGTTCATCTTCCATGATGCCAATTGCAATAGTTGGTGACAGCTTTGGTAGCTATTAAACCATGGACTATGGCAAAATAATCCGGAAGATTTTAAACTATTTTAATTTAAAATTTCATGTTTCTCCACACTCTAATAATTTTACTTTTACACTATCTGTAGAAAGAAAATAGGTGTGCCTAGTCTGAAGCACCTACAATCACGCTAATAAAATTTGCTTCATAAAGTTCTGATTTCAATTGTTCAAAAATGTTAGGCACAATTACATTTACTGCAATTACCTCACACTAAGTTTTAGCATTAGAAAACTTTGAATCATACAGTTTTCCTATAAGTTTTGATTCCCATTCACCAGATTTTAAACTTAAATCATGTTGCACAGCATGGTATGAAAATTTTTCTTCTGTTACTGCACAATGAGGATCTTTTTTATTTAGCTTTTTATGTTTGAAAAAATTTGAAGGCACTTATAGTGAAAGCTCTGTAAACTTTATGTTTTTGAGTACTCTCATAATTCACATGTCTCATGTTCTCCATAACTGAAAGAAAATGTACAGTTACACATGGAACACATTCCCTCATATTCATAGTCAGGGTCTTTTTTTAACCCTTTTTGAAAACTTAATCCTGAAACTCTATATTAAAATGACATCAATGCTTTGACATTTTGCTCAACAAGTCTTTTTTTTTTTTTTTTTTTTGAGTAGTGTTTAACGCCCGTTTTTACTACTGAGGCACCACAGGCAGTGGACACTGGTGATACATGAGATGAAATGATAAATTGGGAAAGGATATTTTTTTTAAGGAAGGAAGCGTTCCAGGCCTAAGTTTAGGTACCTCCCCGGCATTTGCCAGTTATGAAGACTGAGGAAAACCTGGAAAAAACCCCAGTCAGGAAGGACGGTCCTAGCGGGATTCGAACCGCAGACCTCCCGCTCACGAGTCCGTGCCTTAACGACTCAACAAGTCTAATGATGAGTTGCTGATAATAGGTAAAACTACAGGATGCAACAGATAATAGTATTAGTAGTATCAGTATTAGTAGTAGCAATAGTAGTAGTAGTAATTCTTCCTTTTACTCCTCTGGGAACCATAGGGCTTTAATGAAAGCATGCCAACATATCCTGTTTCTGCCACAGCCTTCTCAACCTGTTTGCTTCCTTCCTGACTGTGTTAGCACCATGAAATTCTAGATCTACTTATTTTTCTGGTTCCTCCTTGTGGATTCCAGTCAAAAGCAACCTTAATTACATTTCCATCTTCTCTCTTAACACATGCCTCATCTATTTCCACTTCCTATATTGTACTTCTTTCCAATTGATCAGTTATCTTCCATAGATTCTTATTCGATATGACTTTTGGCCACCATATTCACAATATAAATCTCAAGCCTCTATTAAAGAACACATGCAATTTTTTTATGATTATGCTAGAGTCTTTCCAGGTTTCACACCCATATTACAAAACTGATTTTACATTTGTGTTAAATATTCTTAATTTTAATTTCCCGCATATTTGTTTAGATTTCCATATGGAGGTTAACCGAGAGAAAGCAAATTTTGCTTTCCTGATCCTAACTTGACATATTCATCTGACATTTCTCCTTTCAGATAATGCTTCCTAGGTACTAAATTTCTTCATCTGATCTATTTCCTCATTCCCTAGCATAATTTTAGAAGCTGTTTTGCTATGTATGCTCATTTCTTATTTAGGTGCAGAGCTGCTACAGGTTCATCCTGTAATTCTGTGTCATCATACATATGTCATCTGCATATTCTAAGGATGCAACAGAACTGCTTTATAATTTATTACAAATAGCCAGGGTCAGTAATATAACAATTATATTCTACATTCTATACCTAGTCGTATCAAAATAAAATACTAATTTTTTTTCCAATCTCTGATGAGGCATGAAATCAAAACCAAAGTGAACAGCAAATGGTTTTATTGACAAAAGTTAAGTACATCTGTAAGCTGCTTTTAATAAGTGAGACACTTATTTTACTGGTACATCAGCTTCCCAGTACTTTTGCACAGTGTCCCAAAGGTCCTCATTGGAGTGGAAGTACTGTCCTCTTGACCACTTCTTTGGTCTCTACATTGTCTAAACACATCCACATTTCACCACCTGTAGCAATTGTTTACAAAAAATGTTCTCCATCACATTTTAATGCAGCAGAAACTTTAAGGTTGAAGCCATTTTCCGCTCCTTGTCAGCGTTATGGGTACCCATTGTGTACAGATTTTACAGCATCCAAGATGGTCTATTACAACGTTGTACACAGTTGACCTTGAAATTTCTGTAGTCTTTGGACAATTCAAAAATCGTAAACTGATGCTTTTCATGAATCACTTGATTTACATGTGTTCATCTCCTGCCACATTCATCATCAGCCTTCTCTAAATTCTCTGCAACATGCCGTCATTTGGCCATGCAATTGCTCTTTCTTTGGTAAAGTGCTGCATTCTGCTCCTCTACCTGTAGAAATTTAAAAACACCAAGTAACTCACACTTGTGTAGTCTATTATAGCAAACATTTTTATGCACCCATAGCAAGCAAGCTTCAACTGATGAGTTGGCCTTGGCAATGGTTATGGTAGTGGTGGAGGTGAAGTTAATTATGCTGTATGATGCCCCACCTTCTATTACTTCATGGGCCACCTAGTGGCATCATTGAAGGTTAACAAAAAAAATACCCCTCATAGATAAAATAAAATGTATTATCCAGAGGTCTGGGTTCAAATCCTGGTCAGATCAAACTGTTTGAGTAAGTTTTTTTTTCAGAGATTTTCCTTACCCTGAAAAGGGTAAATGCCAGATAGCTTTAAGGTGCCAAGGACTCTTGAGCATATTTACACCATCATTAATTCATTTCATTCATCCCTACAGACTTACATCTACAGTATTTGGGCCACAATGTACAGACATTGTGAGAAGACCAATGCAGTGAAAGTGACAATAAATAAAACATTATATACTGCGATCAAAAGTATTTTGGACTCTGCTATATTTATTTGTTGACACACTGTTTATGTGGCAGGAGAGAGAAACCAAACACCATGGTATCAAGTGTAGCCTAACATTAGTAAGCATTTGTCTTGTGTACAAACACTGAGCTGGGGTTCCATGATGTGTTTACGGAATCATCATGCAGTATGGTTTCTTGAGAAGTCATAGAAAAGTGCAGTGCTGGCAAGATTCTTGACATACCATTTATGAATGATAGTATTTGATTATTCTTTTTTGATAATTTATTAGTTTTTTATTAATTTACATGATTCTTAGCTCATTTATTTTCTAAATTTTTATTAAATTTGACCCTTTTATCATTTTTAATACTTCTTTTGCAAACTGATAGGAAATGTCTCCAAGATTTCTCTGATCTAGAACAATGCACAACAATCAATGTGTTGCATGCAGAAGGCTGCAGCATTCATGAAATTTTAAAAAAAACTGAAAATTGCATGGTCTTCTGTTAGTTACCAATCCAGAGATCTCTGAAATTTGGATCAAATCTTAATAAATAAAAAGATGTGGAAGACCACAGAGCATCTCTACAGCAGACCAGTCAATAATATCAATTAGTAAAAGAAACAGGAAGTTTACAGCCCTGAAATCCAGGATGAATTCAACAACAGCAATAGCCACAACATTTCTGTCAGCATTGTCCAGCATTACCTTAGTGCTGCAGATCTCTGGGGCAGAGTTGCAGCAAAGAAACTGAAGGCCAATCAATATGTAAAAGAGGTTAAAATGGGCAAAAGACCATAAGAATTGGTTCATTGAAGACTGGAAGTATGTCCTATAGACTGATGAGCCTAAATTCTTGGTATTGGTAAGAGGCAGTATGTTTGTGTCGTTGATCCCCAAAAGAAAAGATACTACCAGAAGACTGCATGAAACTTTTTTTTTTTGAGTAGTGTTTGACCCCATTTTTACTACTAAAGCACCACAGGCAATGGACACTGATGATACATGAAATGAAATGATGTATTGCGAAAGGATTTTTTTTTAAGGAAGGAAATGTTCCAGGCCTAAGTTTAGGTACCTCCCCGGCATTTGCCAGTTTTGAAGACTGAGGAAAACCTGGAAAAAAACCCAGTCAGGGAGGGTGGTCCTGGCGGGATTCGAACCCCAGACCTACCGCTCACAAGTCCGTGCCTTAACGACTTGGCCACCCGTGGCTGTGTATGAAACATGAAACATGGTGGATAGTTCATGATGGTGTGGGGTTTTTTCTCATGCTGGTAAAATACATAGAATGCAGGGAATGTAGCACAAAAACAGCTGAGTAGATGTGCTATTCCATTAGGGCTGCTTTTAATTGGTCGTAGATTTGTGTTCCAAAGGGAAATGATCCTAAGCACATCTCTAAGTCATGTAAGCAGTTCCTTGGCAACAAAGAGGAGGATGGTGAAATGAAAACAATTACCTGACTTAAATCCAAATAGATATCTATGGGATGAGGCTTACAGGTTTGTTTGTAAAGAATGTCCACGTTCAGAGGAAAGGCTTTGGGAAATTTTTCTTCATGCTTCCTAAATGACACTGAGAACAATGTATGTGAAAAACCTGTTCTTAGAATGCCAAGGATAGTGCAAAAGGTGATTTCTGCAAAGGTGGATTTTTTGATGAAAAGAAAGTTTTAAGACATTTGTAGGTAGAATTATGGGTAATCTTAATGAGTTGGGTGTAGTATATTCAAAGATTACCTAAATTCCATTCATAATTCTGTAGTGTATGTCTCACAACACTTCATATTGTATTAAATAAAAAATTTAGTGCATGACAAGAATTGAACCCATAGTCTGTTGAACATCAGCTTTTGCTTTATGCATTAAATCTCACAAACAATTAAAGACCTCCTTCTAGAGTAGGCTACATAATGCAAGAAGGCAGTTAATTCAAGATTTGAGGGATTTTTATGGCACTATCTTGAAAACACTGATAACGCACTGCGGAAAATTTATATTTCTATCCTCCCAAGGAGTTTTAAAGACATTCTAAATCAATTTTTAACCTAGCTTGACTTTAACATTGACTTATCATCATCTAATGCAAAAATATTTAACACCATAAAACTGTTTTATGTTAAGTTGTGGACCATACATTGCCTATCTCAAATTGCTTAAATATGACCTCTCTACACTCTCTGAAATTCTTTCAGTGTAGCTTCATTAACACTCTGTATGTGTGTGCAAGTATAAAAACTAACATTTAAACATTTCTTCCTAATACAGTATGAACAGGCATAAGTAAGTAAAAAATACAACATGTCGATGCAAAATACAGATGTATGGCCACCCTATCTATAAATGTATAGCTAATGTTTTGCTATTTACTAGGTTCTGTGGTTTTATGCTGGATTTTAAAGGGGTCTGCAAATAAAAAAGTTTCTGAAATGCTGCTGTAGGAAAACTTAAAAAAAATATTATGCCAGAATTGCAGGAGCTGTGGTAAATCAATGCAAACTTCATCAAATGAGTCAGAAATGTGATAATGCTTACAGATGCCATTTCAAACAATTTCTATAACACATTAGTACTCATAATGAAGTAAAACTAACATTGTATGCATGCTATTATTGATCAAAATGCGTGAATAAAAGTGAGAGGAGAACTTGTCCATTGATGAAGCCAGCAACTGACACAATCTAGGTCCTGCATGACTAGTGTTCAGCTGTAGGGTGCATTTCTTCTTCTTGCAGGGAAACAAGATGAAGGAAAGTGTTACAAGACAGGAACATGGGTGATTTCTTGCAAACAGAGTGCAGGAAATGTAGCAAACAAAAACAACCTTTACTGTTATATATAATAATATATATATTATAGTGTAGAATACACAGGTCCTGTTTTCTTGTTCTCTACATAGGTACAAATAGTGACATCTATCTGAAGACTGTATACATTACACTGGATGGAAAATAGTAAACCTGTGTCTACTCCATTAAAATTACATTGAACAATAATAATAATAATAATAATTATAATTATAATAATATATTATACAGCATTTTGTAAAATAAAACATTTTCATCTCATCACTACATCATTACATCTAGCAACTCTCACACAGACAATGGGCTGGGTGCAGAGAAAACATTTTTAAAATCCTTTCAGGTAACTCGCTGCAGAAATAACATTTTTTGTTAAATTTGGTGTAGGCCTTCTAACATCATTATTCCAATCTGTTTTTACTTTAAAATACAACAACTGCACTTTAAAAGAACAGCAAAAATTCAATACTAATTTAAAACATTTTCTATTAAATTAAAACCTATTATCACATTTCTGGTTCTATAATAAAGAATTCAATCAACCAATAATGAATGATGATTCAAAACAATAACAAGAACTAAAGTACCAACAGTATCAAATTATTTTCTAATATTCTGATAAGAACACAGCCATACAGGGTGTCCCACATTAGAGAGAGCAATTTTGATAATTTTAAAAGACTGCAATACACATTGTGACTCACCAACTGTTACTGCAGACTGAGTCATACTCAATTACTTTATTTTTGCTTCAATACTGCCACCATAACATTATAATGCACCAGTCTCAGCACTGCTACCAATTTTTATGTCTATAGTATTCAGTTCTGTGTTTTAAGTGGCAATCTGACATGATCTCCGTTGTTTAAAATGCAAAATTTTAAGCATCGGAATGTTTGTGCTAGGGACATTAATAATATTGGCTTGTCATATTTTTATCATAAGCTTCATTGATTTGAACTCACTTGCGCTGCTTGTGATTGACCTTGGAGGCATCAGTTTTAACATTTTACATAAATTTCACTCTGAATTGCTTTATGTTTAAATTCTATCCCTGATTATTTGACAACTTCAGGAGGTTTGCAGTGTTCTCAGGTGATATTTGTGGTTGAAACATAATGAAGTAACAAAGAAATTTATATGAAAACCCATATTTCAATATTATATTTAAAATATAGTGAACTTTTGTTAACAGTGATGTAAAATATTAACATTTTAAAAAAAATGAGTCGAGATTGTAACATACCCATCACTAGAATTCAATAGAATGGAAGACTAGTCTTCCATTCTATTGAATTTTAGTGATGGGTATGTTACAATCTCGACTCAATTTTTTTAAAATTATATTTAAACTTGGCAAAAACAACACAACACTTACCAATACAGGACAACTTCATTGGCAAATCAAATAAAACATATATTTTGTGCCAAAGGCTATGTTATCAAAATACTGTAAGTTTATTAAAAAAATCAGTGGATGCAATGTAAAAATAAAATATTTCACAGCAACATAATTGAAAATACTAGGTCTTTCATGTTATCATTGCCCATTCCACAGCAGCTTGCAGTGGCCAGTGATAATTGGTGATCAGATTTTAAAGGGAATACCTTTTTTAAATCTTATCACAGACACAAAATAATCAATAATAGGATTTATAACTGCTTAAAATAGGCAAAATAGCAGGGTATTAACATTCCCATTTTTTCCCCATTTATAGTGCAAGGTCCCCTTTTTCAGCAATGGTGGTCCTATTTTCCCTTTTTACACAATATATGACAAAAATATTGATATTTTTATATTATTTAATGATACAAAAAGTGTAATATAAATTCATATTACAGGATGAAACACGTACTCTATACCAAACTCACTTCATTGATGGTCTCATCCAACATGCCCTAATAAGGGTGTCACTGCATAGCAAAGGAAATACCTGCAGTATCAGATGCGGAGTTTGAGAGAACAGTAATATAGTTGATTGTCGTCTTCTCTCTACTTTCAGAGTAAAGTTCTGAACAATATTTCTAACTATTCTGAGATACAATGATAGTGAAATGGTAAAGTTGCACATTAATAGTAACAAACTATGAAGTGTAATAAGCAGTTTCAAGGAGTTTTCACTAAAACAGATGATACAATTATTTGATGTTCTATTTGTGATGTTAATATCAAGTTTGATGTAAGGCATATATACGACAGAATAGTTCAGCATCTCAAGCATGCAAAACATCAAAGTAATAAAAATATTCGTGAGAAAACTTCAAAACAGTCATTTATTCAGGAATCTTTGCAGAGGGCACAACAAGAAACCAAGCAACAGACTGACCTCACAACCCCCTTTCAATGTGGTATTCCACTTAGAAAGGTAAATCATTCTGCAATGAAAAAGTTCGTAGAAGAATACACAATGCTCTGTTCCTGATGAAAGTACTCACAGAAAAAATTATCTACAACCTATTTATGAAGCTATTGTTGAAAGAGTCTGTGAAAGAGTTTGCACCATGTCTGACAATCTCACATACTTGTGATAAATTTGAAACCAATTGCACCATGTATAATGTGCACAAGAAAAGATTTTGAAGAAATTGCACAACAACAAGTCCTGCTTCATTGGATATAGTACTGCAATGGTTTACATGATCACCGCAAAAGTCAAGTTTTCCTGCAAATGCATCTCAAAGAATGAGTTTAAGTGCTTTAGAAAATTGTATGCTTATTGGATCAAGTATGTGTGTGTCCAGAAAGATAATTCTTTAAGGTTGATTATGCAAGGGTAGCAATATATCAATTCTGGTAATTTTTTTATACTCTCTTACAAAGTTTTAGAAAACTAATGATTGATTAACATGTCTTTGGCTTGTTCATTTGCATCCTTTGTAATACATTCAGTGAGCTTTTGATTGCATATTTTATATACTGTTTGTGAAAATTGCCACACTATACAGAAATCAGTGGAAAGGACTTATGAAGCTTCTGCTAACTGCAACAAGAACTTCTATATGTCATGGTATCATATCAAACAGACTTTGAATGTTTTACTGGGCTGTGGGAGGATTTTTGTTAGTTCACATAGCAAATATTTATGATAGGTGATATATCTGATAAATATGCTGGCCATAGATCAAGGGGTATCTGCCATGCTGTGTAGTATGCTTTAACATTCCTGGAAAAATGTGATCAGGCATTGTCCTGTAGAATATAGTGTGAACAATAGTCCTGTACAATTTCTCTGGGGTAGAGAGTGCTGTTAAGAATACCCATAATACCCAAGGGATTCCCACATCATCATGCCAGATAATAGCAACCTCTAAAACGGTATCTAATGCGTGGGCGGCCATCACCATTGTCTAAGTTTAGGCAAGACTTGTCTGAAAACATGATATGTTGCCATTTCATAAGTGTGCACAGGGGCATTGTAACCTGAGGCATTGGATGAGGGTTCATGCTCGGGAAAATGCAAAGGATTGCATGCAGTCACAATGTCACACCTGTTATAGTGCTCCACTAGTGTGCTAATATTTATGATGAAGCTGATTGGTCCTTCACTGCCAGCCCTCTATTTATATGCCTAACATGACAGTTCAGTGGGCCCCTCTGGACCTTGCATACTTGATCATTCTGCAAGTCTAATCATTTGCATGTTATAAGCAGCTTTGCATTTCCTGTAAGTTTCATATGCTTACTACCATTCCTTTGTGGTGCTGCAGTTTTACAAACATAATTTATATAAAAGCAGTTAGTTGAAGTCATAGCAATATGCTGCTGATAGGCTTTGGAACTATTATAAAATTAATATATGATAGTGTAAATAAGTTTTCCACTGATTGCAAAAGTGAAAAGATTGAATTAAACTCTATAAAAGTCTTCACTGAAGCAATGTGTTTAGTTTCTTTAAACAATTTTTAAGGCTGTACATATAAACTTTAAATATTTAGATAACATCACCAATTTGAGTGCAGAGTAAATTAACAGTAACCACTTCTTCCTGCAAAACAGTTACAGTGGTCATGTTGGACATCCTGAATAGGGCTGTGATACATTTGACATCTACAGTTAATTATATACAGTACCTGAGAAGTTGCAAAATGAAATCTCCAAAAGAGATTTAAAAACAATCAAATGTTTTTTTGTTTTTTTTTTTTTTATCTTTTTGAAATGTTTGAATGTAAACTTTTGTATATATAATATATGAATATTGCTACCATAACTGTATGTTATGTACATACATTAAAGTGTATATATATGTTTTCTCTTCCTAGTATCACAATAAGTGCTTTAATAAATAATATTTATCATCTATGTTTATAATAATCAATCATATCAAAAAACTCTAATAAAAACTTATCATAAAACAAAGCCCTGTCTCTGCAAAATGAAAACTACTCAAGGCTTCCATAAAGTGCACCAATTAAGAGCCTTGTAGAGTTTTCTAGCAGTCAACTTTCTACTCCAATCGAGGCTCCATCGCAGAAACAAAATTCAAAGCTAAGCATTGCATCCTGAAGAATCAAAGAATTCTTTGCATTTCCTTTCCAATGAAAGTAACATTTCAAACAAGAAATTTAGACCGTTACAGTTCCAAATCTGGCTTCACTGTGTATTTATGTTGGAGAAGCATTAATGATTCTTTAGACTTTTACAGAAACATTCTTTTCACTCTCTGAATTGCTAAGAAAGGGACAATTTATTTATCTCTTTTACCTCATAAATATCACTCCAGACATATTCAAACAGACATGAATTCTTAGGAATATATCTAAATAACATTGCCTTGGTCAGATAACATTGAATATATATAAAATAAAATTAGTTTAAACAATTTTATATATTGAGATACTTAAAATCCATACAGCAGTTATTGAAAATGATTTATACTGAAGTTATTCAACCACACATCTCATGGTACTGAAATTTGGAGTGGTTAAACATATACTGCAAAAAATTGTAATCTAGAACATAAAGCCCACAGTCCTGTGTAGCTGGATGTATTGAGAATAATACACTTTATTCCCTTTTATGTTTACAAACCTGTTCATAAACGTCCTTTGAAAAACAATGGCCATGAATATAACACCAGAAAAAAGAATGATTATTATAGGCCAAGAACAAACATGAAAATTATTGACAAAGATACAAATATACAAGAAATTCTTCTATATAACAGATTACCAAATCATATTAAACAATTTCAAGGTGATAAACATATTTAAATACAAATTGAAATTATATTTGATACAAAAAAGTTTGTATGTTCTTCTCTCTCTTTCATAGCTAAACAGTGCACCATATTACTTAATGAGTTGGCCATCATATGACTTCATACAGATGACTGACAATAACAAGATCTTGTAACTTGCACTGGGAATTTATAGAGCATAGGTTTAAATTTTGAAATCTGTTGCATGGATTTGGATATTTAGTGCTTTTGGATGACTGACGTTTGGATAATCTATGTGAGTAATTACTTCTAAGTACTCTTTATGGCTTCACTTATTGGAGACTTATTCAGGATATGTTTCCTGGACCCTTGTCCACATTCTCAGCTGTTCAGTTACAAATTGATATGGGGTACTATATATTTGAATGAGGCACCCGAGGCTATTGTCACTAGATGACAGAATTAGTTTGGTGGCAATTGGTGACAGCCCACATAAGACAATCAATGCTTACAATAGCAAAACAGCAATTACAAGATGGCAGCACCTCTTAATAAGCATACAGCACTCAGTTGAGTGATTTTTTTGGGCAAAAAATATGGAATCAAAGAATATTCATAAATAAAGGCTTCCCATCTATGATGAGAAGAAGTGCCTGTCACATTAAGCTGATTGCAGAGAAGTTCTCAGAAGGGCAGACATGTATCAAAGACAAAGACCATGTCTGCTGGTCAATGGAGATTGTCACACAGGCGAATTTGCAACAAGTTGAAGACTTAATCCAAGCAGACAGAAGGGTGCCATTAGTTGATCACATGGTATGGCCTCATAATTCATGACAACGTTAGGTTCTCAAAAGTATGTGCAAAATAAGTGTAGCACATGCTGACTGTACAATGCAAAGAATGTGTCTGGCATTACAGCAGCTAGCCCAATTGTCACAGGTGATGAGTCTTAGGTTTGCCATTACCAGTGTGCATCAATCAGTGGAAACATCCTGCATTGCCTGCGAAAAAAAGGAAAACATTTTAAAATGACACTATCTGCCGGGAAAGTGATGCTCACAATCTTCTGGAATCACAGAGGCTTACTGCTCACCATATTGCAGCCTCAAGGATAAACCATAAATGCTGACTCCTACTGTAACATCCTCAGCTAACTAAGCCTGTTCAATGGAAGCAACCAGGACTATTCACCAAAGACATGTTGTTCTTGCTGATAACATACATCCTCATATTGCCAACAAGACAAATGAGAAGCTGCGAAACTTCAAATAGGAAGTCCTCAAGTATTTTCCATATAGTCCCAATCTTGCTCCAAGCAACTTCCATTTGTTCAGCCCTCTTAAACATCATCTTTTGGATGAACATTTTTGGCAATGAAGCTGTAGAAAGGGAAGTTGCCGCCTGGTTTTGACAGCAGCCCAAAGAATTTTATGCTACTGGATTTCAGGGGTTTGTGAAACTATGGGACAAGTGCTTCAATTTACAGGGAGATAATGTTGAGAAATATAAGCATTTTTCAAATCAGTACTGTTTATTTGTTTAAGTTCTATATCCATTTGTAACTTATTAATCACTTACCCTCATGTTTTATTTAATTTTGAATACACCATCTGTCAAATTCTAACTGTTAAAATATATTAATGTTTCTCATTAAAAAAAAATGTGGGCTTCAAAGTGAGCTAGCTATTAGGTGAAGTATTATAGAAGATCCTGCATTTCATTTCTACTCTGACCAATACGACTCAAGTATATTATGATTTTTCTTAAATATAAAAGGAAAATATCATGTTAATTCTTCTCACATTAAGAAAATGTTATGGTACAGGAAAGTGACTTTGCTACGGCCATATGTCTGGCAATAACTGTTTATTGGAAATATTTTATAGAATATTTCTGGAGGTTTACTTAATGCTACCATAAAATCACTAATGCCTCATCAACTGGCATAGTAAACATAACACCTGTACAAAGAACATAATTTCTAAATGAAAAATCATCCTTTGTTTCTACAGGACTAATCCAACCTTCGTTATGTAGTTACATAAACCTTAATTTTGTAACTTTTTCATCTCCTGATTCCTTTTACATTCAAACATTTGATAGAAACTATATTTGTCACCTGTCTCATCCTCTAATTGTAGAGATTGACCAATCACACCCTTTCGTCTTATCATATAAAGAGCCTATGCTATATATCTATAAAAAGTTGCTTCTAAAAAGTTATTTTAAAAATTGCAACATTTAAAAGTAAAATATTTTCACACTATATTATGAAGTCAATTAGCATACTTTTATATTAGTAATATATGTTTTCCTTGATTAAAATATGATAGTAAGAAATCAAGTAGAGATGGAGAATAAATGTCTATATCTTACTTTACGTGTTTACAACAGCACTACATGAGAAGGCAGAAACATTATTATCATTTGAACACGCTTACACATGCTTTGCCACTAATATCATGAGGATATCAACACAATCAATATGGTTCCACACCTTTAAAGCATCATGCTGCTGCTGCTGTTGCTATTGGCACTAACATTTGTTGATAGTAAACCCGGACCATTGCTAAATTCTTTTTTGAAAGGTAGCACATAACATTGAAGCTGCCTTTTATTCCTTGGAAAGACTATCTCTAGCCAGAATTAGGGTTAACAGTCTACTTGCTGGCAAGCAATTTTTAATGTTAGTCCACTTGCTTTCTGCTGGATTTGAACCCAGTAGCTGGATGTGGAATTTTGGTGGTCAAAACAACATCAGAAAATTAGGAACTATAGTCTTCATCAGCACATGATTCCCAAACATACAATTTCAAAGAAAAATGGATAAATAAAAAAAAATTGTTTGCAGAGGAAAATATGCAAAGTTAACAAAAACTTATATGTTTTTAAAATTCAGGATATGTTTCAAGAACTATCATTGACTGTCATGTAAGGTTTGGTCATCTGGTGAAGATCAGGAATTTACTGAGTTACCCAAAAGAGAAATGTTGAAATTCATTAACTTATCTCAGTTTTATTTTTTTTTTATGTAAATTCTTTCCCATGTAGATAGTTTTAGTGGAGTATGTATTTCTTTTTAACAATATGACTTTTTCTTAATTTCATTATTTGTTTGCAATATTTTTGGCCAGATGTTTCTAAAATATTGTTTCCTGGTTTCCAATTTTTCTCTTAGTTTCTCCTATGTACTTTAAACCACAGTCTGTGCTGTCTTTATATATGTATATATGTGTGTGTGAGTATATACACAAAGAGCTTTTGCATTAAAACTATACTGCATGAACAGTGTTTTGAATTCCGTCAGCTGCTAGTGGCACTCCCCACTATTTCTTCAAGTCTCCCCTCCTGTCCTTAAATGTCACTAGTTGAGCATCACCAACAAAATGACTCCCAAAATGATCATAAGTGGGAGTTTCATAGGTTCTGCACGTAAAGCAACAAAATTACTAAATGTCAAATCATAAAAGTGTACATATCCATTGTTTAAAACAATGCGACCCAGTAGCAAGAGTCAGTTATTGTGAGTAGTTTTTTTATATCTGTGAATGAAGGTTTAATGAACCCAACACTTCTGTTCTTTACAGACAAGACCTGTTTTACTTGAACAGCCTTGTGAATGATCAAAACATGTGCTATAGGTGTACCAAAAATCACATCATGTACAGGAAACCCTACTTTATGATAGGAAAGTAGGATTTTAGTGTGCTGTTAGCACAAGGAGTATTAACAGTCAGATTTTTTATAAGACAACAATAGATGCAGAAAGGTAAAGAAGGAACATTTTGACCCCATTTTTTCAGTAGGTTACAGAAGAAGAGAAAATGGGTAGTTTCAACAGGATTCTGCAACTGATCATATAGCAATGGAATCCATGATTAAAACTAAGAAATATTTGAAAATAGAGTGGTTAGTGCTGGTGTATGGCTCTCTCATTCACAGATTTAGCAGTGTGAGATTCTTACCTGTGGGGTTGCCTGAAGGACAAGGAAGGAGTTCATAAAACAAATCCTCATCCATTGGAGGAACCAAAAGAAAACATCACAAATGAAATTAAAAATATGATAGTGACCGAATTTAAACATGTCAATTAGAGAATGTTTTCCCAATACAATGCTGTTTAACTGAAGAGGGATAACATTTCCAGCATCTTCTATGAGGTAAGATTTTAAGCACAATTTTAGAAGCAAGGTTAAAGTACTTTTTCAGGCGGCCGCTACAAGCCCAGCTGCTGAGAATCAAAACACTGCTCATGTGTGACAGTTTTTATGTGAAAGCCCAGTATATATATTTGCTGTATTACCAACAGTTCTTTAAAATTTTTCCAAAAGTAGAAATATCCTTCATAAATTTTTGTCTTTTTTATATATGTACCTCTTTTTGACTATTGTACTGGTATAAATCCATTTGATCATATAATGAAATTTGTTTTTGTATTCTGTTTCTATAAGTGAAACTAGACTGTGTGCCAAGCTATTGAAAATTATACATTTATTGGATTATAATTATTCTTTTTATATAGGTTAGTCATAATATTATTACAAACTTGTAATTGTTTGGGTGAGAAATGATCTCTTGGGAGTACAACACAGCATAGTATGTAAGAATCTATGTGCAAGCCTTGCTACAGAGCTTCCTTGTCTTGATACTACTTTGTTACTTTGATATTTTAAGTATCAAATTCTGAATCCTCTCCTTGGGACTTAATGTTCATGTTAAGAAACTGTGTCTTCATTGTTAGGCCAAAAATGTTCAGGTTGCTCTCATATACCATTTAAATCACTGGCAGTTATGGATATGTAATGTAAATTGTAATAATATACAAATAAATACACATGGCATGCTAATTTTGTACATACATAAAGTTTCCAAAATTATGGCCACCAGTGGGTTTGGGAACCATGCCACTAACTATCCATGATGCAAAGAATTAGACAAATGGGCTGGCATCATTAGTTTATTTTTCAAAGGCTGCAGAATGATTTTCAGTTGATAATAAAACACCAAGGACTCCTTTGTTTTCTCTAGTCACTCCTAAAAACAAGAGGTACAAACAACAGCAGCATGTGTCATTAACACACATACACACATGCACGCACATACAGAGCAAGCTATGAGCATTACACATGGCTGCCTAGCAAACAAATAACATCTATTAATATATACAACATACATAAAATATTAAATTAACTTACAATGCCTATCAAGTGGTAATATAAAGTGTTGATTATTGAGCCAGGATTGTACTGAAGATTTTCCCAATTCTCTGAGATCCATCAACACAACTCTGGTTGTGTTTTATCTTATACTGTACAACTTGTAATCGCTTTACATTAATACAAGAATACAATATTTATATTTCTGTATATGGTAATTCATAATTAAAGCTATACCATTTTTACTGTTATTTATGTATTTTTTGTTTTTCATTTTGTTATAAAAATTAAATTCTTATCAGTGTCAGTTTTTCTTTTTCTTTCTTTCTTTCTTTCTTTCTTTTTTTTTTTTTTTAATGCTGTTTTTGGACCCCAGATGCTTGGTCATTTTATTATATATTCATTTTTTTTCTTTCTTTGCTTTATAAAACTAAATGTTTAAAATTCATTAAGTATATATAACAATAAAATAATACAATACTTTAATCACATTTTATGTTTGATTCCAATTTGGAATATTTAATTCATTCCACTAGCAAACCTTCATTTTAAAAATGAGATCATGCAAAACCACTTTATGAAATTTACACTTTTTTTTGTTATTTCCCACTTTATTGAAAAAATAAATTCAAGCCTTCAAACGATTTGAACAACAGTGAAAATAAAACCTATCAGAGAGCTATGGATACATATGTAGCATGCGTGCAACTTAGCCACCCACAATGATCGTTGGGGAAGGAAGGACAAAAACACTGCAATATAGTACCACAGTAAGCAATCCTACCAACCTACGCATGTTACACTGTCTTTGTGAATGTTTCCCACAACAACACACCTTACCTAATCACCAAAACGGGTACACGCCTTCTTCCATTTGCACTGTGTGCACCAAAGTTCTCGATGCTCCATTCCATACACTTTGCGGCACTTCTTGGTCTCACCTCGTAGTTTGCGAGTGGGGCTGCTAGGTAGCTTGTTGGGGGCAGACAGCGACAACAGCTGGCTACTGCTACTCTGTGAGTTGCCTCCGAGCCTTGGACTCAATTTAAGATGCTTCTGCGGTGAGCTCTGCATCAAAAATTACAAACTTAGGAAGAAATCCTGAGAACAGCATTTAGTAGCTCACTCTAAATATTTATACATATGTATAAAGCTTGGCTTGGAGCCAATAACAGACAGAGTAAATTCACATTGGTCAAATCTGAATTTTTTAAATATTGTTTAATATTCAGTTTTACTTATATGCAAAAAGGAGGTGTGAAGATTCCTGAACTAGAAATTGGGAGTAATTATGCCAATTTATAAGGGAAAAGGAGACATAAACATTCTAGCAAATTATAGAGGCATCAGTCTGTTGTCTAAGGTAGGGAAAGTATATATAGGGGTGCTAGCTAAATGCTTGCAAGATTGGGCTGAGAAAGAAGGAAAGCTATCTGATCTAGAAACTGAATTTAGGAGGGGGAGATTCACTGAAGATAATACTTATGATAAGAACAATTATAGCTAAATACCTAGCTAATAAAAGAGGAAGGACATACTAAATTTAGAAAAAAGACATTTTATACCATTAATCAGGAGGCACTCTGGACCAAAAAAGCAGGGATAAGAAGTTCGTAGAGTTATTACAGAGGTTGTATTTGAAAATTATGTGTTATGTTAGATATACAGAAAAGAAAGTTGCAGAGTAGATATCCAATAATATGAGACTAAGGCAAGGTTGTAAATTAAGCCCAATTTTATTCAATCTTTTTATGGATGATATATTAAAGGAAATAGGAAATGAAAATGCACTCTGCCCAATAATTAATAATAAAGATATGCCAGGATTACTGTTTGCAGATGATTTAGCAGCAAGAGCAATAATAAGTAGAGAACTAAATAAAACAATAGAAGCAATATCAAGATATTTGTTAAAGAATGGAGGTTAAAAGTAAATAAAAGTAAATCCACAATTATGGTATGTAAGAAAGGCAATAAACTCAAAAGAGATGAGAAATGATGGCTTGATAGTAATGAAATTAAAGTAGTAAAGAGACTGGACAATTTAGGGGTAAGGTTAAATAACAATAGAAGATGGACAGAACAGGGGAAGAATGAAGTAGCAAAGGGAAAACTAACTATTAATATTATAAAAACCTAATTTTAATATTTTATATATTATATGAATATACAATAAAATGACCAAGCATCTGGGGCCCAAAAACAGCCTAAAAAAAAAAAAGAAAGTAAAAGAAAAACTGACACTGATAAGAATTTAATTTTTATGACAAAATGAAAAACAAAAAATACATAAATAACAGTAAAAATAAAATACTATATTTCACTGTGAAAATCCCCGATACAAAAAACCTGTTTGAAGAAGATACAAAGTGTGATTGTGGCATGGCTCAAGAGAATTTATTCAGCTACAGTTGAATCGAAAATGATGGAGAAAGGGTGGGAATATATCAAGTATATTCACAGAGCATTTTGTAATATGGTGTTGGTATTACTGAGGGCAGCTCCAAATAGAATGGCATTAGTTGAATTGGGAGGAGTTGGCAGGAAAGGTATAGTTAAACGTATATTGAAATATTGGTATAATATAACATCCAGGGAAGGAGACATAGTTAAAGATTGTTCACGCATTGAAGAAAAAGTAAAAAGGAAAAGAAGTTGGTTATCTTAAATGAAAAGAATAGTCCAAGAGACTGGAACAGGCGATTTGGATGAATAGCAGATAATTAGTAGACAAGGATTATGGAATAAAGTGAAAATAAGAATAGATGATATTTAAAAGAAAAGAAATGTGGAGTAGTTTACAAGACAAGAGTACCTTGAAATATTACAGGAAAATTAAGGAAGAATGGGGGTAGAAAATATATGTAGATGTTTGTAACAAAAGAGTAAGGGAGGGAATTGCTTGGGGTAGAGCAGGTAAAATAGGGTTAAGTGGATGAAAAGTGAAAAAAGGGAGTGTGTTCACTATGTGGAGACACAGAAAAGGATTTACATTTTATAATTGAATATACGAAAACTAAAGCATGAAGAGAAGTATGGTTAAGAAATGAGAATTTACAAATAGCAATTTTGATATTTAAATTTTTTTGAAATTTGTTATAAGGAATTTTTGAGAAAATTTGGTAATTATGTAGGGAAGGTAAGAAAGAAGTGGTGGAGGAAAGTGATTAAAATAAAGAAAGAATATATATATATATATATATGGAGATAATGTAAGAATTAAGAAATGGTGGAAAGAAGTCAAGGGGAAAGTAGGATCTATTTACATACATAACCCAGGTGTTAATTCAGAACAGTCTTACTAATTGTAAAACTCAATGTAAAGCATTCATTCATATTATGTGCATTACAATGATGATACACCCTAAGACAAAATAATGAACAGACTCTTAAGCTCTGCTTGGCTCAGTGCTCAATTCGCAGCTGAGCCTTTAGCGTCATTCTTATTCACCAGTCTCATAGAGTTCTCCATGGCAGACATATACAATAGTTGAGAGGTTAACAATGAGAGCTACTGAAGTTCAAATCCTATTTATTTGTTATTTTTTGAAAGTAAAAATTATGATTAGCAGACACATGATAATATAGCTTCCAATTGCAAAGACTTAGTTGAATTTCAAGGTATTTATGCTCGAAAAAAGGTAAAGTAATCTTTGTTTGCAAAAAGCATAGAAAATTAGAGGTTATTTTTAAAAGAATTAAAGGCATTTATATTTTTTTTAGAGTTTCACTTAAAAATATTTATTAATGTGGCATTTGTTTTCAACACAAAGATGAATTCCACATTTATGCGAATCTAGTGTGCACTTTTTTGTCCAAATGATTGCGGCGCATATTAGATCCATGACTTATTAGATTCCAGTGCAAATTCATTCCGTAGTTTGCCGGTAATTTCATTGAAATTTATTGTTTAATGCATTGCTGCATTTCTCAACTTCATTACATTTATTGTTGGCCTATTATTGCATAGAGTATTTGAATAGTAAGTAGTGCAGAAATGGAGGGCAAACAGAGAAGAATATCTTATGATGCTACTTTCAAGTATAAAGTAATTCTTTTGCTGAAAGGTAACAGAAAGGTGGAAGAGAGTTCAATGTAGCTAAAATCACCATTTGCTTATGGTGGCATCAGAAATTGGTATTATGTGCAACTGAAGCTAGTAGGAAGAAATTCACTGATCCTCCAGTGAAATAAGAAATAACTTTTTCTTAAATGTAAATTGGAACTTGCACAGTGAAGCCAATCATATTAATTGATATCATTGTATGATTCAGTTGAACTACACTCTTAAAGAGTTGAACTTTAGCATGGCTGAAGATGGGAGCAAAATGTTCTCGAAACCGGTTCCATACATTTATGAAAAGTAAGTGAAGCTTTAAGAGTGTGTAGTTCAACTGAATCATACAATGATATCAATTAATAACTTTTTCTTCTTTGACCTACACTAATTGTCCAGCAACAGCACGAGTGATGGATTTTGTCCTTCATGCACCAAAATGTAACAGTATCCACTTATAAATTCTATATTTGGATTATTTTATGATGCCGTAAAACAATATTCCAAAATCTTTTTTTTATTATTTTAAGTTTCAAATTGAACTATGCATTATATTTAATGGTGCATTAAATTTGCATAAATATGGTAATTTACAATTTTTTGAGCATAAATGCCTTAAAATTCACATAAATATTGCCCATTAAAATCTATATTATTTCAGTATTTTAAACATTAATTTTACTTGCTAATACTTACAAATAAATTCAAGCTTAATGAGGATTCGAACATAGAATATTCTTATTACTAAACAAGAGCTTTTTCAACTCAGCCAACAGAGCATATGCATTTCCTGTTTATGGCATAAATTGAAATGAAGGGAGCATTAAAATGTGCATTTTGAATCCAGTGTTACAGAATGCTTCTAATGTTTTCCGAATCAGTCATGGTTTCTGACCATTGCTAATTTTTTTTGTACATGAGAAGAAACACTAAATTGGGAAAGATTTTTTTTTTCTTTTGGTAAAAAAGTATTCTAGATGTAAGTTTAGGATACCGTTCCAATATTTACCATTGATAACAGTGGAGGAAAACCTGAAAAAATTCAAGTCCTGGCAGGATTCAAACCACAAGTTTGTGCCTTAATGATCTGGCTACCAGTATCAGTAGCATTAGACTGTTGAACTTGCCCAGGGGTTTCCAGTGTAAGATCAAACTTGGTAGAGAATATTTTTGTATGACTTTTTAAACCTGTATCAGGTCTGTTATCTACTCCAAATTCATTTTCAGTTTCCTTACAGGATCATTTTTTTGATAAAAGTGTCAAAATTTTGAGTTTTTCAATTTTGTCACACATTTAAAATTTTTCCTTCAGTTGTTGAATCATTTCTAAATAATAACTGAGATAAATTATCTCCTTTGAATAATATTCACAAGTAGGAAATGACTCTTTGTAAGCTCCCCTAAGCATCTTCAAATTTTATTTGCAACATTTCTTAGTACTCTTGCTACTTCTTACTTACTGGAGATTATCCAAATTATCATTGATGCCAAAATAATACATCCAATGACTTTAAAGAGCTTTTGCAGTTCTTTTTATTTGATTTTTTACAGACACTCTTTAACATCTTGGGTCATCAGTGTCCCATTCAAATCAGGATGTGAAACGGCTGACAAATTTTGCTCAGAGGCCTCTTTTTTTCAGACTTAAGGTTTTTAATTGTGCTGTAAGTGTACAACATGGGACCCACAGCTTTACTTTCCTTCCGAAGGAAGCCAAACTTAGGATTTTTATGTCCAAAAAATCCATCGGTCCTCGCCGGGATCAACCCATGATCTTGGGTTTAGGAGGCAAGTATGGTTACAACTACACCACCGGGACAGACTTGTAGATAAGACACCATTAGCAAAGAACTGCATATGATTGTATAATATTCTTTACACTTTCACAGCTGGTGTTTTTGTTATTAAAATTAATCATTACAAGGCAGGTCATTGATAGTCCACTGATGCTGATCAAGAGCAAAAGAAAGCTTTATTTTAAATGTAATTTAAGCCAATGGCCATGGATAAATAGATTGGTAATGATCAATTTTAATAATAATGCATATGATTAGTTTGTGGAATTTAAATTTGGGCACACTTACTCAACAACAGTTTTTCTGAAGTTAACCTTACAAGATCACTGACACCAAATAATTAAAGAAGATGATCGAATCATCTATACTGAGATTTAGATATCATCAGAGATAGGTATGAGTCCAATTCAAAGACCCTAAATAATCAGCTTGCTCTATGCTCAAAAATTTCATATAATTCAATAAAAACTGAGACACAAACACATGTTGATTGGTGCACACAAAAATGCTTAAAAAATTTAACTGAGGCTTCACAAATTCTGTTTCTAATATCATAATGTTGATTTACTGTGGAAAATGCTACAGCCATTTTACTTTGTTATTTCATTATAATTGTGTGTTCATTTGGGGAAGAGCTGTACATAAAGTGCTTTTGTATTGAGTAAGAGTAGTAGTTCTGTAATATTGGGAGAAATAGCAGTAGTAAAGGAAAAATGTTTTTTCTTACCAAAAAATAGCCATTATTCGAGAGGAGCTGTGTTCCAATATGGTGCATGAAGATGAGAATGAGGAAGAAGATTAAACAAAGCTGTGGCAAGCTTTGAAACCCTAAGAAATTATATGATATTCTTTGAAATGAATTCAGTAGCATGAAATAAGATCTGCTATATCTGACAAAGTGGTATCCCAAAAAGCAGAGAGCAATTACAAATTTCTTAAGTAATTAGGCATTATGCATTACCAATACTTATATAAAAACCTAAATTGTGCATAATACATACTGCTCAAAAATATTAGAGGATCACATGTGCAAATCAAAGCCCCAAAATAAATGTTCATACAATGTAATTTTGACAGTCAAATGTTATGTTTTGAAGTATTGTTTAAAAATAATTATGTTAGTTTTTCTCTGAAATAATTATTGAAATTTCAAGAACTGTTGAAACCAAAGTGAGTGCTCTTTGACTTATTTTTTTGAAAACAGGTTTTAACAGCAATCTGTGATGGGAAATTGATATTTTGTGTTCTCTGAGGCTAGTACAGAGCAATGAGGCATCTAAATGAAACATCAGTCACACAAGCAGTTACGTGGATTGAAGATGGCCATTCCATTTGCTTTTGTTTCCGAATTCTTCATGTCAGCTCTTCTGTCATCCATAAGGTTTGGATATAATATAGAGAGACAGATGGACACAAGAGGTAGCCTGGACATATGAAGATAACAGAGGTACAGAATAGATATCTTGTCCTATCAGCTTTGGGCATATGCAAATCTACAGCTACAAAATAATGTACGAAAAATAACTGGAATGGTGATTTCTGAGCAGACTGTAAGAAAGACTGAGAAATGTAGGGTTCATATACACATCCCTTTCAAGCCCCTTGTTTGACAATTAGCACAAAGAAGTCTGGCTGAAATTTGCTCACAATCATTTCAACTCACAGCTCCACCAATGGAAGACTGTTTTTTTTACAGATGAGTAAAGATTTTGTTTGACAGGTTGTGATGGTTGTACATGTATATGGAGACAACCTGGTGAATGTCTTGCTCCAGCCATTATTAAACAGGACAGATTTAGAAGCAGTTTGATTATAATTTGGGCCTGGTTCAGACAGAGTTGTTATATCACAGCACATGAATGCTGATGTTTACATTAATGACATTATCCTTCAACATGTCATACTCTTTGCTTATGATATGGATCCTAATTTTCTTGCAATACATGATAATGCTAAAACTCATACAGCACAGAATACCAAAGATGTCCTGCAAGAATGCCAAATTCAGGTGATGGACTGGTCTGCATACAGTCCTGATATCAATCAACAAAGCATCTGTGGAATAAGCTGGAAAGACTTGTGTGCAAGAATCCCACTGTGCCATAGAACTTGGGAGAACTTGCCAATGCACTCACTGGAGAATGGGAGAGAATCCCACAAATCTTTATTAGGATGTTGGTGCAAAGCATACCATGAGGTGTAATGAAGTCATTGTTGCTCACGGAGCACACACTAGGTACTGAGTGTTGAAATAACTATAGAAACATTGATTATTAAACAATGTAATCTTGTAATTTCACTTTGTTTTCTGCATCAATAATTTGTTTGCATTTTTCATTCTGTAAAAAAAACATTTGTTAGAATGCCGATTCCAATTTTACACACTTCTTCAATCTATAATTACAAACTGTGAAAAATTAAACTGTATTAATATTTATTTGGGGATTTTGATTTAAACATGTTCTCTAATTTTTTTGAGCACTGTATTATACTACTGATTTGGTTTGTTTCTTTCATTTATGTGACCTTACCAAGATCACAATTTCATTTGTATTTGAAAAAATTCAGTTAATACTGTGTACACATTTAGCAATAATTGTGATGTTAAATAAAGTAATTTAACTTTTTAAAGAAAAAAGTGGTAACTTCTATTCCGTATGAATCCCATTCAAAGTACATTTTCCTCAGTCTCCACAAAAATGTTAACAAGAGCTATACTGTACTTATACATTTGGTTTTATTTTAAAATTACTTTATTTTTCCTGTATGGTAGGATGAAAATCTACATGTAAAATTCTTTGTTTGCTGGTTTATTGCAAAGGCTAGAGAGTGGAATGGTTAAATTGGTAATGCTTGGGACTTGCATTTTGGATATCCTGGGTTCAATTCCCTTTTGGACAGCCACCCTGACCTAGGTTTTTTTTTTTTCCTGGTCACTTAGGTGAATGCTGGAATTATATTTACTGGTTCTGTTACAGGGTCAAAAGTGCCAAGACAGAGTAAATTAAGGCAATGTGATGATGGCTTGCACTTTGGAAATGTTTCTATGCTGGCATTCGGAATGGAAGCAGACTTTATAAGGAGCTCATACAAATTAGGAATGTTTTGCATATGGTGATTTGTAGGCTAGGCTGGTTTTGGTGAATAGCAAGAGGGTAAAACAACAAAACAAACCAACTATACACTTTAAGAGGCTCATTACTTACCTAGTTATCAAATGCCTGATTTCATTCTCCAACATGTTAGCGTCAAGTTTCCAGATAAAGCACGCAGACTCCAAAGCGTTTCTTTAGGAAATTGTTCATCGCCCGCTGAAGCTCATTTTGGAAAATTAACAGTGCGATTTTTTATAAGACAACAATAGAGGGTGATTGACAAGTAACTTGGTTTGAGGGGTAACTGTGCAGTTGCAAATGGAATCCCTAATGCTAACAGTGTTTCCTTCACCGCACCCTTTCTTCCCAGGGGTGCCCCCATTGGTGATGTAGGCACAAAGGGCCAGCCTAAGCATGACCCAGACCATCAATCCATCACTGCTAAGACTAACAGTGTCCACTTAAGCTGCCAGGCTATTACTGTACTGAGCACAAAGAGAAAGCAACATCAAGTGACAATCCCAAGCAAGAATTGGAATCACTGTCAACAAATACCTACTCTTGCAATTACAGTTTGAAAAGGAGTAAAACTTGTAGCACAATACTTACAGGGGATGTGGCGGACGTGGATATAGTGTTGGTGCTGGCAGTGGTTGAGGATGACCATGCCACACCTCCCAATGGAATGCTGATGGGTCCTGCCCTCTGTTGGCCAACATTCAAGCCATTCTTCAACTGCCTCAGGTACTCAGGATCTGCACATGAAAATTAATACCATTAGATCCCTGCAGCAAGACAGCTTATTCTCCTGGAGAAGATAAGAGTTTCTCTGTTGGGAAAGTTGAGCGCTTCAATTTCAGTCCATTATAATTCTTCTTGATTTTGTAGCGCAGATCTTGTCGGTATTGGGAAAGAAACCTCTCATGGCAGGAAAAGTTTATTTTAATTTGTCTACTTTTGCTTGGAATGGCATTGATTGAAAATTTTATTTACAGGTAGCAGAAGAATCAAGGCTATATGAGGGTTAAAGTAAAGCTGATCACAAAGTATAATAATCTGAAAATTTAACCCCTTAAGTTTTAGGAGGATCCCTTTAATAATGAATATTTACTTACGTTAGGCTAGGTAAGTTTGATATTTAAGAGAACAAGTTTAGTCATGCAACGTACTTTATATTTCAACATTGTCCCCTCAAAATTTAATGCACTTGCTGCACTATTTCTCCAGGTTATTGATTCTCTCGTGGAAGTAGGTCCTCAAAATATACAATGTTAATTCATTTTTGGCAGTGGAGTTTCTGGGGGAGGTAACATGGGTGTAAATCAGCAACAGTAACCAAATGAACACGAATCAAGTTACATCAAACAACCCTGGGATTGTGAAATGCAATAATAACCCCAAAACTACTAAAACCATTCTTGGTCTCACAGATAACATAATTCAATAATGAAAACGTTTCCGACTTGAAATGATTATTTCGTACTGATTTTGATATTTTATAAACATATATGACATTTGAAACAGAAACCATTTGAGATAAAATCCAATTATGTTGCTTCATATTTACATACAATTAAGTGTAGGGGTTTGCAAGGCTGAGGAGTAAATGTAGACATTTTTGTTCAGTCCTTTCATTGTTTACAGTTTTGTATTGTCGTCATGCCTAAGTTGAAAAGCCAGCATGCCACGTAAATGTGTTTACCATTTTTGTTTTGGTGATTTAATATTTACTGTCCAGAAAACACCCAATTACTCCACTCATAAAGACACTCTATCCTGTTATATCGATATCAAATTAGATCATGGGAACTTCATGTGACGTGAATATACAGAGAGCTACAAATCACGTAGATAAATTTTATTTCTGTATGACACTTTCTGTTGGTGCTCGCAGTCTAATAGTAAAAATGCCTTGCCTCGTAGACCCAAGATCCAGGGTATGGGAAGTAAGCCGTAAGAGCCATGTGTAGATTTATGGCAGGTAAAGGAACCTCAAGCCTAAAAGAAGAGGCCTCTGAGCAAAATTTACTGGCCATTTCACGTCCTGAATTGAATGGGATGCTGGGGACCTGAGATGTTAAAGAGCGTCCATAAATAAACTAAACCAATCAATCAATCATACTTTCTATTAAGCACGATACAGTTTCACTATTTAATTTTTGGGATTTGAAGACAGTATCAAAGATACAAAATTCTTGTTAGCAGTATTTCAAAGAGCCTACCTTGATTAGTGATCATAATGGGAGTTAGAGCACCACCCCATGTAGAAGATGCAACAAAATGTTAACTGTGGGTTGCTGTGTTATTGGTGACTTCAGAACATTAATGTGCAATGATTTTTTACCAGAATGAGTGGGTCCTGGGCCAATAAGAATGTCTGGAAAAACTACACAGCTTTTCCTCCATCTTTCTCTTATATGACGTCACCTGTAACATTTTATTAATACTTTACAAGTATTTACACCTCTTTCATGGAACAGAAAGTTACAAGACCATACTTTACAAGCACTTTTACAATTACATTTCATTGTATTGGACCATACTTTTGTGGAATAGAGCCCAGGGAGAAACGGGAGTCTCTGAACATTAATTTGCCATAGGTGTCAGAAATCCTGCACAATCTTTGGCAGAAAGTGCAAGGTGATTTATTTCCGACTTCCAACATTTGCATGCCGTTGTTTTCGATGCCGTATCTGCTCGCCGACGAAACTTTGTTCTCATTGGGTACCCCACAACCTCATGGAAGAAATTGGCAGCAAGAGTGGAATGGTGCAAGCAAATTGTTCGTCCTTTCGACAATGATAGCTCCCGACAGGCTTCGAAAAGTAAATCTATTGCGATCTGCCGAGATACTCGGTGAGTGTCGAAACGTAGACCGGGGGTTGGTTGCCAGTTTCTTCTCAGCAAGTGGTGAAAGCCACTATTGACTGGTACACCACAGCGCGCTTCTTCAAAACAATGGCGAAGTTTGCAATAATCGAGAGTGACATTAGCTCACTGGGACTCTCCGTTTCAACTAACCGGAATCCGGAAGAAGCTGTTGGGATGTACAGCGGGCTGGTTACATTATATGCAGCTGGAGGAGATTAAATTTGGAGCTTAATGAAATACTGGAGTATTAACTAACATGAGGGATAGTGGTATAAAAACCCTCAAAATAACGCAAATTAAAACTGTAATTCTTAGCATTGTGAGATATATTTCCTCAAGCGTTCCAAGAATTAAGGAGACTATATTCTGTCAATGAACTTTGTCTCGTTAAAATAAATATTTCCTTGAGTCATATCGTGATAATACTAACAATTACATTGTTCATTTGTTTACTTTCCTTGCTGACATAAGTTTTAAAGTGTTACCTTCGTGTGGTGGCCTGGCCATGTCTCTGTGAGAGAGGGTTGGTGGCGAGGAGGTGTGTAGACCCAGCTCCACCTCTGTGTAGTAGAATTCTTCCTCGTGGTCGCTCAACTCTTCCTCGTGGTCTGTGGTTTCCCTTGGCCTGTAACAAACTTCAAGTCAATAGCCGGTACCAGTGCGGCACTCACATCGTATACATGGTATGGCCGGCCACTTACCCGAGGTGCACCTTGCGGACATGACTCTCTATAGCGGCACACGTCGTGGTTATAACTAGACACCCGGGCCATGTGCACTGGAACACCATGCGACTCGCCTGCAAACACCAAACACTTAACTTACTTGCATTTATATGACAATAACATTAACCTAAAACTCTCTGAAGTTGAGAACAGTTTGGATTGCTTACAGTGTCACACAGGGCTAATAAAACAAAGTATTTCAATGTATTCTATTTAATATTAAAAGTTAATGATGTATTTAAACTCTAGAAAATTACAGAAATGTAGATGAACATTGATTTCTTATAAATTTAATGGGCATGTCTACCAAAATCTATACATTTTGAATTAAATACGAGTAACTTATTTAATTTCATAAACAGCCAATAATAAAAAATAAAGTGGGAAACTCAGCAAAAGTTATGGAAATGGCGGCATAATGTGGTAAGTTGGTGAAGTCACGATTGTTAACGAGAGCAAAAATTGCACACTAGATAGCAGCGCACAGAAGGAGGGGTAAAGCTAAAATAACGCAAATATCTTAAACCAAACTTAAGTGAACACCTTACCTAGCCTAACGTAAGTGATTATTCGTTATTAAAGGGATCCTCCTAAAACTTAAACATAGCCTAGGGGTTAAATTTTCAGATTATTATACTTTGCGATCAGCTTTACTTTTCCGCTGGAATGTTTTGCATATGGCGATTAGCGGATTTGTCGGCCAGGCTGGTTTCGGTGAATAGCAACAGGGTAAAACAATAAAACAACTATACACTTTAAGAGGCTCATTATTTACCTAATTATTCAAATGAGGTATTGAAACCGCCTGATTTCATTCTGCACACATGTTAGCCTCTCTTTAGGAAATTGTTCATCGCCCGCTGAAGCTCATTTTGGAAAATCCGAACAATTTCCTGGCGAATGTTATCTTTGAATTCTTGTATGGTGTGAAAGTTCGTCTGGTACACAGCAATTTTTAATTTACCCCAGAGATAATCGCAGGCTGTTAAATCGGGAGACCGAGGGGGCCACAAATTCCTACTAATAACTCTGTCTTGTGGAAACACATTGTAAATTGCTCTCATGAAATTATTCCTGTTGAAAAAATTGCATGGCCATGCTCTCTGTCGGTTAATTTTCTGAAAAATGGGGTTAGTATAGCATTCACATAAATAAGAGAATGCTAAAATAAAAGTTGGTCCTATGATTCTTTCACCACCGAGTTCGACAGTCAGCAAGGTCAACAAGTAAGCAAACGGGCTTGCTATCCCCTCCACGGCGCGACAAACGTGTGGAGCTCATAGGAAAAATCCCGAGCCGGGAGGGAAAGGGGGTGGGGGCATCACTGATCGCACAGTAGACTGCATGCGTGTAATCCACGAATATCTTAAAAACGTAACCCCTAGGTTAGGTTTAAGTTAATGAGTGATATTAGCGAACTTAACGGTAAGTTTAAATGTCTATTTCTTCAATTCGGTTACCGTTGCATATACCTAGTAAAAGTATATAAATGTTGGCAACTCTTGAAGTTAATGCACAGAGCCGCCCTGGTAAGAAAAAATGGAAGACGTGCATGTGAACAACGGCGGTTACAGATTACGGCATATATTGAAGAAAATTAAGGAATTAATATTAGCAGAGGACAAATAGAGCATAATTAAAATATGTGCATCATGAAATGCGTAATAAGATGATTGTAAATTTATGGGCAAGAGAGTATAGTCGACAATGGGAAATAAAAAATTTAATAATAATAATAATAATAATAATAATAATAATAATAATAATAATAATAATACACTTAAAAAAAGACATTGGGCATTTAAGTAAGTAAAATTTTCTCCGAATTTGGTTTAACTAGGAGCGATACCTTCTAAATACCATCACAGCTTCTCAAAATGCTTTGCATCCTTGAAAACCATGAGTGAAAGCACCCAAAACTTCGGGTACCTATGTCTACAACGTCTGCCGGTACGCTTCAACAGTGGCAAACCGTTGCCCCTTAAGTTTTTCTTTCACTTATACAAGACTAAACAAGGGTGACATGGTGATAGATCGCCAACAGTAACCAAACGGACACATAACTCCCCCAGAAACACCACGGTGCATATTGCAGCGTGTGCTCAAGCGTTTTAGTGGTGGAGATCTGTTTTTGGTTGCCTCTGAGAATTTTCTTAAAAACTTCCAGCAGGCAAACTGTCACATACCAATCGGCAACGACTGCAGAGGGACAGCGACTATGTGTCCGCTTTTCTGAAAGTGCCGGCCGGTGCTGCTTGCACGCTTCACTTTCGCATTCGGAAAGATGCAAATTGTCGACCGTTATTTGGTTTCTCGTTGGCACAGGTAAACTCAGCGTTCGTCACTTATTACAATGTCGTGAGACCCTATTTTCAAATCTTTGAATCAACAATCTTTTTTCGCATGGAGATTTAGGTATAGGATAGTATGCACTGATAGCGCGGTGCTGGTATGTCGTTCGTGTTTCTCAAAAATATGGTCTAGTACAATACAAGTGTATTAGTACAAGTCCTTGTAACGTACAGTATTGACACTTTCTGTTCCACGAATACACCACTTGTAAAGTATTAATTAAAAACTACAAGTGACGTCATATTAGAGCAAGATGGAGTAACAGCTGTTTGCCTCACGTTGCCATACTTTGATTTAGGCTATTTCCTATTCCTTAGTGATAAATGAATATTTCTCAATGTATATAGAGGAGTGTTGTCAATCCTGCTAAATGGGTCTTGTGTTTTCCCTCAGAAATAATTATAATTTAAATACTTTCGTATGCATTTTCAATATTCAAGCGTAATAGTTCACTTTGAGACGGTCGCACATAGGGTTATCTGTGGTCCCACAAGACTACAATCGAGAGATGGCAGGAGAATTGCGCTCTCTCATAGCTCTCGGTTATTTATTTTATTAATCCATTTGATCATTTATATTTCTACATTTGTTTATATCGCTTGGTAATCATGTTATCATTATAACAAGATCAAATATATACACACAGAAAAAAAAATCAAAAAATTATATCCAAAGATATAAATCTTTTGAATTCTTCATTCTCTTTTAAAATAATAAGAGAATGAAGAACGGAAAGAAATTATTTTCGTGGCATGTAGCAAAAACTTTATAAAAGGCAAAGATGCTGGATTAAAATATTTGAAACACGAAACGCCAATATCAATAATAGGCCGTACTTTAATTGCACTTAACCTAAATTTATCATTGTGCACAAATACTGAATTATATATATATATATATATATATATATATATATATAGTGTGTGTGTGTGCGTGTTCTCATTATCGCCACTTTCGCTAATACTTTCAGGTCAACTGATTCTCAAAATTATTAAAAAGATATTACATTTTGCGCTAGAACTTGGGTTACCAATATTCCTACATTTGTAGATTATTTGATACAAATTACCAGTGCCCTACTAATATGGAACAGAACAACGAAAAATCCCTTGTACACTTGTAGGTAAAATTGTAAAATACAATTGTAATGGAAACCTTTGTGGAATAGATTTTTACTAATAACTACAAGTTGCAGATCCATATACTTGTAATGTATTAGATCATAATTCTGTGGAAGAGGGATTTGCAAACACTACAGCGATTGCGCTTCTGTTAAACTGTTTTTATAATCACAAAAATGCATTCTCCTTCTTGTCAGTTCCATGAACAACAACAGGAAAAAACGAATAATTTACGTTGCTGCAACAATTTGGAGCAGCCGTCTTTTGTCTTATATACCAAACAGGACAATCTCTTCCCATTGCTACCAACATGAAACTTATATTCATTATCTATCCTAGTTTTCCCGTATACGTAAATTAAATTAGTGAAACTCCCACTTCCATTTTTCGGGTCAACGAATTCAATATTAAAAAACCGAGACGTTTCACAATCCTATTCTTCGCTAAAAATAATAAGTAAATAAGCATTTAGTTTTACGCCTGGAGTTGAATCCGTGCCAAAAAATAGTTCCATTAAAAGCATATATGTCGTATCTGTCTCGTTCATATAGCATCAATTAAAATACAAAAATGCATTTGAATACATATTAAACAAAAGTGCACAATGTATAGCATAAATTGTTTAGAAAATACGCTGTCCAACGAATTCATTCTTCAACATCGTGTAAACATCTGCAAAGGATTCCAACGTTATATATAAAATTGTATTAGAAAAAAGGAATATATATATATATATATATATATATATATATATATACTGCATTACTGAGTCATTGTATCCATAGAAAATAATATAAATCGCTCATATTCCTTGCTCAACTCTTAATGTTTAGAACAAACGCCTGAAAGAGAAAGGAGCAATCTGTTGACGCGGGAGAATACAAAATATTGTTGTTTATAGAAGCAGCTTTCTTATTTGTTTTTATTACATCACACTGATAACGCAGGAGAGTTATTGTATATTGTTATTGTGAAGCGCCAAGGAAGGTAAAAAGGGCTTAACAAGAATGTCCAGTAACGTATACTGCAAAAAATATGTACAGTCCGACATAATTATATCACATATGCCTTACAAATTTAAATTATTACTGCAAATAAGGTAAAAGCTTTATTTTTGCTGATGATAAAACGAATGCTATAAATTGTCCTTTCTTTAATTGAACAAACAACTGACGAACTTAGTTCTTTTTTCGTATCCAGACAACAGGTAGTGGCTTTGCAATGGGGACACACCATGATTTAGAAGCTAATATTGTGTCAGCATGATATAAATAAATTAAGCCCAGCTATGGAGAAACCTTGCGTTCAGTGAATCGCATTGCACTTCCTTTGTTCCGAGGGGGATATTGACGTGGATACGGACCTGCGCTGTGGGCTCTTCAACAAGTTGCTACCTGGTCATTCAGGCCATAAACTGCGTTACAAATAGTTCCTCGGTCACTTGTAAACAATTCTAAAATATTGCCCGGGCCTTGGTATTTTATGTTTTTGGTGAGATTCTCTCTGAAGGCTCAAAATTGCATTAAAACAAATATTGCATATGCAATACCTCGACACCTGCTCAATAAGAACATTTTTGTGGTTGGGAACTGTTTTAAATGTGGAGAAACCGAAAGTAATGGGTTTTGATGGCATTAGCATGATATACGTGAAAAAGCTGCTATCGATCAGGTTTCCAAAGTGACGCTCCGTGCGATGCGAGGGGTCAATGCCACCGGGTTTTTGTAAACACCGGCCTCAGTCACGTTACGAACTGCGGGAACTGAAGCACAGAAATTATAGGACCCTAGAAACACCGGCACAAAGCCACAACGAAAGGAAGAAAAATCAAATAAAAAGCGTGAATCTAATGTATGCGCAGTGTGGTGCAGCGCATCTCGAGCATCCGACACGTGCGTGCGGCGTGCCACACAACGCAATGCATGCTGGGAGTAGGACATTGACCCCGGCCGACAACAACAAAGAAACGAACACAGAGGCTGTGGACCGGCGCTTCCTCAACCTCACCTGTAACTGGGAACCGAATTGCTACTTCTCGTTAGCTATAAACCGATTACTGTATTTACACATTTTCAAAGTTTTATTTACTCTCGCCAAAGGAAACAGTCCACGATTTGTTACGCCACGGCTGACCAGTCCGTTTACAATTATCAATGTATGTTCAAATAAAAGGAACCTTCGTCACCTTCTGTCCTTGTCTTGCTAGGGTCTTTATTTACTTATTTATTTGTTTACCATTCACGTCACATGCTAGCTGTTTAGACTTTCAGCACTGATTAAAACGCTAACAGCATGAAGCGCTGGGGGGTTTACGAAAAATTCAACAGTCAAATTCAAGCCCTTCTTATACTAGTCATTTTACACATATTCAAAACAGTACGCAATGTATGTTAGAAAATTCAACTTATGATGGAGTGGTATCAAAACCTATTTATTCTACCCTCCACCCCTCGGAGAATCAGGTCAAAATACCCAGGTATAAAAATAAGAAAACAGAAATATTGTAGAAAACTAAAATGGTGGGTTTTGTACATTAAAAAAGTCCGTAGATGGTAAACTGCATGTTTAAAAGCTATGTAACAAGAAAATCATTATAAAATCGCACTTGTGTAATTACCAATTAATATAATTAATTATATGTTTTTCATTGTGCTCCTGAGGGTTTTGCCTCCCAATAGTTATACACAAAAATGAAAACGCCAATGAACCGTTGAAAGATGCCATGTCACGCACCACGAGCTTCAGTGCGCATGCGTTTTACATGAGAGGAAACTCCAACAATACCGGTTTTGATATTCATCCGCTCATTGTGCAATGCAAACTGTATGATATATTGCTTCTTTCAACTTACGCCACAAAGTCTCACATTAGCTTGTTTGTTAAAGGCCAAATGAGTTACTTCACACAGATCGGTGTTCTGGTTTACATTTTTGAATAAAATTTTGCAGCATGTTACCAAAATGTAACGTGCGCAATTAGCGAGTATATGCCGACTCCCGTTGACCATTTAATCCAGTTTGTTCGGTGCACATAATCATTTCTACACATTATCACCAAAGGTAATAAAAGTGAAAGAAATGGTTTTTTTTTCAGACAAATTATTGGCTATTGCACTTATTATTTGAATACAAAACGTTAAATCCTATAAAAATGTCCAACCATCGCTGTTGTTCTGTAGAACTGCACAGAAAAAGATAAAAATAGAAATAAAATGAGTGATTTTTAAAGTTAAAATGGCGTACATAGACATGTTAAGTTATTCGTTCTGCAACTTTCTAAACTTGAAAGAAACGCCAGATGTATATGAAAAGAACATTTTCTCCTCTCACAAAGGTAACGAAGTGTACACATATAAATTATTAATAACCATACCAACCTAACGACGAAAATAAATGACATCTTGCCCAACCGGGAATATGTTTGTTATTAATATACAAAAAATAATTCCGAGGCAGAGAATGAACTGATGTGAGGTAATGCATTCCACGCTCAAACCGGTCATTTTGACACACTCATCTATCATACTTGCATAAATCCATTTGCCAGGTGCGTGTATGTGCGTTTGTTTATTTATTTATTAAATGTCACGTGGTATGTCAGACTTGAAAACTCAAGGCTGATATGCTAATGAGCACTGCTGCCAACTTAATGTGTAAAACAGTTGCCTGATCGCGAAGAAACTTAAGATAAGAAGAAGAATGTAAGTTGCCCAAGGTCAGGTCTGCTTGGAGAAAGCCAGCTGTCCTTGCGGCTAGAGAGAGGATAACGGGTTCGAGCCCCAGAAGACCAAGGTCCTTCCTGGCAGCGTCTCCCAATAGCGACATGACCTCGACAACCGGACAGTTGGCACTGCTGTGCGAATTAAAAGTCAACGAGGAAGTTCCACTCCCGATAAACAATTAACCGCCGCCCATGTTCATGACGCGTGCTGCTCAGTGTTGCCAACTTCTCAAGGTTAAGCAGTAGGAACACCAAATCTCAAGAGACGCCAGCTTTTAACTTCTTGCCGGCTGGTACCGTTATGCACACATCACTTTCTATTTGTATTTTTCTGTTTGCTCTTTCGCTTTTAAAGCAGCATAGAAAAATCTGCCGCAATGTTTACGTGGCCTACTCTAATCTCACGTAGACAGCGGGTCGCGGATTAACTAAGTAGGCCACGAACCACTATGTTGTCTTTTCTCTTTAACAACGAACCTGAATCAAACTCACGCCAAACATTTGCCAACAATGCACCGCGTTACCATTGCAGAAGCGTTTAGTTTCGTACATACTCAGGAAAAGTAGCAATGTCACTAGAATATAACATAGTGTGTGTATGGTTACCCAGCCTTGTCGCGCGACCTTATCTAACTGCATGCTAATTGTTGTGGTATACTGACACGCCCATTTCGACCTTCAGCTGTTTCCCTATACTGCGCACAGATGTTCTGCATTTCTACATACGTGTTCACAACCATTGTTAGCGATAGACGAATAACAACGAGCATTCAAGTTTACGGCAAAAGTATTATAATGCTAACTTCATGCCTGTGATATTCATTCAGGTAACCCCTCTAGTGCAACTCTCCAAGTGGTGCTCCGATCCCTTGATATCATTACTCATTGCTGATTTTAAAATAACTCGAACCTGTAATATCAGTTAATGTATCTCCAATACTGTAATAATAATTATAGATGGAACAGTTTCTTCGTTAACAAGATAACAGCACATGCCGACGCACATCTCGTCAGAGGGAAAGGGTTTTTGAGTTTGTGACTGAAATGCAGAACCTGCAGTTGTTTACATCGGAACGCTAGACAGAATTCAGGGCCAGCTGCAATGTACGTTTGATATTAAGACAACTTCGCGTCCACGTTAGCAAATGTATATATAGTACTGCTACTTTAACTACTTTATCATTTGATAAAACTCCTATATAATTATAATAATAGCTCCAAATTAAACTACTTGGCATGATGATGTTAACTCCAATCACATTGTTCGTGTTGGTGTCACTCCGATACTGTGATACCGCCATGGATAAAAAAAAATCACCTCATATACATCAATTACCGCTTGCGATAGCTCCAGATATACAAACATGCAGGCATAAAAATCTTTGCTTATGGCAGTGTAACTCTGATACGATAATACAGAATTACCACGTTAGATTAATTACGACACTGTGATAATAGAACCCCTTGCTCACGTTAGTGTAACTCCGATACTGTGCTAATATAGCTCCTTGGTCATGTTAATGCAACTATTGCTGATGCTAGTGTAACTCTGATGCTGTTATAATGTAACTGCCTACTCATGTCAGTGCAACTCCGATACCGTGATAATATAACTCCAGACTCATATTAGCGAAAATTCGATACTGTGATAATATAACTCCAGGCTTATATTAGAGTAACTCCAAAGTTATGATAATGTTAGTAATCTAAGTTAATGTCGAGTTCTGGATTGTTTTCTGTCTTTCGTTTGTGTTAGCACATGTGGCCACGCAATGCTCCGCCTATCAAGGCCGTCCTCAGTGGCGGATCTCGGTGACTGGCACGGGTTTGAGTCCCGTCTGTTACGACATGCTCTTGCGACAGACAGCGGTTGTATAGTGAAAGTTGAACATACCTTGCCGCCAATGCGAGCCGAGCTTTCTAAACCCAACTAACTTTCCACCAGCTGCCAAACGTGTTGCCAACAACACAATTACGTTGCATGTTTTGATGTTGGAAATTTCGTTAATTTGTCAATCCTGTAAAATTGTAATAGCAATTAATATATAATTTTTATCTCTATTAACAGAAACACTATAGATAAGGTTAGCAGCACCACAACACTTCTAAAGAAAAGAATAGTCAACTTTATGTTGCGGTGTTGAAAGACGGCCTGTCGCCACTTTATTATCGCCCAATGGGCTTTCGAGAGGCTATGAGGCAAGGACATATTCGTTAAAAGAACTCTTATCAATGACGTGCAAAGTGTACCTACACGATATGACAACGTTCTAGAAACTCTACACTACCTACTTAAAAACTAAAACCTGACGTCATTGCCGGCGTGACGTCTAATATGTCAGCTGTTAGCGATAACTTTACATTTCAATAAGCAATGCTTACACACTCCCAACTCCTCTTTTGTATATGTACGAAGAACATGCTATGAACCGCTGTTTTACCTTTTTTTCATGCTCATGTAAATAGCGGAGGGGGATGCAAAAGGCTAGCATTTTTATAAACGTAAATTATCCAGTTTCAGCAAACACTAAACTTCTCTTGTACCTAGCACAACAACAATTCCAAACATGTGAAAATCACATTTAAACACGAACCGGAAGTTGCGATTTACAAAATAAGTATACCCAATCTCTGCAGCATAAATTTCCCCATATAATGTCATACCATAAAAAAAAAAAAAAAAAAAAAAAAAAAAACCTCAACTCAAAACGTTACCACATGCTTTTTATCTTTACTGAGTCAAACTCGAACTAACGATGCTTCAAGCAATTTATGCATTTTAAATTTAAATAACGTTTATACTGTTAACAAAGGAATGTAGACTCGAACCCGGCACAACGCCACGAGTTCGGTTGGCAACATGCAAGGTTGTGCCAAGAATTACGTAACCCTGACAACACGCCGAAGGTTAGGCGTGGGTTTTCTGTTCGTACCCCGCAAGCCGCAGTGCCATGGAGTCACATAGTTCGCGACAAAAGCAGTCCAATTTCCCTCGAACATAACTTCCTGCATTATGTAAATACGTTCGCAACAGTCCGTCATATTCCAGCATCGACCCTGGAACCGTTTTGTGTGCTCCACATCATTAAATTTCAGAGTGGTCGCATAACGACATAAATGAATTGAAGATAAAACATTGTTTGATGCTTGTCGGTTGAGACGAGGACTAATTAATTTCATTAATTATCCTCTAAAATACGGAAGTCCTCAAATTAATACAATTAGCAGCTATCTTTATTTATTTTTCTTTTTAACCAATATATTCTAAGTCGATTTTGAGGCGCGAATGTCCAATGCATTCCCATCCTAAGAAATGGGGTACAGAGTTTGTTGGTCGAAAAAACATTACTGTAATTAATAGAATGAATATGTTCGCAAGAAGTTGCAAGAACTGCACTGCGCAGTCGACGTGACGAGGCGAGGTCAAGCCGAGGTCACGTGACGGCCCAGTCATTTAAATCCCTAGCAATGTTTGCCAGCACAGTGGCGGATTCCCATCTCTACGGACCGGAAGAGCCGGAACCGGTCCGTTGCAGGTGAAAGTGGTTGTTTCTTAGTGCCCCTTTTTTTACAAGCACTCACTCCCTATTTTAAACAACGTCGTTCATTGCTAAAGTTTGAAACGACTTGTCACAAATATCGCGATAGGTTCGCATTCCACTCTCGTTCCCGACCGAGATGGCTCGCCGGTGGTGTCCGAAACAGGCGTTCCGATAGCCGCAGATATTATCTCGCAGCTTGACCAAACTGACTGGCGTTTTTGTGGTTTTCCTCAGTCGCAAAATAAACAGAGTTTGCTTCTTCCTTACAACTAATTCTTTAGAGTCATTTACCGTTACAACAAGTAGCGATGAAATGATGATATAAAAACTCGTGTAAATTGGTGCTATCTGCCCGGCAAAAATCAAAATACAAATAATTTCGCGTTATAGACCGCAATTAGAAGTCGTAATGCATGCGCGCTTAAAGCGAAAATTATTAAACAGTTCCATTATAAATATGAAGGGCGTTCTAAAAGTTTTTGGCCTGACCAAGATAACACAAGATTTAAGAGAGCTAAGTTACCTTGTAAATCAATATATGTAATTCAACCACGTTCCAACTTTTCAATACCACCAGTAAAACATTATTTGTCCAACTGTGGAAAGCAAGTGTCTGTCTCAGTTTCAACCTCGTCACTTGATGTGAATCTTCGTCAACCCAGTCATTTCTTTATGTTTGGAAACAAAAGTAATCGTTGGGAGTCAAATGGCGGACGTAGAAGCATTTGGAAGCGAAGGTTATGCAGTTTTGCAGCAACAATCCCAGACATGTATGAAGGCGCGTAATCTTGATGAAAAAGAACTTTATTTTCCGCAAGGTTTGAATGTTTAGCCTGAATAGCGTCATTCAGTGGTACAGTAGTGAAGCGTAATATTCCTCGGTGATGGTTCTGCCCTTTTGGAGGTAGTCTACAAGCACCACACCATGAGAATCCCATGGTGAAAACGGTACCATGACTTTTCCTGCAGGTGGAATTTTTGCTTTCTTTGGTGCACTTTCACCTGTTGCCACCTTCTGTTTGGACTGTCCTCTCTGGCGTGTAGTGATGAATCCATGTTTCATCTACTGTTATGAATCGCCGGAGAGCACTCACTGAAATTGGTTTAAACAAGTCTAAAGACTCTTGCGAAATGTTCATTCGAATGCGTTTTGTTCATTGTTAGCAAACGCGGCACCTATCGAACGGAAAGCTTTCGCATACCCAAAACATCGTGTAAAATGTAGTGGTCACGGCCTATCGAGTTCTTTGCAATATCACCCTCAACTCACGTACCTTCAATCGGCGATAATTCAGTACGGCATTGAGAATTTTTGTCACAACCTCGTCGGTCATAGCAATTTTGGAACGCCCTGAACACTCATAATCTTGAATGATATAGGACCACGCTTAAATTCAGCAGCCCACTTTTTAAACGTCTAAAACGAAGGGAAAGAACCCTTTAATGTGGAATGTAACTCCTTTGGTATTTCTGTTGGGGTTAAACCCTTCGAAACAAAGTGCTTTATCACAGCCCGTATTTCAGTTTTATCCATTTTGTAGAAAATGTTGACATTTGTTTGTTTACAAGATCGTCACAAAAAGTGGCTACATTTATGCGTCTGAAAATTTACAGGGCGCCATCTAAAGGATGATACTTAACATCTATTTGGGTTACTTTCATGACATCTCTGAGTCAAGCCGAGAACACCCATAGTACACGAAACACTTGTACTTATTTCTTATGATTTTATCAACGAATTTAAAATTAAGAGCGGTAATTCCTATAATCCAGGTTTAATTTCGCCTCACTTTTCAAATGCTCTTCTTGAAGGCTGATGCGAAACTTTAGCATTACTACAGTTTCCTGAAAAGTATTGCCCAACCTGCGCCAACCCTATTACTTCATTATTTGAGGAAAATGTCATTAAAGGTTTGCTTTCAGCGCGGGTTTCCAATCGAGCTAGGAAGGCCATCCAACTAGTGGTACTGGTAACCTTGCCGCGAATATATCTGCCTCGCTGGACCCGGGTGAGATCCCTAGAACATATCGTAGAACAATTCTTTTCACTTTTTCAAAAGACAATGTAGTCCTTGTTGCATGTCAGTAAGAAAGCAAAAAGAAAATGAAGTATACAGTATGTACCGGAATTCCTTATTTTTTTATGTGATGGAGTATAAGGCTTAGTTTTCAATATAAAAGACAGAGCCCAGCTGCATTTATGTTTCAGCCATTCTTGTTACTATAAACAAATGAAGTTAGTTTATTGTTGCAGGTCACAAAATGTCTTCTGTGAGATATGTTTATTCGATTTCGTTGTATTAAAATGCATCGGTATACAAATATTGAATTAGTAGACATGCATAATACATTTGGAGAAGCTTACGGCAATGCCAATTTGGCAAAGCTAATTTATGAGGAGCAACACCCTCAGCGTCATATTCTTTGCCATACAAAAGTTTCAAGACTGGATCAACATCTTCGAGATAGTGGCCATTCCAGATAAAGAAAGTAAAATTAGGAGCGAATCGAATTGTCAGATTATTATACTTTGAAGATGAGGTTTTGCAGAGGTTTGAAAATAATCCGCGAACTAGCATTCGAACTGATGCCCATTCGATGAATATCAGTCATATGTCTGTATGGAGGGTCTTGAGTGAGCATGAAAAGCATCCATTTCATATCCAAAAAGTACAAACTATATCCCAGACAAGAACTAAATGAACGGTATTTACATACCGTTAACAACGAGCCTGCTTTTGCTCGACGCATATTACTGAGAGATGAGACGTGTTTTAGATGTTTTAATAGATACCACCTTTACATTTGGAGTGACATAAACCTAAAGCTGTGGAGAATCTCCGCTAGCAATAAAAGTTTTATGTAAATATTTGGGTAGAATTTGTAGTGGGGTCATATATAACGCCTGTACGATTGAATGATATCTCGCCTCGACTGAAAAGAACACAAGTGGGTTGATTAAATCCTTCTGTTATTTATGAAAGAAACCACTCACAATAATGCACACATACTATGGGATCATATTGTAGTAGACAATGGACACGTGTACACTTGTATGGTTTGAATTTTAACAACTTTGTTATTGTATGTGCAGAAGACACCGAAAACCTCAACTTGTGCTAATTTTGGTAATGATTTTGTTAGGGATCGTTCACAAGTTGTATCTAATTTGTCTCCCGTGTGTTTGTTTGTTTGTTTTTGTTTTGTACTGAACCAGTAACCAAATTTATTTTCAAGATCGTGAATTGTAATTAAGGAAGGAGGCAATTGCCTAGGGAACTTTTGAATAAATTTCTCACGAACACGACGGGCTTATATAACTACATTTACACACAAAATATATTACTCTTATGTCAGCTGTCTTCACATCATCCCGAACGCATGTAGACTGGTGACTGCTTGAAAATTCGAGGACAGTGAGAGCAGTGAGGAAGCGACCGGCTGTGGTATGTCCAACTACCGAGACGCTAAGTCCCTTGCACGCGGAAAGACATATTCTAGAAGCCGTGTTTCAAATACTTAAAGATTCTCTAAATTTCATTACAGAAAATGTTTTTGAACAACATTTAGTTTAGTTTGGCTATAATTATGCTAAAATTCTGAAATTATTTCCCTCCGGAATCCCATGATGGGGCCCGCTGAATAAAGATACGTGATACCCCTTCCTCCAAAAATTTAGAAAAAGGCAATGTTAAGTTATTTTGATCAATTAAGAGATATTAACTTGTAACACTTTATATACACCATCCTGTATATAGCAGATGACAGAGCAACAAGCAAACACACTTACCTTCTTCTTGCGCGGCAGTTCCTCATAGTCGTCTATGACGATGCCCTCATCGGTCGTGGCCTGCGACCAGAACGATGCAGAGGATGTCGAGCCCCCTTCACTGAGAGGGGGTGATGGGGTGGAGCTGCGCCAGGAACACGCATCGCTGCTTGGGCTGTGTTCGCCCCATGGCAAGCCTGCCAACATATAATGTTGCATTACCGACCGCTTTACTGCCGACCTTAACCTATAGTTAACATCTGTGTTAATGATTGCGCAAACTTGGTCTCCATAGCAACAGACACCTTCACGTATACGTTTTTATCAATGTTCTGTCCATGACGCCGTAACTGTTGTAATGAAGATCTAATCTCCATCTCCCTTTCGACTAAAACTGAACCTATTTAAAGAACATGGAAGTGAGTTTTTGGCCAAAATCGGGAAAAATATCGAAAACTTTTTTTAATTGCAAATGGTTACTTTTCAATCACATCTTTACACAGCATACTTTTTTTATAAAACAGCATTTTTCTCAAAACTCCACTTCCACACGTTGAAAATGTCCCACGGGAAAAAGTTTTTGTTTAAATGCAATTAAAATTTCCTAGATGCAGAAGTATCCATTGTAATATTCTATAGGACAAAAATGCATGCTAACACCAATAGCAATTAAAAAAAATCTACGAGAAAAAGATTGCTTTTAAAGATTAAATTTCTTATAGATTTAAACATTTTACAGTTCACTCATCACTTTATTTAAAAAGTTTTTATACAATTTTTGTATTTTGTTCAAAGCTCCAGTTGCAAAGGTGTCAATCAATTTCCTCAACTCATTAGTCGCTTGGAACATTTTGATTATTAGCTCGATTTGGGAGCTAATTTATAACTCGCAAAATATTTACCCAATTTAAATGAAATTTGGTATACACATTAACATAACAGCAATGCAATAACAGTAAAAGTTACAGAAAAATCCATAAAAAATGTGGAACTTTGAATATTCATTCCCAGTGTCCCTTAAAGGACAGGCTACAGTCGTGGGACATAAACGTTCACTACAAAAGTAAACTCAAACCATGTACCGCCCATCGTGATAAACAATACAATTAATTATACCAGCAGGCTAAACATCCAGGTGTTTATGTAAACTTCGATCTTGAATGGCACAGCCAGGTGACCCACACATGGAATAAAATACAAACTTTCTTTGATTGATACTTTAAAACATGTACCTCTCAATCTCATTCAAGTGTTTTCTATGCCTCACTTTGATTATTGTGATGTCTTGTACTGGACAGATCGACAGATTACAACACGTTCATAATGTCTGTGTTCGTTTCTTCTTCAACACTCGTACATTTAATAATAAGACACTCCTACTCTATCAACTGTCATGGCTACCTCTAAAACAACGTAGGACTCCTTCATGCTCCTTTTCAAAATTCTCCGTACCTGCACCCTTCAGTATATCGCTTCTAGTTTCACATACCTGTCCCTACCTCGAGCCCGGAATACGACTTTACTGTCTATTCCTCGTCACCGAACACATTTCTACTAAACCTCATTTAGCGTGTCAGTTCCCAGAATCTGGAACTCCCTTCCTCCAGAAATTAGAGATTGTCGGACACAAAACAGTTAAATTGCCATCTCAACTCTAGGAATAACAGTTAGTCTATCGCTTCTTTTTGTTCTTTTTCTTCTTCCTCTTATTTTTCTTCTTCTTCTCCTCCTTTTTCCTGTTTCCTTCCCCTCGAGTAAAATTATTGAAGAACAAGTGGAATTCTAACAGTATCTTTATAAATTTTACTAACTATACTTAAAATATGTAATATTTACACACAATATATACCTTTAATGTAACTTTTTTCTGTATTTTATGTACCTATGTATATTGCACCCTGTATGTTGTGGATTTTATTCGCCTAGTAGAGTGGAAGAAAAGGCCTTTAAATCTTGCCAGGGTAAATAATAATAATAATAATAATAATAATAATAATAATAATATAATAATAATAATAATAATAATAATAATAATAATAATAAATAAGTTTATTTCATGCGGGTTTTTATAGATTGTAGTGTTAAGCTGTTAGGTTTCATTTAAATAAATGGCACTTTAATATTATTATTTTAATTATTAATAATAAAGTATGACATTTCTTCCTTTTGTTACATGTGATAAACAAAGAGCAACAATGAAGCTTTTTGAAAAAGAAACATCTTGAGGGTGTGTTGGCGGGCCTGAAGCAATTTCATTAAATGGTAAGCATTCTTTGGCAGTAGCATGGACGTGGCACTACAAAGTATGTCCTATTGTGAATTGCGTGGGTTTTAGCAAAAAAAGTAAATAAGTATACAGATAGCTTTATGATAACGTGTATGGTTTACAGTATGAGAACACACATGGGTATTTCGCGGGGTGGAAATTAGAAAGCGCATTTGCGAAATTGATATTCCCCTTTAGACGTCTCTGAATGTGAACATTGCAAAATGCGAGTGTTGTTCAGTACAGAATGATCATAATTTTTTTTTACAGACATATTAAAATTTAGCTTTACCATATTTTGTTAGCCTTATGTCCACGTGCTACTGGTTTCAAGCTCCCGCAATGAGAGGTGTGCAAGTTGAGACATGTTCAGTTCCGCCTATAGCAAAATGAAGGTAACAAGCGACAAACAATATGCTGCTCTGAAATTCTGCTTTCGTCTCAACAAATCTGCAGCTGAGTTCTATAGAGAGTTTGTTCTTCTTTTTAGCACAGTTCTAAGTTGGTTTAAAATGTTCAAAGTAGAGTGGGCCTGGGCTGCAGTTTGTGCTCTAACAGAAAAAATATTAACATGCTGCTGTATTTGTGAGAGAGAATATCAAGTAACATTAGCACAATTAAAGAAATTCTGAAAATTTCACGGGCTGTCACCCACATGTTGGTAGCACATGAGATCTGTTTGCCGTGAGCAAGCAGCAAAACTCTCTGTGGAAATCTCCATTACACACACAAATTGTTGCTTATTATGGGAAAGTTACAGTCATCTCATTTTTTGATATTCAAGCAATGGCTTACCAGCATACACAACTGTAACTGGGTAATACTACAGAGATGTACTGAAAACTCTGTAAGGTTACATCACACACAACTGTAACTGGGAAATACTACAGAGATGTACTGAAAACTCTTTAAGGTTACATCACACACAACTGTAACTGGGAAATACTACAGATATGTTCTGAAAACTCTGTAAGGTTACATCACACATAACTGTAACTGGGCAATACTACAGAGATGTACTGAAAACTCTGTAAGGTTATATCACACACAACTGTAACTGGGCAATACTACAAGGATGTACTGAAAACTCTGTAAGGTTATATCACACACAACTGTACCTGGGTAATACTACAGAGATGTAGTGAAAACTCTGTAAGGTTACATCACACACAACTGTAACTGGGAAATACTACAGATATGTTCTGAAAACTCTGTAAGGTTACATCACACATAACTGTAACTGGGCAATACTACAGAGATGTATTGAAAACTCTGTAAGGTTATATCACACATAACTGTAACTGGGTAATACTACAGAGATGTACTGAAAACTCTGTAAGGTTATATCACACATAACTGTAACTGGGCAATACTACAGAGATGTACTGAAAACTCTGTAAGGTTACATCACACATAACTGTAACTGGGCAATATTACAGATATGTACTGAAAACTCTGTAAGGTTACATCACACATAACTGTAACTGGGCAATACTACAGAGATGTACTGAAAACTCTGTAAGGTTACATCACACATAACTGTAACTGGGCAATACTACAGAGATTTACTGAAAATATATCACATACAACTGTAACTGGGAAATACTACAGAAATGTACTGAAAACTCTGTAAGGTTATATCACACACAACTGTAACTGAGTAATACTACAGAAATGTACTGAAAATATATACATACAACTGTAACTGGGAAATACTACAGAAATGTACTGAAAACTCTTTAAGGTTATATCACACACAACTGTAACTGGGCAATACTACAGAGGTTATATCACACACAACTGTAACTGGGTAATACTGCAGAGATGTACTGAAAACTCTGTAAGGTTATATCACACACAACTGTAACTGGGTAATATTACAGAGATGTACTGAAAACTCTGTAAGGTTATATCACACATAACTGTAACTGGGAAATACTACAGAGATGTACTGAAAACTCTGTAAGGTTATATCACACATAACTGTAACTGGGCAATACTACAGAGATGTACTGAAAACTCTGTAAGGTTATATCACACATAACTGTAACTGGGTAATACTACAGAAATGTACTGAAAATATATCACATACAACTGTAACTGGGTAATACTACAGGGATGTACTGAAAACTCTGTAAGGTTATATCACACATAACTGTAACTGGGTAATACTACAGAGATGTACTGAAAACTCTGTAAGGTTATATCACACACAACTGTAACTGGGCAATACTACAGAGAAGTACTGAAAACTCTGTAAGGTTATATCACACAACTGTAACTCGGTAATACTACAGAGATTTACTGAAAACTCTGTAAGGTTATATCACATAACTGTAACTGGGCAATACTACAGAGATGTACTGAAAACTCTGTAAGGTTATATCACACACAACTGTAACTGGGCAATACTACAGAGATGTACTGAAAACTCTGTTAGGTTACATCACACAACTGTAACTGGGAAATACTACAGAGATGTACTGAAAACTCTGTAAGGTTATATCACACATAACTGTAACTGGGCAATACTACAGAGATGTACTGAAAACTCTGTAAGGTTATATCACACACAACGTAACTGGGCAATACTACAGAAATGTACTGAAAACTCTGTAAGGTTACATCACACAACTGTAACTGGGAAATACTACAGAGATGTACTGAAAACTCTGTAAGGTTATATCACACACAACTGTAACTGGGAAATACTACAGAGATGTACTGAAAACTCTGTAAGGTTATATCACACACAACTGTAACTGGGCAATACTAAACAGATGTACTGAAAACTCTGTAAGGTTATATCACACACAACTGTAACTGGGCAATACTAAACAGATGTACTGAAAACTCTGTAAGGTTATATCACATATAACTGTAACTGGGCAATACATCAGAGAAGTACTGAAAACTCTGTAAGGTTATATCACACAACTGTAACTGGGCAATACTATAGAGATGTACTGAAAACTCTGTAAGGTTATATCACAAACAACTGTAACTGGGTAATACTACAGAGATGTACTGAAAACTGTGTAAGGTTATATCACACACAACTGTAACTGGGTAATACTACAGAGATGTACTGAAAACTCTGTAAGGTTATATCACACATAACTGTAACTGGGTAATACTACAAAGATGTACTGAAAACTCTGTAAGGTTATATCACACACAACTGTAAATGGGAAATACTACAGAGAGGTACTGAAAACTCTGTAAGGTTATATCACACACTACTGTAATTGGGCAATACTACAGAGATGTACTGAAAACTCTGTAAGGTTATATCACACATAACTGTAACTGGGTAATATTACAGAGATGTACTGAAAACTCTGTAAGGTTATATCACACATAACTGTAACTGGGAAATACTACAGAGATGTACTGAAAACTCTGTAAGGTTATATCATACAACTGTAACTGGGTAATACTACAGAGATGTACTGAAAACTGTGTAAGGTTATATCACACACAACTGTAACTGGGCAATACTAAACAGATGTACTGAAAACTCTGTAAGGTTATATCACACACAACTGTAACTGGGCAATACTAAACAGATGTACTGAAAACTCTGTAAGGTTTTATCACATATAACTGTAACTGGGCAATACTACAGAGAAGTACTGAAAACTCTGTAAGGTTATATCACACAACTGTAACTGGGCAATACTACAGAGATGTACTGAAAACTCTGTAAGGTTATATCACAAACAACTGTAACTGGGTAATACTACAGAGATGTACTGAAAACTGTGTAAGGTTATATCACACACAACTGTAACTGGGTAATACTACAGAGATGTACTGAAAACTCTGTAAGGTTATATCACACACAACTGTAACTGGGCAATACTACAGAGATGTACTGAAAACTCTGTAAGGTTATATCACACAACTGTAACTGGGCAATACTACAGAGATGTACTGAAAACTCTGTAAGGTTATATCACAAACAACTGTAACTGGGTAATACTACAGAGATGTACTGAAAACTCTGTAAGGTTATATCGCACATAACTGTAACTGGGTAATACTACAGCGATGTACTGAAAACTCTGTAAGGTTATATCACACAACTGTAACTGGGCAATACTACAGAGATGTACTGAAAACTCTGTAAGGTTATATCACAAACAACTGTAACTGGGTAATACTACAGAGATGTACTGAAAACTGTGTAAGGTTATATCACACACAACTGTAACTGGGTAATACTACAGAGATGTACTGAAAACTCTGTAAGGTTATATCACACATAACTTTAACTGGGTAATACTACAGAGATGTACTGAAAACTCTGTAAGGTTATATCACACACAACTGTAAATGGGAAATACTACAGAGAGGTACTGAAAACTCTGTAAGGTTATATCACACACTACTGTAATTGGGCAATACTACAGAGATGTACTGAAAACTCTGTAAGGTTATATCACACATAACTGTAACTGGGAAATACTACAGAGATGTACTGAAAACTCTGTAAGGTTATATCACACACAACTGTAACTGGGAAATACTACAGAGATGTACTGAAAACTCTGTAAGGTTATATCACACACAACTGTAACTGGGAAATACTACAGAGATGTACTGAAAACTCTGTAAGGTTATATCACACACAACTGTAACTGGGCAATACTAAACAGATGTACTGAAAACTCTGTAAGGTTATATCACACACAACTGTAACTGGGCAATACTGCAGAGATGTACTGAAAACTCTGTAAGGTTATATCACACACAACTGTAACTGGGCAATACTAAACAGATGTACTGAAAACTCTGTAAGGTTATATCACACACAAATGTAACTGGGCAATACTAAACAGATGTACTGAAAACTCTGTAAGGTTTTATCACATATAACTGTAACTGGGCAATACTACAGAGAAGTACTGAAAACTCTGTAAGGTTATATCACACAACTGTAACTGGGCAATACTACAGAGATGTACTGATAACTCTGTAAGGTTATATCACAAACAACTGTAACTGGGTAATACTACAGAGATGTACTGAAAACTGTGTAAGGTTATATCACACACAACTGTAACTGGGTAATACTACAGAGATGTACTGAAAACTCTGTAAGGTTATATCACACACAACTGTAACTGGGCAATACTACAGAGATGTACTGAAAACTCTTTAAGGTTATATCACACAACTGTAACTGGGCAATACTACAGAGATGTACTGAAAACTCTGTAAGGTTATATCACAAACAACTGTAACTGGGTAATACTACAGAGATGTACTGAAAACTGTGTAAGGTTATATCGCACATAACTGTAACTGGGTAATACTACAGAGATGTACTGAAAACTCTGTAAGGTTATATCACACAACTGTAACTGGGCAATACTACAGAGATATACTGAAAACTCTGTAAGGTTATATCACAAACAACTGTAACTGGGTAATACTACAGAGATGTACTGAAAACTGTGTAAGGTTATATCACACACAACTGTAACTGGGTAATACTACAGAGATGTACTGAAAACTCTGTAAGGTTATATCACACATAACTGTAACTGGGTAATACTACAGAGATGTACTGAAAACTCTGTAAGGTTATATCACACACAACTGTAAATGGGAAATACTACAGAGAGGTACTGAAAACTCTGTAAGGTTATATCACACACTACTGTAATTGGGCAATACTACAGAGATGTACTGAAAACTCTGTAAGGTTATATCACGCATAACTGTAACTGGGTAATACTACAGAGATGTACTGAAAACTCTGTAAGGTTATATCACATATAACTGTAACTGGGAAATACTACAGAGATGTACTGAAAACTCTGTAAGGTTATATCATACAACTGTAACTGGGTAATACTACAGAGATGTACTGAAAACTGTGTTAGGTTATATCACACACAACTGTAACTGGGTAATACTACAGAGGTGTATTCCAAACTCTGTAAGGTTATATCACATACAACTGTAACTGGGTAATACTACAGAAATGTATTGAAAACTCTGTAACGTTATATCACACACAACTGTAACTGGGAAATACTACAGAGATGTACTGAAAACTCTGTAAGGTTATATCACACACAACTGTAACTGGGAAATACTACAGAGATGTACTGAAAACTCTGTAAGGTTATATCACACACAACTGTAACTGGGCAATACTAAACAGATGTACTGAAAACTCTGTAAGGTTATATCACACACAACTGTAACTGGGCAATACTAAACAGATGTACTGAAAACTCTGTAAGGTTATATCACATATAACTGTAACTGGGCAATACTACAGAGAAGTACTGAAAACTCTGTAAGGTTATCTCACACAACTGTAACTGGGCAATACTACAGAGATGTACTGAAAACTCTGTAAGGTTATATCACAAACAACTGTAACTGGGTAATACTACAGAGATGTACTGAAAACTGTGTAAGGTTATATCACACACAACTGTAACTGGGTAATACTACAGAGATGTACTGAAAACTCTGTAAGGTTATATCACACATAACTGTAACTGGGTAATACTACAGAGATGTACTGAAAACTCTGTAAGGTTATATCACACACAACTGTAAATGGGAAATACTACAGAGATGTACTGAAAACTGTGTAAGGTTATATCACACACAACTGTAACTGGGTAATACTACAGAGATGTATTCCAAACTCTGTAAGGTTATATCACATACAACTGTAACTGGGTAATACTACAGAGATGTACTGAAAACTCTGTAAGGTTATATCACACATAACTGTAACTGGGCAATACTACAGAGATGTACTGAAAACTCTGTAAGGTTATATCACACACAACGTAACTGGGCAATACTACAGAAGTGTACTGAAAACTCTGTAAGGTTATATCACACACAACTGTAACTGGGAAATACTACAGAGATGTACTGAAAACTCTGTAAGGTTATATCACACACAACTGTAACTGGGAAATACTACAGAGATGTACTGAAAACTCTGTAAGGTTATATCACACACAACTGTAACTGGGCAATACTAAACAGATGTACTGAAAACTCTGTAAGGTTATATCACACACAACTGTAACTGGGCAATACTGCAGAGATGTACTGAAAACTCTGTAAGGTTATATCACACACAACTGTAACTGGGCAATACTAAACAGATGTACTGAAAACTCTGTAAGGTTATATCACACACAACTGTAACTGGGCAATACTAAACAGATGTACTGAAAACTCTGTAAGGTTATATCACAAACAACTGTAACTGGGTAATACTACAGAGATGTACTGAAAACTGTGTAAGGTTATATCACACACAACTGTAACTGGGTAATACTACAGAGATGTACTGAAAACTCTGTAAGGTTATATCACACATAACTGTAACTGGGTAATACTACAGAGATTTACTGAAAACTCTGTAAGGTTATATCACACATAACTGTAACTGGGAAATACTACAGAGATGTACTGAAAACTCTGTAAGGTTATATCACACACAACTGTAAATGGGAAATACTACAGACAGGTACTGAAAACTCTATAAGGTTATATCACACACTACTGTAATTGGGCAATACTACAGAGATGTACTGAAAACTCTGTAAGGTTATATCACACATAACTGTAACTGGGTAATACTACAGAGATGTACTGAAAACTGTGTAAGGTTATATCACACACAACTGTAACTGGGTAATACTACAGAGATGTACTGAAAACTCTGTAAGGTTATATCACATACATCTGTAACTGGGAAATACTACAGAAATGTACTGAAAACTCTGTAAGGTTATATCACATACAACTGTAACTGGGTAATACTACAGAAATGTACTGAAAACTCTGTAAGGTTATATCACACACAACTGTAACTGGGCAATACTACAGAGATGTATTCCAAACTCTGTAAGGTTATATCACATACAACTGTAACTGGGTAATACTACAGAGATGTACTGAAAACTCTGTAAGGTTATATCACACACGACTGTAACTGGGCAATACTACCGAGATGTACTGAAAACTCTGTAAGGTTATATCACACAACTGTAACTGGGCAATACTACAGAGATGTACTGAAAACTCTGTAAGGTTATATCACACAACTGTAACTGGGTAATACTACAGAGATGTACTGAAAACTCTGTAAGGTTATATCACACATAACTGTAACTGGGCAATACTACAGAGAAGTACTGAAAACTCTGTAAGGTTATTATCACACACAACTGTAACTGGGCAATACTACAGAGATGTACTGAAAACTCTGTAAGGTTATATCACACAACTGTAACTGGGCAATACTACAGAGATGTACTGAAAACTCTGTAAGGTTATATCACACAACTGTAACTGGGCAATACTACAGAGATGTACTGAAAACTCTGTAAGGTTATTATCACACACAACTGTAACTGGGCAATACTACAGAGATGTACTGAAAACTCTGTAAGGTTATATCACACAACTGTAACTGGGCAATACTACAGAGATGTATTGAAAACTCTGTAAGGTTATATCTCACATAACTGAAACTGAGTAATACTACAGAGATGTACTGAAAATCCTGTAAGGTTATATCACACAACTGTAACTGGGCAATACTACAGAGATGTACCGAAAACTCACTACAGAGATGTACTGAAACCTCTGCAAGGTTATATCACACGGTAAAGGTGCAAGCTGGATGCTGAACCACTATAATGCAATAGTTCGTCCTGGTGGCCTACTGGTAACCATATTTGTCTCGTAGATCCAAGAGAGTAGGTTCAATCTCGGCCAGGAATGATACATTTTTTTCTGGCATAAAAATTCGAATTCCCTTGATAGGGAAGTAAAACCGTAGGTCCCGTATCATAGATTTGCGGCTCGTAAAAGAACCTCAAACCTGAAATAAGAGGCTTCTGAGCAAAATTCATCAGCCGTTTTACATGGGACGCTGATGATCTGAAATGTTAAAAGAACGCCGTAAATAAATCCAATCAAAAACAATAATGCAAGGGCACAACATCGCAAATGTCTCACAAATATTGAAGAGAAGTGAGTACCTCAACCTCCCTATAGTCCAGATTTAGCCCCCTTGTGGCTTATTCAGTTTCTCCAAATTAAAAAACACCTTCGTGTGGGAGACATTTTTCATCATCAGTACGCCACGAGTGGCCGAGGTCTAAGCGCGGACTAGTGAGCGGGATATCTGGGGTTCGATTCCCACCAGGACCGTTCTCCCTGACCGAAGTTATTTCCAGGGTTTCCTCAGTCCTCATAAATAGCAAATGCCGGGTAGGTACCCTTAGCTTAGGCCTGGAACGTTTCCTTCCTTAAAAAAAAAAAAATCCTTTCTCAGTTCATCGTTTCATCTGATGCATCATCAATGTCCACTTCCTGCGGTGCCTCAGCAGTAAAAACGGGCGTTAAACATTTTCCATCATCAGAAGCACGGTGAAGGCTGTGAAGAACCTGCCAACAAATTGTTTCCAGCATGTTTGTAAACTGAGACAAGTTTTCTGCATCCCTGTGTTTTGAGAAATAGCATCAAGTTCATGAGGACAAGTAAAGCTCTTTATTGAACACTGCCTGGTATTTACTATTGACGCTCAAGTTAAGTCACTGGGTTGTTATGTTCATACTAACTGTGAGTTAAAGGCCCAGCATAATTTTCAAGTTCCATACGATGCGGCATAATACAAAATTTAACGCTGAGTAATTCTAACGAAATACCCCTAGAAGTTCCAAGTTCATGCCTTTTTTTTTTTTTTCCTACTAGCAAATGTTAAAAACATTGAAAATTGTTCCTCAAGCACTGATATCAAAACAAATCAGGTGTAAAATTATTAATTAGGTCATGTTTGATTGTTCCTTATGTGGTAAATGTTGACATGTAGAAAAATCGACAGGTGGTATTTGTGGAGTGAGTTTTGCTCTTGCTAACCACTCCGATCTGTTTACATTATTCTTAGATTATTGGATAATCGGAAGTTCAGAGAACACAAGGAAGACAGCTCAGACACCCGTTGCTAAAACAGAAGTTGTTTAGCTCCGAGCGCTCAGAAATGCGAAGTGAGCGGAAACCGTGTTCAAGTTCAGATAACGGGGTGACATATCTGACCCCAATACGTTTTGTGTAAGGACGCTCGAGTGAGTGACCCACAAAACACTTCTTGCACTGCCCAACAATAACTGTATTTCTTTGATGGGGACACCTGCACGACAGTATCCTATTTCACCCCTCCCCCAATAGAGTTTTCATATAACTTTCGCTGAGAGTACAATTTATTTTAAACACCGAAGAAATTACATGCAAACTCAAAATGTGTTACAACTATACGGTGTCCTACAATGAACGCAATATTTATTTTAATAGTAAAACATATCATTTATTTGAAAAGTATTAATATTATTAAGTCAATGTGAAGCACAAACACTGCCATTAAAGATAAAATAAAACTTCATCAAATGTTCTCCACGGCTTCGTTGCCGCACGTTCATTCTGTTGGTAACTATTTCAACGATTTCACAGCAAAGTTCCGGTTGAATTTCATCGATAAAACATGTAATGTCTGCCTTGAGTTGGGGGATTGTTCATATAAACACAAGATTTTACATACCCCCACAAGAAATAGTTACATGGTGTCAAATCACACGATCTCGGTGGCCAATGTTGACCACCATTGCCAGATACATGTTCTGTCGGCTTCAGCTCTTGTGTTCTACGAAGGTAGGTTCATAAGTTTCCGGCCTCGCGATAAGGGTTATCGCCTTCACAAAAGCTTTATCTGGTGTCATACCTTATCTCTTAAGTAAATAATTGCAGCTTAACTTCCCCTCCGCTGTGTTCAGTTGTTCAGATATAGTTACTTAAAGAAGATTGTAACATGTTCACAATGGGGTATCGAGTTGTATTAAGTAAGGAAACACTCCAAATGAAATTAAACAGCGATTGCACGGTGTATATGGGGAAGCAACCCCTCATATTGTACCGTAAAAGAATGGGCCAAACTTTTTTGAATGGGCCGAGAAAGCATTGAAGACGAAGAGCATGCAGGTTGGCCCTTGGAGGTGCTCACTCCTGAAAACATCGAAGGAGAAATTAAGGAAGACCGGCGGCTCAAAGTTACAGAAATAGAAGCAAGGTTGGGCATTTCTAAAACAGCAGTCCTTCGAATTATTCATGAACATTTAAACATGAATAAGGTTAGTACAACAAGGGTCCCTAGACTTCTTTCCCCAGTCCAAAAGCACCAACGAGTCATCTGTTGTCAGGCATTTTTGGAGCTCTGCCGTGGCAACGAGAGAGAGAGAGAAGTTCTGCAAACCATTGTTACAGGAGATGAAACTATGGTCCTCTGCTATGATCCTATGTCCAAAAGAGAACCAATGGAGAGGCGTAAACCTGGTGAAGCACAGCCTTTAAATGCCAAGGTTACTCAGTCAACCAAGAAGATCATGGCCGCAATCTTTCGGGACTGTGAAGGAATGAATACCCTTCATTGACTTCAAGGAGGGGAACACCACAGGAAATCGGGAGTACTATGCTGGCCTACTGCACATACCTCGTGCTTCCATCAAAGAGAAAAGGGGAGGAAAACTGAGTGGTGGTGTGCATCTTCTTCACGACAACGCGGCTGTGCACACAGCTCTTGTTGTAAAAGAAACTGTGAAGGAATGTGGCTTCAAGCAGATCGACCCTCCTCCTTACAGCCCAGATCTAGCTCCCAGTGACTATTTCCTCTTCTTGAAACTCAAGAAGGACTTTCGAGGAAGGAAATTTAAGTGTGACGAAGAAATGGTGGATGCTGTTTATTCCATTTTGCAGTCAAGACTTCTGATTATTTGTGGGGGGGGGGGAATGTTAATTCAAAGATGTGAGAAGTGTATTGCAATAAAGGGTAACTATATTGAAAAGTGAAATATAGTTTTTGTCTTTATCATACCTAGGCCGGAAACTTACGCACTTATCCTCGTATCTTACAAGGATGCATTTCCAGACCTTTTGTTAAAATTCGTACAAACTGCTTCTCGGAAGGGTTAATAGTTGAAAACGACGGCAAATGGCAACACTCTGTCTGACACATTCTCTACAGATCGACGAGAACGCTCTGGTGTTTTAATGTTCCCTGTCCATCCTGTATCCTCAAATTTCCTTACTAGGCTCTACACTGTTGACATGTTAAGGGCTTTTCGTCTACCAAAAATTAAACGAAATCTTCGAACGGTCTGTGCATAACACTCACAGTACTGAAATTGCACAGAATCTGGACATGTTGATTCTTCATGCATCGCTCCATCATAACATTACACAAATGACAATCGTTAATCACAATACATACAGATGGCAATCTGTTAAATTTCAGGTCCGGCAAATAACAAACATACAGAGGCGCGCATGCTTAAAATCGCGTTCGTTATGGGACACCGTATATATTATTTTGAAGTTACAGTAGTGGAAAATAGTATTGTGTCACCCTCCTTCTCACTCATAGTTAACATTTTGAATTTTTTTATTTGGTTTATTTACGGACGCTCTTTAACATCTCAGGTCATCAGCGTCCCATTCAACTCAGAGCGTGAAACGGCCGACAAACTTTGCTCAGAGGCCTCTCTTTCAGGCTTGAGGTTCTTTATCGTGCCGTAAATGTACGACACGGGACCCAGGGCTATACTTCCCTTCCGAATGAAGCCATACGTAGGATTTTTACGCCCGAAAAAATCCATCGGTCCTGGCCGGGTTTGAACCCGCGACGTTGCGTTTAGAAGGCAAGTATGGTTACCACTACACCATAAAGACCGACGTGATTTTGACAATGATTCGTTTAAAGCTTGGGTAATCATTGTTGCTCATTTGTTGCTTGTGTATTCTTGTCTCCATTGTTTAACTTCCAAGTACATTTTTACCAACAGTAGTACACTATTTGTTGTCAGTTCCTCAGTTTACAACGCAGAAAAACAACACATACCTCTCATTTCTAGTTGAGACATTGTGGTGACAAGATGGACAAAGGAGTGGAATTAATTCTGAGGATCCTCGCTCGCTTATTCTTCTGTTAGTCTAAGCACTAGAGACAGCCTCCAGAACAGATTTTCACCAGTCTACCATTTCAAGAGTACTAAAGAAACAAAGGAGAAGGGAAATGTTGACCGGGAGAAAGGAGGCAGGAAAGGACATTTGCTCCAAAACTGGACAGGATACTAAAAAGTGATCGCTGGCTGTCATCCTCAGATAATGTGACGTCTCAGTGACCAGCAGAACTTCCTGTCTGTTGACACATAAAGAAACCTTTGCTGACTACAACAATGAGACTGATGCGACTACGGACAGTAAAGGTGTGGAATAGGATGATTTTTCAGACGAGTGTAAATTTAACCTGCGTGGCTCCGATGGGACAGTGTACAGGTCGCAGAAGTGAAGAACATAACACAAACACTGAAGCATCCACAAGGTCAGATGATTTAAGGGTGCATGGTCCTATGAACTTCGTAAGGCAACTGTTAATGCAGATGTCCACTTTGGCATCATTGAAAACAAATTGATGCCCAAAGTTCCAGATCTTTTTGGTGATCCATCAAGCTGCATTTTTTCAAGATGTCTCTGCCACCTATCACAGGGCTTTAAAAGTAATTACTTTGAGTAATATTTGTATTAAATGGGAATATTTCGATGCAATTATAAGTCATTCAAACATTTCAGGTAAAAATATTTCTTAGAAAAAAAGTGAGTGAAGGTACTGGACTGGCTTGGAATTCAATTGAGAACTTCTGGAAGGTTATGGGGAACACTATTGCAAAACAAGCCAGGTAATAAAAGAGAAGTCGAAAAATAATTGTGCGTGTGTGGTTTCAGGAAATGACTCAGAAATTTACTAATAATTTGATATTCTCAATGCCCAAGCGATGCCAGGCAGTGATTCAAGCACGCGGAGAACCAGCAAAGTACTAATGAAAACAATGCTATCGACTAGGCAACTGTATTTTCTAAAAGTTGAAAATAAATAATCACATTTGTTCACAATCTACCTTTACATCTTTATGCGAGTTTTTAGTTTCTATTTTTAATAAATATACACGGAATAAAATTAAATATAACTAATAATAATAATAATAATAATAATAATAATAATAATAATAATAATAATAATAATAATATGGTGGAATAAAAACAATCAAATTTTATATACCGAACTTTGATGTGAAGAGACAAATATTTATGCCGTTAGAGCAATTTTTAAATTTTGGGTTTTAGATAAACCCCCACTCCTAATGGTCCAATTTCCCCGATTTTCAAGAACCAATTTTCTTATTTTATTTAAATAGTATATGCCGAATTTTGTTGTGAAGAAACTAATATTGCTGCCACTAGCGTCATTTTTTTTAACTTTGTGTTTCAGTTAAACCGCCACTCCTAAACAATGATTTCACCTATTTTTAAAAACTATTTTTCTTATTTTATTTCAACAGCCTAAACGAGTTTCGTTGAAAAAAAATTGGGGCGCTATAAGATTTTTTTGATTTTCATTTGCGGTGCCTAGATCGATGGAGATTTGAAGAAAATGTTTAAAAATCGATTTATAGAGTCAATCCTTCGGAATTCGCTAAAATCACAAAAGAATGAAGAAACTCTGTTTGCTTGCACGTTTTCTTTCTTTCTACCCTCAAAGCGCAAAAGGAATAAAGTGACGGTGCATTTTACGTTACGTTAACCACCAACCTGCCAAAGAAACACGAAGTAATCTGTTGCTATAGTTACCGCCCGAGTTCCATGTCAAAATTTACACAGCTATATACAAATTTAACAAATGTTTCACCCAGGTCGGCGTTTCCGCACTGTGTTGGAAGTCAAGGAACTGCGAGGGCAGTCAACTCAGCGCGTTGTCCACTGCTGAGGTCTCAACACAACAACGGGACTGGCAGGGGTCAACCACCGCGGGCACCACGCCCCCCTGCGTGACGTCAAGGTCGCCAGTCAGGGGGGCCAACTTTTGCAGTTTAGAAACATCTGAAGATCCCAAATTCTTAGAGAAGTGTCTGCATATTCAGAAATTAAACAAACACCATGAAGTTTCAATAATATAAGACGACAGTTTTATTAAAGGGAGATGAGACAACAAGGAACACGACAAGACATTTATTCAAACTAAACTGCAAACATCAAAATTACAACTTATCCGACATGTTCTGGAATCCATCAATAAACTTGATGACGACGATGATGATGATGATGATGATGATGATGATAATAATAATAATAATAATAATAATAATAATAATAATAATAATAATAATAATAATAAAGGTGGTTGATCAATTGTTGGCGTCAGTGCAATTGTTTCATTTTTTTTTTCTTACCACTTCTGTCTTAAATATTTATTTGAAATTCAAGCTTTGTTTCAGATTTTATTTCTGAATTAATATGGTTTTACCACAGAAATGTTGTAAAGTTTATTCAGAAGCGTGTTTATTAGGTAGAAAATAGAATGCAATTACTTGAACGATTTTATAATTTTACTACGGCATTTGACTCTATATCTCCCTACATTCTTCTTGAAAAGGTGAAATTTATTGGTTTCAATGACAATACCATTAAGCTTTTTGAATCTTGTTTAAAGGGAAGACAATAGAAGGTTTATTATAATAGTAAATATTTTCAATTTGCATTTGTTTTATATAACCATGGGTGGCAAAGGTTGTTAAGGCGCGGAATCGTGAGCGTCTGGGGTTCGATTTCCACCAAGACCGTCTTTCCTGACTGACGTTTTTTCCAGTTTTTTCTCAGTCCTCATGAAAGGCAAATGCCCTTGATGTACGTGCCCTAAATTTAGACCCGAAACGCTTCCTTCCTTTTAAAAAAATAATTTCCCAATTTATCAATATATTTCAAGCATCATCAGTAAAGCTTGGAAATTCAGGCATTAATTTTGGTTAAAAAAAATGGCACTTAAAATATTGGAAATAGGTAGTAATATAATTAAAGTGGGTGTTTTTATAAGTGAAAACTGACAGTAATGTGCTATTCTAGATCGGAGCCTATATAAACACATAGGTTTTTTTTTTATTAATTACATTGTTGTTTATCATGATAGACGGAGATACAATCACCTTAGAAATATTATGTTGATTGCTATGCCAAGAACTTCTTAACAAATGTTAGTTCTATTCCGTTTACAAATGATTAAAATACATTTCGCTACTAATGATTTCAATGGAATATATTTTACAATACATTTCAACACTAGTTGAAATCGTCCCGATTTCGTCAACCATTGAAATTTTTTTGCTGTTTGAAAACATGGGCGTGACTTTAATGCTTACAGAACTTGTGATTCACTTTGGTTGTAACAAAGCTATAAATAAAGTGACGCCACTCAGTGGGTCAGTGTGAACTGCAATGATATTTGGTAGATATCGAAGGGAATGAGGAAGCGAATTACTTACAAGTTTCGCCACAGGACTGTGGAAATTGTAGAGAACGATCAATGTACAGATGGGAACAGGACCAAGGCAAAGAAAGCACGGAACCAGCCTATCCATTATTGAACAATAATGTCTACAAAAACATAACTAACGCAGCTCACAACAATGAACCTTAAGATATCAAAATATGCATTAGTATCAGGTTAAACTTGCATAGTCACTGTTGAGATCAGTCCTGTGTCAACAGCTGGTGAACATTTCTAAAGAAAATTTACATTCCACATTTTCACACGCTATAAGCAGGTGAAAGAGCGAGGTTCATGGTGATCAAGTCTCCTAATTTGATACCACTACAAGATGATTCGATCATTTGAAGAAGGGCGAGAGACTTTTAAAGACAACCCTCGCTCTGGGCGGCATCGGGAAGCTGTGAACGAGAGAACAATTCAAAGAGTGAGGAGCTTGATGGAGGAAAATGGACATATTACTGTTGAAATACTAAATAGGAAGTGGGTATCAATAATGGCAGCATTGAGAGTATACTTCATGAATATTCAAAGCTGCGAAAAATCTGTGAAAATGGGTCCCGCGTACCCTAACAATGAAGAGAAGAAGAGGAGAAAGGAATGAGCAAGGAAACTGCTGAGGTGTTTCCACCAAATAGTCCTAAACATTTGACAGATATATGCACTGGTGACGAAAGTCGGTTTTTACTATACCCCCAAATAAAGCTCAGAACTGCGTATGGGTAAATGAGAATGACGCAAGACCAGTTGTTTTATGACAAGATTTTCGTTCTCGGAAGCGAATGTTCACTGTTTTCTTCAAATATGGAGGATCATTAGTGATTGATTGTATGGCAGAAGGAATGACAATGAATGGAGAATACTATGACACTTATATTTTCGATCCTTCATTTGAAGAGCTGAGGCGGCGACGTCCAAACACAGGAACTTCAAGGCTGTTGCTTTTGCACGACAATGCGTCTCCTCACAGAATAGTTACAAATTTGAGCAAACTGAAAGTCGCCAAATTCCAGTTGCTTGACCATCCACCTTACAGCCATGACCTTGTACCTTGCGACTTCGGGCATTGCTGGAAAACGAGTGCTCAATCTATACAATCAACTCTGTTCACAATATCTCAGTCCGAAGTGTGTGCAGAGAAATGGAGTTACTTTGCAGGATTGTGAGGGTAAATTTTTGAATTGGGTCCTTAACTTGAACTTTAAGAGGACACTTGTAAAACACATTTCTCATACCACAGACCTCAGAATTTACAGTGCTTAGTGACTGATATTGGAACCTCTAAAAATGGGAGGGGGTTTCTTCGGTTTCTATAAAATATTCCGGATAATGCTGTGCTTTTTAAAGGGATTAAAATGTGTCAATATTAACACATTTTGAGCGTTACTAAATGCGTATTTGTTGTGAGGTTTAAATTGTTTCCTTTCATTTCCCCCCCCCTTTTTTTTACTAATTTTACGCATTCTGACATTTCTTGTAGAAAAAACCCAGAACGGCAGCTGCAAGAAGTCATGTAGTTTGTTTCCCTAAAAATAAGTTAACTCAGGTTAACAAACTTTTGCAAAGAACATGGCCGACACTCAATCGTTTAACTAATTCCAACAATCGGTAGCAAACGCTGAGAACAAAAGGCAGCAGTTTCGTGCAACACGCGAGCGATGTTCCTTTGTCTCCACTCACGCGATGCACAGGGAAGTCCTGGGTTTGAGCCACTTACCACTGAAGTTAGGAGAATGGGGACTGCATGATAAGCTCATCAACACTAGGGCCGCAGTGCACTCGTCCATGAAGTCCTCCTTGGCATCGTCCTGTGAGGAACTGGGCCTTCGTTTTCTGGACCTGCAACAAATGCAAAATAAGATGACGAAAGAAGTGAAAATTAAAAATTAAAATCCTATAATACCCATAATAGAACCTTAAGGATGAGTAATATAGCTGAAAATCTGTAGTCCTTAAGGATATAATGAAGTATCAGATGAATCTGGAATACTGTATTTAGTGCTCCTGTCATTAAAAGTCCTTAAAGATATGAGTAAGTAATTAAATAAATCTTCGCCTTCTTATTTAGTACCTCCGGTACAAGCGGTCCTTAAGGACATGAATAATATCCCTGGGTCTTTGCAGCTTCGTAAACGTCTAAGGGTTCCAGAAAGATAAGTGATTAATGATATGACTGAAGTATTGGCTGAATTTGCAAGTGATTCTGGAACAAGAGGTCCTTAAGTATATACTGAAGTATTAGATAAATCTGGAAAAGTGTACTTATTGATCCTGTATTAATAAGCTCTTAAGGATATGAGTAAATAATTAAATTAATATTTGCCTTCATATTTAGTACCCCTGGTTACAAGAGGTCCTTAAGGTATGGGTAAAGTGTGGTATAAAATCGTACTTAAATTTATTGCACAAGAAGGCCTCAATAATAAAAAATAAGTATTAGACGCATTAGAACTTGTGCATTTACTTTAATATCGCAAAAAATCCAACAGGATATGGTAGAATACCAGGAAAATCTAAACCTTCATAAGCAGTTCTGATAGAGAAATTCCTTGAAGTATTAGACGAACCTGATTTACTGTATCAAGAAGTCCTCAAGGATGTGAGTGAAGTGTCGAGTTCAATTTGCATCTTGAGCAAGAAATTCTTAAGGATATGAGTGAAATATCAGACGAAGTTCACACTATATTTAGTGGTTTCGTCACGAGAAGTCCTTAAAGATGTGAGTGCAGTGTCGAACGGTATCTACATCTTATACCAAATTGCTTCTGTTCCGAACCCGAAACCCTGTATCAAATAATTCGTTAACAAGAAGTCTTCAAGGATATGACTGAAATATCATGAGAAATTGAATAACTGTGTCAAGTAGTTGCACAAGAAGTCCTTAAGGATATGAATTAGCTGACGAATGAACCATTGTGTAAAATAATTCTATTACAAGAAGTCCTTAAGGATATGAGTGAAGTACCGGAAGAATCTGAATCACTGTGACAAACAGTGCCACAAGAAGTCCTTAAGGATATTAGTGAAGGATCAGGAGAAATTGAATAACTGCGTCAAATAGTGCCATAAGAAGTCCTTAAGGATATGAGAAAATTATTTGACGAACATGAACCATTGTGTAACAATTCTATCACAGAAGTGCTTAAGGATATGAGTGAAGTACTGGGAGAATCTGAATCACTGTGACAAATAGTGTCACAAGTAGTCCTTAAGGATATGAGAGAATTATTTGACGAATATGAACCATTGTATCACATAATTCTGTCACAAGAAGTCCTTAAGGATACGAGAGAATTAGCCAAGCATCAGCTCTCTTTAAGGATATGAATGAATTTTCATCTTCCTATCAAGTGGTCCTGGGCAAGAAATCTTTAAGGGTATGATTGAAGGGTCAGGTGAACTTGCATCATTCTAACAACTGACCATGACACAAAATGTCACTAAGAATATGAAGTATCAGATGAGTTTGAATCAGCATATTTAGTTGTCACGGCGCAAGAAGTCCTTAGGGATATGAGTGAAGTGTCCAGCTGAATTTACATCTTGTGTCAGTAAGTCGTGGGAAAAAATAAATCCTTGAGGATATGACTTAAGTATGAGGCGAACTTGCATCTTCCTATCAATGGTTTTGGCACAAGAGGTCCTTAAGGATAGAACTGAAGTATGAGGTGAATTTGAATTCTGTCAAATGATCTTAAGGATATGAGTGAAGTGTGCAGGTCATGGTAAGGATAAAGTTATGTCAAAGAATGTGCAGCATCGTTTCTCATAATTCAACCTTGGATGGGTTTTGTGATCTTGTATCAAGGGAGAGCGTCTTTTTGGAATTATGGTGGAATTCCCCCCCCCCCTCCCTAATATTGAACATAAAGATTAGACACTTGAACCACCATAAAGGGAAGTTTGTGAGACGAAAACGAATTTTTAATGAGACAGAATTTGAAATACTTTAACGTTGCTTAATTTCCATAACTGTAAACCTTCCTCAGCGATGAAGTTGTAAAAACAGATGTCTCTTTGCTTTTCCTCAAGTGTACACAGTTGCCAACATTGCGAAACAGATGGCAGCACCACGAGAGAAGCTACATTTAGTAACGTCTTATAAATAGCCGGGCTCATTTGGGACCATGATGCATTCTGTCAAATGTAGCATTCAACCGCCCTACATTCACTATTCGAGGTCTTACACTCGTCTTCTGCCCTTAATCAATGTTCACAACTGTTCACAATTCACTGTTCGTTGTTCTGACGAAAAACCAACTTACCCAATCATAAATTCGGATTTGCATCCATCTTGCACACAGCAAGGTATCTAAGTGGCCTACATTAGGTGGAATTCGCCTTCTGAGGAAGTGACACCGTGGTATGCGGACCAAGGTGGTGCCCCATTCGCATGTGGGCCAATGCCAGCAATGCTGTACATGGTCATGTCACGAGAGGTGCCGGCCGGCGTTCTAAAAATACAGACAGCTTAGCCTCACGACCGGTAGGCCGCGCCTCACAGTGATAACCACGACAAACAAGGCGACACACGAACCTCTGCGCTCCTGGAAATCAAGGGGTGTAAAGGTCTCATTTGCGAACTGGATACAGTCTTGTTGTGTTTCAAGTTTATCGTTCGGCACGATATGGTTCGAAAATGGGGGCGGGAGAGGAATCTGCTTTATTTCAAATTAAGCAAAACAGAAACTACAGCCTTTCAAATCATGGCCTGTAATAAAACATGGCTACTTCTGTGAAAATATCTGAAAAAAAAAAACACGTTAAATTCTCTATCGTGTTTTCAATTTATCTAAAAACAAAACGGAATTTATCTGACATCCATTAAAAAAAAAAAAAATTCTTTCGCTTTCTAAAATTCATCCAAAACAAATAAACATTTCTATTTTTGATAGTGGAAGGTTATGCCTTATTTTGTTTTCTTAAAGTATTTCAGTAAGTCTCTCTGATTCTCAAATATACTTCTTAGGTCACAACATTTAAGAAAAGAAAATAACGCTCAGTAATTCATAAATCTAGCTTCAAAAGCACACATGCAATTTTGTCGTCTTTAAATCTATTACAATTTGCTTTCGAAATATATGAATTGTTTAAGTTAGGTTAAAAACCACAACATTTTTGTAAACATTTTGTCGTTTTTAAATTTATCAGAAGATAGTTTTTTTTCTTTTTATTTCTATATTGTGCCAATTTACCCTAAATAAAAATGCTGTTTTTAGATATCTTGATTTACAATTTCAGAAAATATTACACCTTTATTGGGATGGGTTGAGACAGGGCTAATATCACCATTTTATTTTTTATAAAATATAAAATAGCTTCTAGATTTTTCAATATTTTTTGCGATGTTTCAAATTTAGACAAAAGAACAATACATTTTCTTTTTTAAAGAACAATTTACATTTATCTTTCATTTTTCAAAATTCATTTACAAGGAAGACATTACCCTTTGGGAGGAGGAAGCTAATTTGTTTATTTTCAATGAAGACAAAAAACAAAACGTAAAGATAGCTTTGTTATGTTCCAGTTTTACCATAATGGAAAAAATAAAAGGTGTATTTATAATTTGCTATATTTGAAGCTACACTCCATCTCCCCAAAAATTCCGAAATCAGAAACTGCATTTTGAATGTAGATATTTGTTATATTTAGCTGAAAGAAAAATAATTTATGTATTTTTTTCAAAATCGAACACAACTGTGTTAAATTTCAAATTAAGATAAAATCACGTGAAATGATAAAAAATATTATTATCCATGTGGGTTTTCATGATAATAAAAGCACTAATTTTAAAATAAATTCTAAACTGAAAATACTTTAAAAAGGTCATAAAAAGGCTATAAAGTTTCAAAACCAATTCAGCAACACACTTACCCCCACCTAATAAGTCTCGCTGCCTGCTCTGAACGCAGAGCCCTTGAAATTGCCACACAGACATCTGAAAGTCGCGAAAGTTTTGCAATTGCAGGTTCGCCAACTGAGCTACTGCTTGCATCACCACGCCAGTATGTCCTCATGCAAAATGTAGAGAAAGGACATTCGTTATCTATGGTACCCAGAGGGCCTTGTTCTTAAAAACAAACACGGAGTTTGCGATAAAACAGGCATAACACCGTTGATATTAAAACTGTGAAACAAAATGTGATATACTTTTTCAACAAATGTAGAGGTCTAGAAAACATAAAGAAATTTCCGATGTTGAATACGTACAAAGCTAAAAGGAATACTTTCTGTATATCTTTCAGGCTTGAGATTCTTTTAATTGCCATAAATCTACCACACGGGATCAACGTCTTTACTTCAATTCCAAAAGAAGGCATACTTAAGATTTTTTACTCCCTAAGAAATTCATCGACCCCCTTACCTTGGGTCTACGAGGCAAGTATGGTTACTAAACCACCTGCACCGACACACCATGCGGAAGATCGTTGTCGGTAACTTTTTCCTGAACTTTTCTGCCCTTCCTTCATGATTTATTCCCCCAGGAGGTTGCTAACCCAAATATTTAAACTTTAATTTCCTACATCTATAGTTAAATGTGTTTTATGCGTTAAAAGTACTATGTCTGAAGGGTAATTTTATCTTGCACCTCATGTTCGTATTTGTAGGGCATTTGGTTTGCAATCGCAATGCAAACCAATGTGAGAGTAAGTTTGCGTGCATTTTGATCAGGAAAGTTCAGAGAAAACTGTAGGATCCTCTTGCCCATAAGCACCATTATGTGTATTCCCACCTAGAAGTACCGCCACGGGTGGCCGAGGTCGTTAAGGCGCGAACTCATGAACGGGAGGTCTGAGGTTCGAATCCCGCCAGGATCGCCCTCCCTGACTGAGGTTTTTTCCAGGTTTTCCTCAGTCCTCATAAATGGCAAATGCCGGGGAGATACAATAAACTTAGACCTGGAACGTTTCCTTCCTTAAAAAAAATCCTTTCCTAGTTTATCATTTCATCTCATGTATCATTAGTGTCACCATACGTGGTGCCTCAGTAGCAAAACACAATTCAAACCAGATGAAACGTCACCTCTCGTCACGTGTGTTCCTAGGGATGTTTGCCTCCAGTTTTTTTAAGTGTTGTTGCGTTACAAAGTGAATAAAGTATTTTAAAAACTAAGGGCCGGTGCCTACTTTCTAAACTAAGGCTTCCGGCTTCACCCTCACAGGTGGACATTATCACGTAATCGTCTTAGAGACTGACTCGTGTGGCGTTATATATAGTGGGGGTGTCTGCGGAACTAAACTTGGCTAAGGGGGTTGGATCCAAGCGGGGTATAGGGCTCATTCATTGCCACGGAAGGTACTGCTCAAAACCTAACTCCCCTGAGGACATAGAATCCCTGGGGAAGCGGGGCTTGCTACCAAATTACTCACTGACATTGTTGTTACGACGCTCTTTAACATTCAGGTCATCGCGTCCCATTCTATTCAGGGCGTGAAACGGCCGAGAAATTTTGCTCAGAGGCCTCTTCTTTCAGGATTGAAGTTCTTTATCGTGCCGTAAATGTACGACACGGGACCCACGGCTTTACTTCCCTTCCAAAGGAAGCCATACTTAGAATTTTACGCCCGAAAATATCACCTATCGCTCTCATACCTGAAATTTGTTTGACATTCAGTTATGAAGAAGAAGGGGGGGAAAAAAGGACTAAGACACACAGGACAAAGAAGGGCAGTGCCAATAACCAGGCCCCCGATCAGTCGATTAGTGTACGTGTAGTGTTTTATTTAATGAAAGCTTACATTCTAAGCATTTTACTTTGATACCAGTAGAAGAGAAATTTTAAATTTAAAAACGTGAGTAAACAAACTGCAAGTATTAATTTAAGTCAACTGTATTTTAAAAACATAGTAAGTATACGAGGGTCACTACAAAAGTTTTGAGAGGAGGAAAAGGACTGTTGATTCACTTAGAAGGCATGTGGTAGCTCCATCTCTTGCGTGTAAAACGGTACCAGGTAGCGACCCTGCCAACCCGCATTCCAGGGTGTGAGCGTAAACAAACCATCCCGTATACAGGCAGCCCGTCGTTACGATGGAGCTGCAGGGAGAGCATTTTCGTGCTATGGTTCTTTATAATCCTTCACGACAACGCGCCGGTGCTTACAACTCTTGTTGCAAATGAAGCTGTGACGAAATGTGGCTTCAAGGAGATCGACCATGCACCCTACAGCCCAGATCTAGCTCCGGGGGGACTATTTCCTCTTCTCAAAGCTCAAGAAGGGCCTTCGAGGAAGGAAATTTAAGTGTGAGAAGAAACGATGGATGCTGTTTATGCCCGTTTCGCAGACAAGACTTGTGACTATTTTAGGGGGGGGGGTAGAAATGTTAGTTCAAATGTGTGAGAAGTGTAATGCAATAAAGGGTAACTATATTGAAAAGTGAAATATAGTTTTTGTCTTTATCATACTTAGAAAATGGTTAGACCGGAAACTTATGGGTCTACTCTGTTGCGGTGTACCCATGAAAAGACTTTTGCAAAATTTCTTCAAATCTCCATCGATCCTACCTACTAGGCACCTAAAATGATGGAATATATAACAATAGCTAAAGGAACAGAAAAAGGATAATACACTTAGATTGACAGAGATTATCTCCTGCTATATTTCGAACTTCGGTGTTTTTTCTAAGGCTACAAGACATTGGGAGGGGGGTACTTAAAATCGAGGTTTTTAATCGCAGAGCACGTCGATTCAGGTGGCCCCCCGGGGAAGATGCATACGGAGATATTGTTAGCATTAACAATTGCGTTCGCGTCATGTGAAACAATGGGGGAAATAGTCTGTGCATGTGAATGGACGAATAATCAGACAGCCGCCGTCCTGTGGTTTCAGTGCCGAACGGCAGCGGAAAAAGCCGAATTCTGGGGAATGCAGGAGCGATGTACAAATCTTAAGCGGTAGTGTTGTGCTCTATCAACCTTGCTAGTGTAGTGTGTAATAAATGAAGACGGAGAGAAAACAATGATTTCGGAACAAATAAAAACAAGCAATAGTACCTCCAAAATTAACTAGGTAGCTTAAATGTTAATCATATTCCGTTTTAATTGTCATATAGCTAAGTGCAATTGGAAATGTTAAGCCAACAACATAACACGTAAATAAAATAACAATGATAAGGAAAAAGCCTAATTTTAAGCTTGAAAGGTATGTTTTTTTTTTTTTAATACACATGTATGTCTTCAGCTGGCACTTGTTTTTTTTACTATATTCTGTGTTCTAGCGCTCTGTAATAACGTTCAAAAATCATCTTGCTGAGAAATTTGCTAAGATTACGCAGCTCTTGCGTGATAGACATTGTTGTTTCAAAGAGGGCCATTTTGACGTGAGCTGACATTTATTGTCATCAGCAATTCAGACGTCTTACGGCCGCAAATGAAGGAAAAAGACTGAAAAGAATACAACACGCTAATGCACGTTCTGACTCCGCTAACGTAACGAAAGCAGCTATCCGGGAGTTTGGTTGAGAAATGAGTACACATCTCCCATATTCTCTCGATATTATGCCCTCAGACTTCCAAATTTCCGTGCTCTATCCACAATGTTCGAGAGAATTCCTTCGATTACGAAGATGCTTTACAAACTTGACTTGATGAGTTCTTCAGCTCCAATGCAGTAAACTTGTTCAGATGTGGAATCAAGAAACCGCCCCAGCGTTGGGGCGAAGTCATAGAGAATATATTACTGATTCATTTTTGTATGCTATTCATCTCCACCTAGAGTAGCGGTTCCCAAACTGTGCTGTGCGAAACATCTGCGGGTGCTCCTTGAAGAAACTGCAAGAATGAAGAAATGACCAGGTGTTAAAATTGTGTGTCGTGTGTCGGTAGAAATAACTGCGGTGCATACTTGACCTTCCATTGGTAACAAGTCATCCAATTGGTTAATTAGGTCGATGTGCGCACAGACAGCGCGAAGGCCATAACTGGAACGACGTCTGGTGTTGTCTCAAAAATTAAACAAAAAACGAAGTGCAGCAGTAGCCACTGTGTCCTCCACCTCCAAGCCTTTGCTGTGAAGAAGATGCCACCTTCCCTAAAAGGAGTCCTGAACGAAAGAGGGAAGTTAATCACGACCTAAGAGTACCAGACTATTCAAAGTGTTGTGTGATGAGTTTACATATCTTTACTAGGTGACAAAAGTTTGAAATGAGGGCTGAAGTCAGAACCTACCTGACTTCGCTTTGGGAGACAGATTATGTGATGAACGCTCGCTGAAAAGTTTACATTATTTAGGTGATATTTTAAGAAAGGTAATAATATAAGCCTCACTTCAAGGAAAAGCAACAATAGTGTTTAACGCCAGCAATAAAGTGCAAGAGCTCAAAAATAAAATCAAGTTTTGGACAGAATCAAATGAACAATGGCAATCTTGACAGCTTCCTAACGATAAAAGAATTTATACATTCAGACACACCTGGGAGTATCTTAAACGAGCTTCAACTTCACCTATTCAGTTTGCTTGATACTTTCAACAATTATTTTCCCGAAGAACTCCATGAAAAAACAAAGAAAACTTTTGATTGGAAGCACATACTCCGAATGTCAGTTTCCCTGACAATGCAACATGAATGCTTGATTGCTTTGACATCACATTCTATGATAAAGGATAATTTTTCAAATAAGAAATCACTATTCTGGTGTCAGTAAAAAGACGAATTTAAAGTTTTGTCTGATACTAAAATCACCTTTTACCCTTGGCAGACATTTATCTGTGTGAATCAGGACTCTCTGCTTATACAGGTACTAAAACAAAACACGATCTCGTCTCGATGCGGAGTTAGATATTCGGCTCCAACTGTCCCAAATTCAACCAGATGTGTAAAATAATGTAATATGTAAAATAATTCGGTCTTACTCCCTCATTAGAATAGTTCCTTTGCAGTTCCAAGTGACATTTTTGCAACATTAAAAATGGTTTTATGTACAGATCTATGAGGATATATTATACATTTGCAATACTTGCTTTTAGTTCGTTTTAAAAGGTGTTGCCTTGATATGTTCTTGTTTGTTTTGTAATGTGTGTAGATAAATTAAGAATTGAAAGTATTTTTGTAAGAAATGAACCAATAAAGCATGTTTCCATGTTTAAAATTCTAAATTCTCAATGTTTACCTGCTATCCTGAAAGAGTATGATTATAAGTGCTAGTGAAAATTAGTAGTCTTAGTACTGAAAAGTTTGGGAACTACTGGCCTAGAGTGCAACATATGCTACATTATCTATTGTTGAAAATGTTTATTGCATCACGATTAAAATTGATAACAATAATATTTCAACTAGTGTACTATACACTACTGGAAGTGGCTGGCAAATTCAGTCTTGTCTCCCATTTCGCTAACTGATAGGCAAAGGGGACAATTAGCACTTTTATTTACGCCGGTTTACTTTACTATGAAAGATCTGTAACCATGCATAAATGACGACGTCAATGCATTGAACCGAAGGCTATGTAAAATCAATATGTGAGTTCTGTTCTAGGAAATCATGCAATTCTACTGAAACTGCCGCAGTGGCTGTACTTGTTCCATTGTTTCACTACTTGCAGAAAAATCAAATCTGCAAGAAGACAAAGAAAGGAAGCAAGAGAGAGAGAGAGAGGGAGATATTCCTTTTCCTTTCTTCTGCCAGACATAGTCCTCAAAATACTTCTAAGTCGTCTCTGGTAACAGGGAAACACAATTACAATAGGAAAATGGAGGAATAACGAAAGGAAAGTTTTACCTTCCTCGTTTACCTCACTTTATCCGCACATCTTTGCTATCCAAAAAGACGAAGACAGAAATAAAAAATTCTTTAGTATCGCTCTTAGCACTTCTCTTGCATCTGGAAGAAAAGGAGAGAAAAAGAAGATTTTTTTCTTTCTTCTTTCCTTGATTTTTTTCCCCTTTACGTTAAACGTCATCTTCCTTAATAGGAAAAGAAGTGAAAAAAGTTCGTCACCAGAACTGGGTAAACTTAACGAATTAAATAACTTTAAAAAAGGAATATAAATCCAAATTATGATCTTATTAATTAATGAAATGAAATAAGTTATAGCATTACTGTGTGGCATTAGGGGAAAAAATTAGAATTCTTGCAATCTATAAATATCACAAAAGAGAAACCACATTTTTAGAATTATTATTATTGTAGTTAAACCACAAAATTAATGACATGTATTAATTATATGAAATATATAACACTGATAGACAAAGCAATACTATAGATATTTTTAAAAAAGTTTAAATGTAATCGTGTTTACGAACTGAGCCCTAGATATCATCTTTACGTTCATTGAAATAGAGAGAAATAACAGAAGGTTTCGAGTTACATTCTGTATTTAAGAACATGACGTTAAAACAGAAATATATTTCTATTTAAAAATAATTACAATGCATTAAGCAAATATACACAATCAACAATAAATAATCGAAATTCTAATCATTTTCATTGGCTTTAGAAATTTAATTTAAATGTTATTGTAGTAAAAACATGTAACGCAAATGTTTTCTGAAGGTTATTACAAAGCGCTCTTACATACAAATATAATTCTCAAACATATATTAATATTTCACATCTCTATCTTCACGACAATGCCTTTGTTAAACATAAAACATATGCATCAGTATAAATACAGCTTATATGCTGAGTTAATTTGTCCCTTTATTTTGAAATAATTGAGAAAAATTTAAAAGCTAGAGTGCTTTTTAAATTTCGGTTTTCACGTATACCCCTACTCCTAATGGTCCGATTAACCTGATTTTCAGAAACATTTTTCTTAATTGATTTAAATTAAGTAAAATAGGATACACAGAGTTTCGTGGCGAAAAAGATGTCGCTAGAACGATTTTTAAATTTTTGGGGTTTCAGATAAACCTCCACTCCTAATAGTCTGATTTCGCTGATTTTGGGAAACTATTTTTATTAATTTATCTTATAGGCATATAGGAGTTTCGTTGAGAAAAAAACAAAAGATTACAGACGCTAGAGTGATTTTTAAATTTCTCCTTTAAGTTAACCCCCCTCCAATGGTCCAATTTTGCTGGTTACTGAATTCATCGAATCTTTTTTTTTAATTAATGGCTATACGCCGAATTCCGTTGAGAAAAAATAAAATTTCGACCGCTAGAGCGTTGAGGCAAAAAAGACGCCATTAACCGACTGGAGAAGCTCTTTTCTTGCAAGACAACAGATATACAGGTGTCTGTGGGTAAAATTTGAACGCCCTTTCTTTAGTACAACTTATTGTCTCGCGTTTACCGAATGTTTAGACTGTTAAAAGAAGCGCCGTGATGTCAGCGAATCCACCAACAATATGCCTCCCGAAATTCTGCTTTCGTCTCTACAATCTGCAGCTAAGGCCTAAGCAAGGCACGCGGATATTTTTGTTCATTCCCATAACACAGCTGGAAAACGCTTAAAGAGAGGAGACAATCAATTTTAAATAAATGTGGACGCAGCGCTCCTGGTTTCGCTGTAAGGGAAGAAAACATCAACACACCTGCTGTCATTGTGAGAGTGGATCGTGGAATAATATTAAGTACATTTCACTGAGTGCCATCCACGTATTGGTAACTGAACAGCTGTAGTTTGTGCACGGTTAATTCCAACTGCTGCATGCAGTTGAAGATGATACGGAGTTTGTTTCAAAGGTAATCACTGCTGATGATACTTGTCGATATCATTTGAGCCTGAGAACAAACAGCGAAGCTGTGTGTGCAAATCTCCATCTCCATCATCATCATCATCATCATCATCATCATCATCACCACCACCAACGATAAAAGAAGAAGAAAATAAAAAACGTAATACTTATGGCATCTTATGTTTCTATGTTCAAGGGATGGTTTGCCGTACCTGCACACACTACTGTAGCTGGGTAATGCTGCAGAGATATCCTGAAAACTCCGCAAGGAAGAAGATGCAACAAACTGGATGATTATATATGTTGTTGTGATATCTCACAAAAAATAAAGTGAAACGTGTCCCTTACCCTCTTTATAGTCCAAATTGAGCCACGTGTGACGTTTACTTTTTCCCCAAATTGAAGAAACACCTTCATGGGAGACATTTTTAATCAGAAACTACGGTGAGGGCTGCAGTGGCAATTCTGAAGGACCTATCAAAAATTATTTCCAGCATGTCTTTGAAGACTGTCAAAAACGCTGGGACAAGTGCATTGCAGCCAAAGGGGACTACTTTGACAAAGATTATGAATATGAATACGGCATGCTGTTCTAAATAAATACTTTTCCCAACATTTTGCAACCACTCTTATGTGTTCGGATATCATTTGGAGTCTATAAATTCCTTTGTTGCATGAACAAGAACGCAAGTTAATCACGTTTTTACTCCTGAGTAAACTGAAATATCTAATGCACTGTTGTTCTTGTATTGTTACACCAGTTTTACTCTATTGTTGAGGTATTTCAATCAGTTTAATACACTCGTAATTTTATGAGATAGAAATGCCGTAAATCGAGAGGAGGCTGCTAAAGCAGTTGCCCTGTTGCAAGATGGGCGGAGCATGCGTTATGTTGCCCAGGTGTACAAGTGTACAAAGGACATAGCGAAGGTTCAGGGAACTTGGTATCTACCGCTGCAGGATTAGGTCGCAGAAGGGTGACATCTATCAAAGATGATAAATTTCTGCGGCTGCAAGTTTTGCGTGATCGTCACACAATAGCCGTAGAAGTTCCAAATCGCTTGCAAAGGCATCAGGAGTCAATGTCAGCGCGAGAACAGTGAGAAGGAGGTTTGAAGAAGCTCAGCTCACCTCTAGAAGACCAGCCAGAGGTCCCTTGCTTATCCAACACGTTACCTTTACTGGTCAACATCAGGAGTGAACTGAGGAGCTATGGAAAGCTGTCCTATTTACAGACGAGTCGAGGAGATCGCCTGATGGCAGGGAAAGAGTATGGAGGAGGACACGAGAAAGGTATGCACCTTGCACCTTCTCATCGACGATGTCTTTCGGGGGAGGTTCCGTCGTGGTGTGGGCCGTATCAGTGTGGAAGCCAGGACAAAGGTGGATAATGGGGCTCTGAATGCAAACCGGTACATTGAGGAAATTCTTCAGGAGCATGTTATCTCCTATGCTCCATGTGTTGGAAATTGTTTCCGCTTCATGCATGACAATGCCCGTCTATATGTGATCCATATTATGACGCAGTGAGGTGTGGATTTAGGGACTAGTTTGGCCAGCACGAAACCTGACCTCAACCCCATTGAGCATGTTTGGGGATATAATGGGAAAAATATTCGTCAACGTATTCCCGAGAGCCTCAATGAACTTCGGGAGGTTTTACGTTAGCAATGGGAGGTCACGCCACAAGAAAACCTAAGAACCTTGATCCGCAGCATGCCCGTAAGGTTGCAAGCTGTGAAACAAACCAGAGGAGACACCATTTCTGAGAGTGTCACTTAGTATGTTACCAATGCAGGTGTGTTACCCTACAGTCAAAACGATGTCATTATGAAATGTGATTAACTTGCATTCATGTTCATGCTCATACAATAAAACTAATTATAGACTCAAATGATATCCAAATATATAAGAGCGGTTGCAAAAAAAATTAGGTGTTCAGGATTTTTAGCCCCTCAGTAAGTGTATGTCTATTTAACAGCACTTGTAAATAGCTACAGCAACATTTTCTATTAATGTACATCCTTTTTATTGCCTAGAATGTGGGAGTGGAAAAAACTTAGACCAGTCCCATACTCTTGCCAACATACTTGTCCTCGACTGCAACTACTACAAGCATAAATAACTTCTCTCTCTCGTTGTATTGTAATCTGGGAGCGTGGTTTCCATAACAACGGAGTGTCGAAAGGAATTTAACCAGCAAATCGGAAAGTGCAAGTGACGGTCTCCCACCTCTATGCCGACCCAGATTCATGAAATTGGAACGCCTGCAGAAAGTTGCTTTCCACTTTACGTCACAAGCCGGCCGGCCGGCCCATCTCGACCCCATGACCTACTTCGGTTGCCTCATGCGGGAGGGACATTGCCAAACCACGGCCGCGCTAATCTCGGCCTTCCTATCCTCCGCCTACTAAGTTTATTAAACTCTGATCTGAATGGCAACTCATTCAGATTTTCTCGTATCTTTAGATGGAGAAGAATACGGTTAAAAAGAGTACGAAAACACCACCATAGGTTTTCTAGCGCGGATATCACAAACAAACATAACGACGCATAAATTCAACGTAAAGGTGCGAATATCCTTTCGTGCATCTACAAACTAGTAACGTGCCTGAAGCTAACAACCCGGCGATAGAGAAATGTTATTTTATTATTTTCTTTTTATTAAATGCGTTCCTCAGAAGTTTTATACGTACGAGTATAAAGTACGACTGTGTTTTCTTCCATAATATTTATTTAAGACAACTGTTACAGCTTTAGTAACAGAGGAGGATACTTTTGTAACGTGTTATCTACAATATGTTTGGTATATTTAACGAAATTTATTTTCAAAATTCATGAAATAAATTTATTCTAAATTGCAGTTTATCCGACTGGGCCAAAGCCTACTTAATTCTTTACATTTATATGATTGAGGAAAAGTTTCCTGGTAACAAGAGAAATCAACAGACATTGTTGCTGTAGTCTGCATTTTATATCCCGTTTTCTTGCTTCAAAAGTGAAAATGAGAGAAGAAGATGAATTTGACAGTCCACCAGCTGCAATCATATAAACAGTCGGACATGCAACTTTGTATATGCTTCTGAAAACGGCACAAAACTTTATAAGATGAATTACACGAAATTTAAGGACTGTTGCGTGAGAAATGAGGTAAGAATAAATGATACTGCATTAGCGTATTTTTACGAAAAGTCCAAGGTTATTAAACCATTTAGTCTTTGATCTGAATATTCTACGATCATATCAATTCTTCTGATTAACAATAACATTGATATTATTAAGTCCGAAAAACAGAACATTTTTAAAGATAGTATTTCACATATGTGACATCATAAAATCAACCTATTACATTAAACCAAATTTGAATGTTTACCAATTACAGCCCGATATTGCAATGAAATTATCGCATTGTTTCACCAGAGCCCTTTACCAGCAATCATACATTTAACTACTTAATGTGTATTCACTGAAGCAATTGTTTTTGCGTATTCAGTCAAACAGTTTGAAATCATTTTGTAAGTTACGTGACAATATCTGCCTAAGCAATCATAAAATTTGATAAACATGTTGTTCAGAATGATAAAAATTTTCCTTTTTGTTTTTCTCAGTGGGTATTAGAAATCGAACGGTAGCGGTTGTAATAGTCGATTTTCGTTTATTTCTATCCCAAAATTTCTAATTTCTAATTCATAAGTAGGTATAACATTTTATGCAATTGATAATATTCGGTGCGCGAATTTCAAATATATATACTAGTTCTAAACTCGCATTTGGCTTTTCTCTATTGGCATAATTGACAATCGACATTCGTCTGTTGCAAGATGGCTTGAAAAGTTTAATATATACGGTTATTACAATTTTTTAAGCTAAGTTTACGGGAATTATATTTACATTCTTGTTTTATTCTTGAAATAGTCCTAATATATATCACTCCACGGTCTTTCTCAGACCTTCTTGTGATATTATAGAACAAGTGCCTGACGATAAATACAAAACGTATTCTTATATTGAATTTTAAAACTGTAGATTGTAGAAAAAAAGAAATTGTTAACATAGAAAAAATGCAATTTCATCAATGATGGTCCTCCTATTGCAGTTCGGTCTGTTTATTCGTAGTTTTCAGGTAATAAAAACTAATCGTATTTCTACGTATTTCTTTCCACGACAAATGCAATTTCATCAATGATGTTCCTCCTTACATATTCATTGCAGTTCGGTCTGTTTATTCGTAGTTTTCAGGTAACAAAAACTAATCGTATTTCTACGTATTTCTTTCCACGACAAATGCGAATTTCTTTCTTACTAACAATTTCTTCATGACCAAGGGAGGCAAACCCGGGCAGTATGAGGGATTAGGATGAATTTCATACTTTGAGCCCAATAATTTTTAGGCCGTTATCGTGATGGGACAGGATCTCTTTCATCGCTAAATGAGGACGGGCTTTCTTGATTGCGACGTATTTAATTTGCTGCAACAGAATAGCGTAATATTCACCGCTTATGGTTTTGCTCTTTTCTGAAAATCAAATTATAATTACGCTGTGGCAATCGCAAAACACAATCGGCAAGTGTTATGTTTGCCTTTTTTGGAACGATTTCTCTGGTTGCAACTCATTGCTTCAACCGTGTAGTGATGGATCCAAGTTTCGTCGTGATTAACAGCTCCAAATTCTGCACGGAAGTTCTCTGTTCTAGTCAACCGTTAGCAAACGCGTCTCTCAGCTCGCTTTTTACATTTGCAGATTAGATTAGATAACAGGGGATTTGTTGGAGTTTTGTCATCCTAAAAGGTTTATTGTGCAACGAAGAAACATTCGTTGTTTCCCAAAAACTGTTCCTTGAACGGTTGCAGTGTTTTGGTTCCAATGTCAGCATCCGTTCCCTGGTTATAGAAAGAGTAAGTTTCTTGCTTACCAGGGATGCACATACTAACAGGATATGTGAGACAGTCTCCTTATTCTGTTTACACATTCTACAAGCGGGTTCACTTTGTAGAGTCGCAATTTAGGAAGATGTTTCCTGAAGCGATTATGCTCAGTAATTAATGAAACTATTTTCCTTATCCCTCTTCTGTCCAATTTTAGCAGAAATGAGGAAACTTGCACCTAGGGACAAGTTCCTAGCTTGTTTTTGTCCAGGGTAGGTTTGCCACCTAGGTTGGCGTTTTTGCCATTGTCTTCGCAATACGTGTAGTGATTGCAACCACGAGCTCAGGACCATCAGGGGATATCGGTACCCTTTTTTGCCAACTGGTCTGTTTTTTTCATTTCATTAATTACCCAGATGCCCAGGCACCCACAGCAGTTAAAGTCTGTTGTGAGATGCCAGGGCAAGCGAGTCATTTAGGCACTCCCATATCAGTTTAGATTTTATCTGGTCGCAAGAAAGTGCTTTAAGGCACTTTGACTATTTGAGAGCATGAGAATTTGTTTACTATGGTAACCCTTTCAAGTGCCCTGATAATAAATACTTCTATGCAGTGTTTCCCAAGACTTAATCTGATGTTTGGGCATCCGATTTCAATGAATGCCCAAAGCTTCAGCAATCTCCCGCATCTTCAGTCCCCGACATTGTGTATTTTATTTTTAACAATGTTGGGAGTCGGTGCGAAGGTGCAGATTTGCTGTAAGATTTTTCAAGTTTCGCCTTAGTGTCTATGGGCGTTGCCCTCTTCAAGAAATACTGCTTTATTAATACACGAAATTCGCTTTTCTCCATTTTGAAAGCCTGTTTACAAAATTAAGCAGGAAGATATTTTATAATTTTGTATGTCTTTCCTCAACCGTAACCACTTGCCAAGATAACGTCGAAAACAATCCAGTACTACCACCTTTTGAATTTGCGTGCACGTATCAAATAGTCCTCGTACTACAGGCAGTAATAATATTCTGTCTTGATATTGTGAGTAATTTCGTGGATCAAGAATGCCTGAAATGTATGCAGTTCCAAGGAAAATGTCACATGTTGAGAGAATGCCTACAAACGAACGGAAGGCGTTGATCTTATAAACCAAGCGCGGTGGTTAAGGGGAAAAGCTTGGGACTCGCAATTGGGAGGTAACGGTGCCAAATAACTTGTTTCTCTCATTTCATTCTGATGGATGTTGCAGAGTGCTGGCACGTTGTGAGGGTAAGGCTTGGCTTTGGAAAGGTTTTTTCTTTCCCCCGCAGTGCGGGGCTTTTCCTATGAGCGAGCGCCCCCTGCTTTGCCATGCCGTGAAAGAGATAGCAAGGTTGCTTGCTTACTTGTTGACCTTGCTGTCTGTCGCAGTCGTTGCGCAGCTATTCCAGGTTGAGTATTGTGTTGTTCGTTTCTTAATTTGACAATATATATAAAGTGCGTTTACAACGGCAGAGCATATCTTTGTGTTACCTCAGTCAGTTCGTGAAGTTCCAAGACTGTTTCAAGCAAGATTTCCGCGTGTAGAAGCTCCAGAACGTAAAATAGTTTATAATCTTGGTAACAAATTTTAGTAAACTGGAAGTGTCCAGCCTAAGAAACCAAAATTCTCACAGAAGAAAGGATACATAACATTGGTTTAGAAAATTTCCCGAGAAAATCTCTTCTTCGTTTTGCACAAGTGGCAATTTCATATGTGCAAAAGGCTACTAAGTTGTTGCGCTTCAAGCCGTACAAAATAACTGTGGCACATGCTCTTCAGCCAGGTGACCCCGTGCATAGGCGCACGTTTTGTGAGTGGATTCTGGAAAATGTGTACAATGCAGAAATAAACCCACATTTAATATTCTTCAGGGACGAGGGCTTGTTCTACCTCCGTGGTTATGTGCGTACTCAAAACAAGCGTTACTGCAGTACTGATAAACCTGACTTTGTACATGAAGTGATCCACCATGATTTTTTTTTTATTTGGTTTATTTTCGGAAGCTCTTTAACATCTCAGGTTATCAGCGTCCCTTTCAAGTCAGGGCGTGAAACGGCTCAGAGGCCTCTTCTTTCAGGCTTGAGGTTCTTTTTCGTGCCGTAAATGTACGACACGGGACCCACGGCTTTACTTCCCTTCCGAAGGAAGCCATACTTAGGATTTTTACGCCCGAAAAAATCCATCGGTCCTCGCCGGGTTTGAATCCACGATCTTGGGCTTAGAAGGCAAATATGGTTACCATTAGACCATCAGGACCGACCCCTCCATGAAGAAAAAAATCGCTGTATAGTGCGCTATGAATAGTGAAAAAAATCATGGGACCAATCTCCTCCCTCCCCTTTTTTGGCATAAGTTGATTCTGTTACTTATGTCAATACCATACTTACTTCCGAAAATTAACCGACAGGGAGCATGATGATGCATTTTTTCAACAGGACTCTGCCACTGCTCACACTGCACATAATTCCGTGAGAGCA